>VXBJ01002465.1:398131-411114 GCA_013400055.1 Nycticryphes semicollaris
CCCTTCCTTGCTGCAGTGAAGCCAGGACCCTCCAGCCCAGCGGTAGCCCCAGCCCCATCTCCCCACACTGGCTGCCCTGAGTCATGTCCACGCGTCCCCCCGCTTCCAGGGCTGGCTCTGCAAAGACGTCCTGTCTCAGGTAAACAGGATCTCGCCGCGGTGCGTGACCTTGTTTACCTCCCCGAAAGAATTTGGCTGGAATTTTTTTTTTTTATTATTTTTTTTTTTAATTATTATTTTTTGTCTTCCTAAGGGCTGGTGAGTCACCCCGCAGCAATGCGCTCTGCCTTTCCACACTGACTCACCCCTGCTGCCTGCTCTCCCGTCTCTCCCTCCTAACCCCCCAAAAGGGCTCCAGGGGCAGGCGAGAAGCCCCCCGCTCCCCCGATGATGCAACCTGAAGGCTGGTGGCGGTGGCCGTGGCCGTGGCGGTGGCGTCTCTGCCACAGGAAGCACGGCCGAGCGCTCGGGCAGCCCCTGTGTCAAAAAGAGGCCGAGGAAATTGCCCCACGCATTGTCAACTCCGCAAACACCAAAGAAAACCCAAAACAAAGCAAAAAACAACACCCACCCCCCCCTCCTTCAAAAAAAATCAAAAATAATTGGCCTCACTAGAACAATTGCCCAGAAGAAAAGAAAAGAGAAAACAACAACAAAAAAAAAGGCCAATGGACCTGGCTCAACGCCAGGACCCTTGTTTTCCTTTCCCAACACAATGCACGTTAAATAATATTTCCTTCTCGCAACAAGGCTCCTCTGGGCCAGTTTTTGTTTTTCTCCCCTGCCGCACGGGGGTTGGTCAGCACGGATGGCTCCTGTCACGGCAGCGTTGGCATTTTGGGGCTGCTGCTCATCCCCACCGCCGTGGATCACCCCTTCCCAGCACCACAGAGGGTCAGGAGCCGTCTGCTGCCCACCGGCTTTTCTGCGGGGACTGGTGGCTCTTCAGCACTTCTCCCAACCTCTCCCATCCACCAGCGTGACCCAGGCTTAGCCGCTTTGTAGGATAAGCTAGGTGGCCATCCCAAGCCACCTCCCGTGTAGCCAAACCCAAGCTGTAAGGACATCCTTGCAAGCTAATCACGAGGGTCGTATCATAGATGCCAATTTATTGCCAGATCAAATCACTAAACAATAGACATCAGGCATGGGATGAAAGGTTTGATGACATTTCTGCCCAGGCTTCCAGGCTGGGATGAGGGGAACCCTTGTTACTTGCACCTTGGCTCTTCAGCTCCCATTTGGCTCATGCTCAACTTTCTCCTCTTCGGGATTTCTCTTCCCAATGACAGTGTCACCGGCACCCAACCGGACTGCGTTTACATGCCTGGGCTGCAGCGGAATCCAAGCAAAACTGTTTTTGTTTATTCTGACTTCTTTCCTGAGACATCCTGAGCATCTGAG
Organism: Nycticryphes semicollaris; assembly: GCA_013400055.1. NCBI lineage: Eukaryota > Metazoa > Chordata > Aves > Charadriiformes > Rostratulidae > Nycticryphes > Nycticryphes semicollaris. Next base: position 399,536 of record VXBJ01002465.1, read on the forward strand.
ACACCACGCCTCTCGTTCGTTGACAGTGTCAATCAACAGCCTTCTCGGGGCTGATCAGATCCATATCTCTGTCTGAGGATTATTGGGATTTCTGATTAAATAGCAGGTGCAAGAAAGAAAGCAGTTTCCCTTTGAAAAATCTTTGTACAGAAAATGGCATTATTTCAGCTGTAAACATGTCTCCCCAGATTTCTGCCTTCTTACATGGGCTGCTGGGCAAGATGGACCCAGTAGTTCTCGGGTGCTCACAGACATGGCACATCTCCGTTCCAGACAAGGCTCAGCACTCAGCCAACAGCGTGCACAGCCGGCCAGCCTTGTCCTGGTACCAGAAAAGAGGGACAGACTCTGCAGTGGAGGAGCAGATGGCAGGTGTAGGTAGGCACGTGTCCACTGACGCCCTAAGTTGAGCAAACTCATTTGTTTCATTGATTGACCTTGTGCGGTGACACTCCTGAGGCAATCCAGAAAAGCCAGATGCAGGGTCCCACCTACCTGTATTGCCTGGGCTCTAATGCCAGGTCCTGCCTCGGGGTGACGGATTCGCGTTCTGGGTAATAATAAATGCCTTGTGAAGGTGACATCTTCTCAGCACTGTTTTGGTCTGCCCTTCTTCCACCCAGAAGAAGGTGGTGCTACAGGGTGCACATGGTCAGTCACATCAGCTCTCAAGGTAAGCTCTTGGTCAGTGGAAGCCAGTTCCTGAGCAAAGGCTTGCCATGTCAGAGAGGTTTTGGAGATGGATTAGTGCGAGGTCATTAGGATGGAAACTGCAGCAGAGCTGGGATGCAGCACACAGCCTTGCAGAAGCGTTTGTCCTTCCCTTCTGCTTGCTTCGCCCTCCCTGCGTACCCAAACCCATCCTGTGTGCGGTGGTAACTCTGGTCACTCACCGGGGCAGAAAGTTCTCCGTCTTGGGATGCACCTTGCAGCGGATGTCTCATCATTGGCGCTGAAATCTCAGCCAGCTGTCTCAGCTCCCTCGACAGTCAACGGAGCGAAATGGGCAAGTCCAGAAAGCAACTTAATTCCCCGGCTTAAATTTTTTAAGGTTGGGATGAATCATCCTGTGGCAGTGCTCAACGCTCTCGTCTGTCTAGCGAAGGAGACAAGGGCTGCTAGTGTTTGACTGCTTCATTTTCAGTCAGCTCAATTTAAGGTGCTTAATTTTTAGCTGGCAAACGCCAAGCGCGGCGAATCCCACCTCAGGAGAACAATGTGCCAGTTTATGACAAGCAGCAGCAAGTCCGGGAACACAGCTCCTGTCTTGATTTATTTAACGACTACAGTTAGTGTTCAAATCTGATCATGGGAACCACTGCCTCAGCAAAATCCAGCTCGCTCGACGCGCAGAGCATGCCTCGTCCTCCAACGGCGTTGTCAAAGAATATGTCCCTCGGGGACCTTGAAACATGTAGGAAAGAGTTGCCGGGGCTAGAAACTTGCTTCGGAGCCTGGGGTTTTCCCTGGATCTGGCACGGCACTCGATTTTATCAGCTGCCAAACCTTTGGCAATTCACCAGCTCCTGATAACACAAGTGAAAAAAAAAAACAAAAAACCAACCCTGGAATAGCCAAACCCAAAGGTTTGGCCCAAATTACTGCGTCTGTGTGTCCTCACTCCTGGCGGGAGCAACCAGGTTGACCATATTTGCCTCTATGTCCGGGTCAGCCCCTGTGAACGGGTCTCGGGGATGGAGAGCAAGCGCTGCTGGCAGATCTCCCTCCCGCCGGTGAGAACTTGGTGGAAACTTTTATCCAGCAGAACATTAGTTGCTCGGCCTCTTCTGCTAAGGGAGCAGGTGCCAGAGGTTGTTTGGCTAGCTGATTAAACAAATCCCAGCGTTCCCTGCCGGACCAGGAGAATTCAAACCTGTTCAGCTGCCCCGTCCCTACGAGCCCGTCGAGCAGCATCCAGCAGCTCAGGTACTGCCGAATATTCAGCTTTGAGGGACAGTGTCGTTCTGGCCACAGCCCTAATGACAACCAGGGGTTCGACTTTGAAATGGTTCTTGGAAGCGCCGCACAACTAGGATAAAGAAAGGGGAATACTTCCATCGGGATAGTTCGAGTCGTCTCAATATTGCTGTGAACGTGCTCTTCAAACCATTTTTAGCGGTTTTCAGGACTCAAACTCGGAGGCTCATGTAGATAAGTGGTGGGCTTGGCTGGTCATGGAACAGCTTGCACGCTGAAAGCTGTGTCAGTGTCATGCCAACTCACCAGGCCGAGGTATTTTCGAGGTGACTATCAGAACAATCTCTTCCGCCAGCAACCTGTCGCAGAGAATATGTGCTATTTCAACTGGGAAAGTCCATCTCTAGTTCTACTTTCTTCCCCACTTCCACCCCGTTTGTGGCTGCTCTGCAAAACCACAACGCACGATCCCATGTGGGTTATGGAGGCAGGTACACCCCTGGGAGGTGTGATGATGAAAATCCTCCAAGCTGATCTGTATCGCAGAAAGTGGGAAGGAATGGTGAGGACGTGAATACTTTCATAAGGAGATTTAAGACACTACCCCGTTTGTTTGGTATCTCCCAGCTCTTTCTTTGCAGGTATAAACCTTCTGGTGCCAACCCTACGTTGAATGAAAGGTTGCTAGCTCAGTGATCCACCGACATATGACCCGTCACTGCTTTCACCTTCTGTGAACAGAGGTGTTGCTGGAGATGCATCTTTATTTTCCTCAGGCAGTTTGTGGCCTTACTTTGTGTTTTCATTACCCTTTCTCTTGTATGCCCCCTTTTAACAACCTGCCCACTCCCAAAACCACTGGCCGTGGGCAGGTGGAGCTGCAGCAGGTTGCTTTGGGATGAGGCACATCTATAAGGACGGCTTTACAATGACACCTAGAACATTGATTGTCTATTTTTTTTTTTACAGATTTATCCTACAAAACAGCTCTATGGATTGGCAATTTTCTTTGCGTGGATTTCTAGGTGTTAATGGTGACCAGTGACTCTACAGACCCCTACATCTTTTAGAGGGGGTTCGATTACCCCTTTGACCAAACTGTACCGAAAACCGTCTTTCCGTCGGGTTTTGCAAGCAGATGGTGCTGTACCCGCCGACCAGATTTCCTCAGCAACAAATCTAACTACGCTGCAGCTTCAGGTTCTTGCTAAGAAAACTTTCTGAAATGCAGTCTAAGGCTGTGTGACTTCAGATGGGAAGCGTAACTGCCTACTGAGAAAAATGGGAACATACGCTCCATTTTAAGCCCATTACAGAAAGGAAGTACTTAAAGTCACGCGGATGCAAAGCTAATATCACCCTCTAGATAGTAACTGCTGCATCTAGTACTTCTCAGCAATGTGCAGAAATAGAAGCGGCCAGAAATCTACCCAGACAAAAGCCAAGTTGGTTTTTTGGAGTTTGTTTTGGTTTGGTTGGGATTTTTTGGGTTTTTTTTTTTTTCTGATGTCATTTGGGCGCCCAGACGTGGCTGCTGAGCTGCGAATATCCCCTTCCCCTGACTCCGTCCCAGCGCTCCCTCCTCGCCCCAGTTCTCCCAGACACCTGCAGTTTTCTTTGAAGCGGGGACGGGGTGAGCGTTTCCCAGAGACATGTCAGGGCGCAGAGGGGAAAAAAACTGAGAGATGGATTCTATCTGTCAACTCGCAATGAAATACAGTGACACCCACCACACCACACTACATCACCTCCACCGCCCCCCCCCCAAGCCCTAAAAGAAAGCTTATTTTTTTCTGGTTAAAAGAAAAAAAAAAAAAGAACTGTTTGGCTCAATCCCTAGACCAGCTGCTTCCTATATAAATACGAGGCATGCACGGTGTACAGAAAGGAATATTTGACATTCCTAATCAATTAGATAAGGGGAAAAAGCAGTCCATTTTCCTGTTCAAAATAAAATTATCGTGGTTACTTCAGATTTCAAGGGCATTTATCTTTCAGTTTCAGACAGAGGGGCACTGGGTAGGCTGCAGGTTACTGACCTGGGGCTGGAGAACGGCTGAGCTGCCAGCTGGGATGGAAGGAGCACAGGTCCAGCTCTGGTGGGGCTCTGGAATGGGAATAGCTGTGGCAGTTGCCAGCCGAGTCAGGTGTGCCTTGGTAGAGCCAGGCTTTTGGGAGGGCTGGGCCAAGGCTGGAATAACTGGCAGCGCTGGGGGAGGGAGTAAAACCACCTCAAACCAAATTGTTCAAGGGAAGTGTTCCCGGATCTTGTCCATACCCTCCCTGGCTTTGAAAAAATGGTATAAACATTTACCCAAGGAAATTCCAAGGAAATTAAGGTAAGGAAGAAGGTGGCTGGATGGCTGTAGAAGAGCACCTTCCCTACCCAAGTTCACCTCAGAATGTTTTAGTGGAAGAGGCACAACCTGAGTGAGACCTGTTGGGTACATTCTACTCAAAAGCTTCTGGCCCCAGGTCAGGTGCTGGGCATCACTGCTGGCCCCACAGCAGTGGCAGGAGCCACAGTGGCACCGTGCCTGCTCCTCCAAGAGCACGTCTCGCCAGCAGCCTTTGAGGCCTCTCCACAGGCCATTGAAGAAAGGATGAGATTTTTGGGAGGACCAGCTCTGCTGTCTCCCGGATGTTGGTGCTGCCCTTTGCCCTGCCTTGGAGCAGCTGGGGCAGGAGATGGACTGCAGTTCCTTTGCGTGGATTTTACCCCAAAGCAGCTCCAGCTACTGCCTCCCCCCACCCCCACCCCCCCATGCAGTTCCTGAAGACTTCAGGTCCCGGTGGCTGTATCGGAAGTCTTGATTGCTGCTGCTTTGCTTTTGCAATACCACTTCTGTGTTCTTCCAGGATTTGTCAGGACAGCGTGTTTCTCCAGGAAAAAAAAAAAAACCAACAAAACAAACCAACCCAAAAAAACAACCCACACAAACAGGGCAATGAAGCATGTGAACCTACAAACCTCTGCTCAGACCCAGAGGAGCCCTCTGGAGACGGCACTCGGCTGTGAAACCCTGGGACTGTAGTGCCACCTAATGAACAAGCGCCACGCAGAGTCGACGTTCAAGCTGTTGCGTGCAGGGAAAATAAGGCAAAGGATTCCTCGGGGCACTTCATTCCTCTCTATTGCCTTTTTCTTCTCCCACTACTTCAAAAATTACTTATTCCGTCCTTGAAACCCAGCCATGAGGGGGGTCGCCGTGAGACTGGCAGCAGGTATTACTAATCCTCTTTTGCGGACAAGTCACAGAGCAGCTTTGTTGTCAGGCCCCAAATACACAAGACAGGTCAACAGTGGCCGAGTAACACATCAGAGTAACCCCTTTCCCTGCACAGTTTCCAAGGGACAGGGCAGAGGGGTGAAGAGTGTTGCAACCTGCACCCTCTTCCTGGGACTCACCAGCTTGCTGCTGCTGTCACCCTTCTGAGTGACAAGCCATGAACTGTTCTTTTAGGAGGCAGAAGCTGGGCTCCATTTGATTGGCGAGAACAGTGGTCGGGCATGACGATCAGGAATGCCTCTAAATGGCCTAAATTACATTCCCGCAGGAAGAAACCAGCTGGTGCTCAGTTTTTAGATAGGAAATCATCAAAGAGAAGGAGAACGAATGCTCCACACAAAGCGCAAGAATTCATGCCAGTAACAGTTGCCTTCTCAGACCCAGAGACCAAAGCACTGAGGTTCCCCTCAGTACTGCATTCAGGTTTCTGGCTCTGCTGATATTAAGAAAGCTTCCCAAAGGCCAAACCATCACCCAGGACAAGGAGCAGCAAACAGAAAATGTTTGAGAGACTCTAATGTGGTCTTTCCACCAGCCTAGCCTGCTCTGCCTGACACGGCATGGCAGAGTATGGTATGCCTGTAAGATGGATGAAGAGCACCTCCTGGCTTCTGCATCCCAAGGGCATAACCCAGATCTGTCCTGGCGTGAGGGCTGGGTGCCTGCTTCTGGCATCAAAGCAGGAGATGTGAACACAAATGCCCGGCACACCACAGACTGCGCAGATGATGAACCCTCAGCTAAGTGCGAAAGGCTGTTTTTTAAGTCTTGCAAAATTTGCAGAGTGCTTCAGGCATGAAGAAAGCAAACACTGCATCTCTGACACGTTCACAGTGGGAAGATCAGGGCACACGTATTGCCTCATGCAAATAGTCCTCTGTGAAATGAAACATTTTTAGGGCTGGATGCTCTACAGGCAGGAGGTGCCAGGAGAGGATCATACACGAGAGTGGGAGTCTTTGGGAGTTTTATGCAACCAACAGCTGAAGAATTTTCTACAGTGCATGTGGGAGCCAGGGCTTTTCAAAGACATATCACATGTCCACAGATGGGCAGGCTTTCACTAAAACAACAAAACTCTAATTAATTGAAACAGCAAAGCTCAATTTCATTGAAACCACAAAAATATTAAAAAAAAAACCAACCCAAACCACAAGAGCATTAATTTTCCCTTGCCCACCCACACTTCAAATCTAGGCTTCAGAGCACTGAAAATCCTACTCCAGCTTCCCATAGAGGAATTGTGTACTTTGTGCACCAAACCAGCCTTACATCCCTCTTGCGGTGACACAGAAGTACTCAGCACAGTGGCCCAGAGAGAAGGAAGACGGTTCTCTAGCTCAGTGTTCATCTTGGAAGGGAGAGATCAGCATTTCAGCACCTTCACTAGGACCTGTTTATGTATTTCACACGAGTCAGGCAATGGGTAACAGGTACACACCATCAAGGATCAGGATTGGGACACGGATTTCCTTTTCCCAGGAAAAGGACCATGAAGGTGAGGTGTGTCATACCTGCTCCCTGGCCTAGTTAGTGAACTCTGATTTCGTCTTGTACCAAGAGTGACAACTGCAATGGGTGAACGTGTGCTCCCCTTGCTCCCGAGATAGATGGCAGTCTCCCAGAAGATGGGATTTCGTCATCCTGAAGACAGAGGAGGGACTGGACCTTGACCACCACACTGCTGGGTGTGTGCTATAACTGTTGAGCTATCGTTTAACAGGTAAGAAAACAAATCCTCTCCCAGCAGCATTTTCAAATAAAAAAGGTACCTGCTATTTTCTGCACTGATCCTGCTCTGGGAAGTAGCTGAGCTCTTCAAGGAAGACTGGAAAGAAACACCTACTTGGTGGTTCCCAGTCGTACCTGGGTGTGAGCTGAGATGCAGAGGAAAACTGAGCTGCCCACTAAGTTGAGGTGACACTAAGGGACAAGTGCCAGCTGTGTGGTGTTTAGAGGATCACAGCCTGGGATTCAGTGCTCACCATCCCATTTAGATGGTGCTCCAGGGGCCTCAGACCAGTGCCCAAGGGACAGCCACAATGAAAGAGAAATGCTGGGTGCTCTGATCTGAAGAAGATGAAAGACTGCAGTAGACAACTGTCACGCATATGTTGTAAGGGGTGGAGAAACCACATGCCGGGCAAAAAGGCACCAAGAGAAGTGAAATCACATTGAACCCACAAGAGGTATTTTTCTTCACGGCAGACGCCAGCCAGAGCTCTCAGAGGGACCTCACCTTGGGCCAGGTGACATTTTTTCTATCCCCGAGGACGATCTCCTGTGGCCAAGGCAAAGGGAGTCCCACACTTCTTTTCCTTGTGTGCGTGTTGTGTAATCCCTGGAGGCAGAGCACTGCTTTGCGCTGGGGCTGTGCCTCACTGTCCATCCACCCACTGTCAGGAAATCCCTGTGCTGAGAGCAGACCAAAGCCAGGTGAGGAACACACAGAAAAAAGTGCAGCTTTAAACCCACTGTTCACTGGCTGCTGTCACAAGTTGGAATGGCTCCACAGAAGAGCCATGAAAATGATCAGAGGGCTGGAGCCCCTCTCCTATGAGGACAGGCTGAGAGAGTTGGAGTTGTTCAGTCTGGAGAAGAGAAGGCTCTGGGAAGACCTTATAGTGGCCTTCCGGTACCTAAAGGAGACCTACAGGAGAGCTGGGGAAGGACTTTTTACCAGGGAGTGGAATTATAGGATGAGGGGTAATGGTTTTAAACTGAAATAGGGGAAATTTAGATTAGATATTAGGAAGAAATTCTTTACTGTGAGGGTGGTGAGACACTGGAACAGATTGCCCAGGGAAGTGGTGGATGGCCCACCCCTGGAGGTGTTCAAGACCAGGCTGGATGGGGCTTTGAGCAACCTGCTCTAGTGGGAGTTGTTGAGGGGGTTTGGAACTCAATGATATCTAAGGTCCCTTCTATCCCAAACCATTCTATGATTCTATGAAACTGAGGAGCTGCCAACTGGCAGCAGAAGATGGCTGCACTCTTCCCACAGGTTTTAAGAAACTAACACTAATGTACTAATTGATACAGGCATACTAACAGTGTTGTTTTTCTGGGCTTAAGTGCACAGATACTCAGTGAACCCTGCCCGTGCCTCAGCCCACTCCGCTTTGCTGAGCCAGCTCAGGGGTCTGGGTGGGCTCTTCTCCTGGGTCAGGACAGTGCTGACCCTGCCTGTCAGCTGTCCTTTATTTCTGCGACCTGTTACCAGGCTGCCTGGCAAAAACATGACCTGTTTATTAAAATGGACATGCACCGGCTGAGCAGCACGATGAGTGCCATCTACTGATAATTAAACATACAGCACCTTAGAGAGACAGAGTGAGAGAGCGAGGCCAGTTTGCCCATCGAGGTGGTGGTACATGGCACGCGGCACGGGCAGTATGGTTCTTCATGGCTGCCAGTTCCCATGGCATTAGGGAGTGGTGGCAGCACCGCGCTCGTCGCCCGCCGAGGCTTGCTTTTTGCTGCAAGGTCGTTTCTTAAAGTTCCATCGAGCAGCATTTCTTCAGGCGATGTGCTGGGTTGTTTTGAGGCTGTGCTGATCTTTGCTGCAGTCTTCTGGGGAAAATAAATAAATAAATAATGAAATAATGAAATCAAATCCTTGGCAGGATTAGGCTTGGTAGACTCTAAATGACCATTAATAAATTTTTAGTGTTAATGTAAGTGCTTGTATCAACTGGAAGTTGAACCGCTTAATCAGACTAGTAGCAATTAAAATGGTAATTTTTCTGTACTAGATTCTGCTTGCAATTTCGAATCCAGTGAAACTCTTTGAAGTTAATTGGAATTTTGATTAAAGGCTCCTGGATCTGGGTCTCTGAATTCATACTAAGGAAGGTTCAATATTTGCTTTGGTTTTCTGCACATTGAGTTCACTGCTATATATTAGTGTGACTGTACAATTAGTTGTAACAAGAACAACTGCAATAAAGATTGCTGTAATCTAGTTCTTGATATATTTTAGAAAAACTTTTCTACCACAGAATGCCCTTTAAAGAACTGCTAAATCAGGCTGTAAGATCTGAAAAACTTGATTGCTGAAATTGTTTAATTATTTCTAGTCCCCTATAAATTGGCTTAGTAGTGTTCACTTAATGGTAATGCAGAATTTGGGATGAGGAGAGAGGAAGGGACACTTTCTTTCTCTTCAGTTTTTCGTTGTCAATGCCAAAAAAACCCCCCAACCTATTCACATTACATTATAACCATTAGTAGAATGAAAAGTAAATGCGGTGTAACGGCTTTAAAAAGTAAATTTTTTTGTCCCAAACGTTGCAAAAAACCCTGAAAACCAAACAAACCTTCTGGTAAAAAACAAACAAACAAGCAAACAAATAAACAAACCCCAACGACTGGCTAAACTACCTGAGACAATTAGTAACATTTTCTGAAAAGTAAAATGGGGCACAAGGCATCTGAAGAACCTGGGGGAGTGTTGTGTCACACAGGGTTCTATGCAGGCAGTGCCACCAACCTCACCTGAGAATGAAGCCCCGGTGAAGGAAGGAGGATTTGCGTGGAAAAATCCCCCCAGCAAGCAAGGAATAAATATTTTGCTCACGATGTCCTGGGATTTGCCTGGGACTTTGTTGTGTGCTGATATCAGCCCCTGAGCAGATTTCATCACACATCCTTCCAGGCAAAGGAATGTCATTTTTTTGAAAGCTGCAACATAACTAATGCAAATATTTCTTAAACTTCAGTTGAGTCAGTTGCTGGTGTGAGACAAGGGGAAAACAGAAAGAAAGAAGGGAATAATCCTGCAGAAATTATACTGCCATTAAGGAGTGTGTGGGTTCTTGTTGTATATATATAAGAAAAGTATAATAGCTTGAGATCAAAATGCAGGTTGATTTGCTTTGAATTCATTAACAAAGTTTCTTTAATTTATATATATATATAGATGTATATATATCCTTGACCTGAAGAAGACACACATTAAATAACAAGTTGTAAATATCCCAAATTAAGAAGTGCAACAGTTTATCAACAATGGATTTGTCTGCAAGTTTGCTGTGACTGTGGGATTAATTTGTTAATTTTTTGTTTGTTCTAAGGTAGTCACTGGAGCACAGTTTCTTGGGTTTTCCAGTTCAGCACCGCAGTAATTGGATTCAATTGCAAGGAAAAGGATTAAAACCAGGTCATTTCAATTCAGAGAAATGTTCTGTTTTCCTTTTGTCTCTAGTTTTTCCAAAGTTCCCAATTTTGAGATACAAAGTAAATTTTATCTTACATATTTTTCCTCTATTCCCTCTAAAACATAGAAGCTTAACATAAGAATGGAAGGTATCTAAAAAGATCAAAGATTATTATTATTATTTTGCAATACAGTAACAAACCTATGAATATTCAACAGCTGTGATGTTCCAGAGCCAAAACTGTGTTATAAACTGCTAGGTCTATTTAATGGTTAGCCCAACGATCACAATTCCTGACAGTGAACTTTGAGTTCTTAAATGGCTGTGCCAGGAATAAGCACCCCTACCGGTTGCTGCATCCCTATGTGTGGATAAGGTACGTCGTGTGAAAATTAACACTTTTGAGCTAAATGACTAATACATGTATTCACTCGCTCTCACTGGATGCTTCCTTTTGTATAACTTTTGCCTTTTATACAGTAAGGTTCATCCCGCCTCAGACTTTGCATGCAGACAGCAGCCAGTGACATGCAGTGCTGGAGGAGCAACAGAGCGCAGCTCTGGGAGGAAAGGTAGCAACTACATGTGTAGAAATAAGTCCCTGCTCCCTGGAAAAATCATCCTAGGAGAATTAAAACAAATAATCAGAGAATGACAGGGGTTGGAAGGCACCTTCGGAGATCATTTAGTCCAACGCCCCTGCCACAGCATGTGAACAGGTTGCACCGGAACGCATTCAGGCGGGTTTTGACTATTTCCAGAGGAGACTCCACAGCCTCTCTGGACAGCCTGCGTGTGCCTTGCCCATGAAGCCCCTCAGCCCTCCGTGAGGAGGCACTCGAAGCCGGTGACTGGACAAGGCGAGCCACACCAGATTCCTTCTGCATCGGGCCAGGCCGCTCCTGCCACCACGATTTGGTCACCCGGTGATTTCCCACACGCCGCCGCCGGCGCCGCCTCTGACAGGCGATCGCTGCGGGGCCATTCCTGTGGAAAACACTCATTAAACACCAGCGGCTTTGCGGCAGCTGGAGGCCGCGCCGGCAGCGGGGGGACCGCTTCCTCACGGTTTTGGACACCGGCGGGTCCTTTCCATAAGGAAACCAGGGTCCCAGCGGCAGCCAGGTTCCCGGAGAAGGGAGGCGGGAGGCCGGGAAAGGGACAGGGGGGTGGAAGATGGGAGACATCGAGGCTGAGGTTGGCGGCGGCGGCG
>VXBJ01002465.1:411402-431833 GCA_013400055.1 Nycticryphes semicollaris
GTCTCCGCGGGTGGGGTTCTGTGTGCGTGTGTCATTGCAGGGGAGGAGAGGGAGGGGGTGCGGTTTCTGCAAAAATCAGTGACAGCAAACCAGAGGGTTTAGGAAGGTTTTGGCGAACGTGCTCGGTGACTCAGTTTCCCCGCGGGTGAAAACGCTCTCCCTCCTCGCAGGGAGGGTGAAGCCCTAAACACGCAACGTGTAGAGGCCCTTGCGTGGGGAGTTCCTTACAGGGCAGCATCTTCGCACGTTGGGAAGCTGATCACACACGCGCACACACACACGCACAACCAGTGAGGAAAAGGAAACTGGTTCCCCTGGCTCAAGTACCCGAGCGCTTTGCTGTGCTGTCCTTCAAGAGGGGCACTTCGAGGGAGGGGTGGTCATCCTGCACACACGAAGGCCACTGCTGTGCTTTGGGAAACGCTTAACAGGCTCCTTTAAAAATAAAGATATTTTTTTTAGTTGCGCACGTTCCTCGTGGAGCCCTTGAACACGGTTTCCAATCACTACACTTGTTTTTGCTTTTATTTCCTCTTAAATCTTGTACATAGAGTGAACAATTAGCAGATAACTGAACTTCAGCTGTGAGCTGCTGTTTGTTTGGGTCAAAAGGTTGAGTGACTGTGATGGACTGTGATGTGTTTGAGTAAAGCGTGTAGCAACTGGAAGGGAACATGCCAAAGAGGCACTTCATAGGTTCTGAAATACTGTATTTCTTGTCTCTGCTTAAAAAAAAATATTCTTCTGACACTTGCTTCTGGCATACATCTCCCTCTCGTGTTTATGCATGCTGACTTCTTGTAGGATTGCCTGTAAACGCAGGAGTGCTTGTAGTCTTGCTCTCCAGTTGGCTTTTAGGGTTCTGCCTGCTAGGCTTCTGCAAAGGTATGATGCCAAGCACTCTTAAATACCCCTGCATGGCTGTTTTCTGGGGGAAAAAGTATAGCAAGTGTAGCTGAATAAGGAAGTGGCTTTGTTTTGAAAAGAAGGTGATGGGAAATGAGATTTTTGGTTACAGAATTTAGTCCTGTTGATTGGTTGCATTTCTTACTGTAGCCCATATTTGGTTGTGGAGTTCACCTATTTTCTGCTTCCTTTTTCCGCCCTTAGGGTAAAGTAGAATACCTGGTGAAGTGGAAAGGATGGCCCCCAAAGTAAGTTCTGTTTTCCTTGTATTTTACTCTTTTTCTTAATACTCACTAACCCCTTACATTGTATCTCTGTAACTGAGTATCTCATTCTTAATGGGTAATCTTTTATGCCTCGTTCAAACAACGATAAACAAAGAGCCACAAACCAAAACCAAATCTATTTCCGGGCTGGCAGCTGAGGAATACAAACTGTGTGCCAATCTATTCTGACTGGGTTTTGCCACCACTGAAATATTCCATTGAGATGCTTTCTAGACACAAATATTTTTAAATTCATGATGAGTTCAATTCATGATGAATTCAACAGGGAATGCTGATTCTTCTGAACTTGGTACGGTTTCTGTTTTTCTGACTCAGCACCAAGCGGGCTCCACGTTATTTTTTAGGGCTACATGCAGTCTTTCAACATAGAAAACAAGATGATGGTCTTGTCTTGTTGTCCTAATACTTCCCCTCTGCAACTCACAAACAGAAAGGGACAGTGTTTCAGATTTATTGATTGTAGGCAAATACAGGTGATCTTTGCCCCTTGAAAATTATCACCATGCCTTTGTTTCCTTGACTGAAACCTTCTGTTATTTTAAGTGCCTGTTCTGCTTTTGCTTTGGTTGCTACGTTGCAAAAAGGGGGGAAAACGATATTTTTCTTTTGCAGTATTGCTGTGCATTGCTTACAGATACTCCTCTTATTAAAATGCAGCTGCCTTTGAAGAGGAGTGATTACTCTGTGCCTAAACAGTCAGTAAAATGCTTTGAGATTAAAAGGATTAGGTAACTGGAGAATACTACTATGTTAGCTACCAGTCTAGCTAGCTGGCCAACCCATATGGGGACCTGTCTTTGCTTTCCTGTTGGTAACTCTGTGTGTGTGTACATACACAATGTGGGTGTGTGGGTATGGCTACATTGCACGTGCAGCTGCACTGCATGTTGATAAGCTAAGCAAATGCGGGCTGCTTTTAATGGTTTCATCCCTGCAGTTGGAAATCAGGGCCTGCTAGGATTGTTCTGACAGATTGTACTCGGTCCCCAAGAAGTTGACATGTGTTCCTGCGTGTCTAATCCTTGTGTGTAATCCTCGTGCTTATAGGGCATGCATGAATATAAGCAGCTTCCCCTCTCTGGTGGTGGTGGGAGAGTGTGACTTCGGTTCTTGACTGTAAGGTCTGCTATCAAAGTGTCACCTTGTATGCTTATTGAGTAGCAATTGCCATGTACTGTGGGTCAGTTCTTGGACTGTTTTAGCCTCTTAAGTAGCCAAGCCTAATTTAATCTCTGGTAGAGGTTGGGAAATGTATTTGTAGTCTGTGAGGTACCATCCCCTTTTGGCCAGAATACTGATGTTTATCCCATTCTCCTTCCAGCAAACTCTTTGAGGTCCTTCTCTTGTAAAGTCCCTTGCCAAGAAGGTGGGCTGAGGCATGGTGTAACGTTTTCTTGGACAGAGCAGCCCTTATTCTTACTGTTGCCTTTCCTTGCCCTGTGCCTTGGCACTCTGGGGGAGCCAGAAAGTCTCTTTTGGGAATTAAAAGGAGAGCCTTCTGCCCAGGGAGCAAGTTAATGTCAGGTTTCCCTTCTTTGATGTTGTGACATGTTCAAACACCTTCGCTCTTCCCTCAAACTCCAAATCTGAAGGGCACTGATATTTTTTTTTTTTGTTGTTCCATTTTAACTGTTGACTCTTTCTTGTGTTTCTTAAACCAAGATGCTTTGAGCATTGAAGGCACTTTCATCCTGGTAGCAGTCTCTGTTCCTTGTTTCTAGACATGCATGTGCCTGTGATGGCATTGCAACACCACAAGCTATTTGCTTCCAACATATCCCATATCCTCATCCCTTGTATTTCTCTTCATTCCCTTCCCCAGCCTTGTCACACTGGTCTTTGTAATCTCTGTACCTGTTATCCCATCATTCCCATCGGAGAATTCATAGGAAGGAATAAGGATAGGTCAGTGGTTTGCTGTTTCCCCATGTAATTGATATTTCACTTTTTTTTCTCTCTCTTTTTAAATAAAAAAATATTGTTAATGCCTTGCACCTCAGATTTCTGGATTGTACTGCTGGAATCAGGGAATGGAGGAATTACGATCTGATTGTAGCTACAAGCTTGTTTACAACTTGTGTTGGAGTTAAGAGGGGAGGGGGAAGAGGAGGAGTAGAAGGAGGGGGAAGGAAGATCATATGATCTATGTTTTCCAGAGTGCCTGCTCTCTGCAGTTCTGCTGCAGCCTGGGCTGTGTGTACCCATATATATAGCTCTGTGTGTGTGTGCGCGCGCGCGGCAAACTGAACCGTGGGTTTTTTTTATATGCAGTGTTTTGCCACTGCAGCGAAGCCAGAAACTGAGCTGCAGAGAAAAAGGCAACACCCACCAGCTTTTTTTTTAAAGCAAGTCCCCTTGCTTCTCCTGCCCATGAAACGCAATCAAATGTCTCTTCCCGCCCTCCCCTTGTGTTATTATTTTTCTTAAATTTGCAGAATGAGTGCCAGAATTCCTGCAGCTGGGAGGAAACCTTCCTCTGTTCAGACAGCATCTTGGCTTTGACAGCTCACAGTCAGGTTGCTGCAGGAAGCTTGAGCAACGGAGGGAGGGAGGGATCAGCTGATTACGAAGACATGGCTGTTCTTAACTCTCTGACGTACGGTGCACCTCAGGATATCTGAATGTTATATTTTTGTTTCTCCCTTTTGTAAAAGAATTGTACTCTAATTTTTAGAACCATCCTACAGGAATGTTCATGTATTTCAGTACCTTTCTTCTGTGTAATGGAGAGATGAAAGAGAAAAGCATTCCCAAACCACTTCCTCTGTGTACATATATGCATGTATCACATGCCCTCATGTGCAGCCTGTGCTTCATCCAGAAATGTAAACAGCCTGAAATGCTTTCCTGCTATTTGAAAGTATAGATACAAATGCACCATAGCCCACCTGCATGTGACTCCTCTCTGGTCCTTCTCCCCAGGGTCTGGGAGGGGCTCTGCCTCCAGGCCCTGGACCTCACATTCCAGGAAAAGTAATGTTCTGACGCATTATGGATTTGAGACTTGATTTCTTGCCTTTGAGTTTGTATGGTAGAGACATGCCACCCACATTTTCTGGGCAAGCACGACCCCTTAAAAACAAACATGCCATGAGGACCATGTTGTGGAATCCTTCACCTTTCATAATGGGACTTTTTGGCTGTGTCTTCTTGGTATTTAGTGCAGCTGTGCCTTTTGGGAACTGGTTTTGGCATTGCTTACTGGGTGAGTTCAGCAAGCATCTGAAGTTCCTAAGCATCACACTCCCGTCATAGTCATCTGGCAACAGGGGAGGGAGATGGGGCAAGGAGTGACACTGTTTATAGGCTACTTTCAGAGCATCAGGCTTATTTTGAGTTGTTTCAGTAGCCCTGACCACAATCCGGATGGGTTCCTCCTGCACTGGTACAGAAATACTGATGGCTTCTGCTAGATAGAAATAACCTGCAGGGGGAGTCAAGCAAGAGGAGAAATAGTTGGAAAGTTGCCATCAACTTGCCTCAGGGCCCAGGTCTAAACATGTTTAGTTGAATGGCATCAGTGGATAAAAATTAAGCTCCTCTTAAATGAATACAGTCAGCTCCAATGATTAGAGGTAATTAATAATGCAGGTGAGAAAGCGTAGTTACTTTTTGAGCACTCTAAATTAAGAGAGACCTATTTTTCAGAAAGCTGTATCAGGTCACGTCTCATTGTTGGAGTTGAGGGAGTGCTGCAGATGAAACCTGTTAAGGCATTGAGTTAAAATCAATTTGTAAGTGTCTGCGCAGGCTTTGCAAGCAGCATGGAGGGGGCCCTGGAGAGGAAAGCCTTCCCTGTTTCCGTGCAAAGAGCTGTTTGATGCTTGGCTCTGCCTGTTTTGGGAAGGGGAGTTGGTGTCTGCAGGAAGTTGGGGAGGGAATGGCTGGGATTCCTCAAAGCTCTCGCAGTGTCGTGGCAGGCCCCTCCGACCCTTATGAAGACAGTATCCAGGATCACAGCAAACTGGTAGCAGGCCTGCAGAGAGAATGTTTCATTAAAGTATTGTTTACTTTATATTCCTTGTGTTTTTCTTCAGATACAGCACATGGGAGCCAGAGGATCACATCTTGGACCCTCGCCTAGTAGTGGCTTATGAGGAAAAGTAAGGGCACATGTTCTTTCTCTCCTTGGGCACAGGAAAAGGAAACAGTGTCTTTATTTCATAGTGTGCATAAGGTGACCCTGTTGTCCCTACTTCAGTCAAAGAGGAGATGTGTAGCAATGAATCCTGCTTAGTCTCTGTACCCTGGTGTTGACTGAGGCAGACAAAACAGAGTTAAGGCAGCTTTGATTGGTACTGTTCAGGATATGAGGCCAAGAACAAGCAGCATTGAGCCAAAGAGCAATCAGTCTCAGGTTTTAATCAGGTCCAGGGCTGGACTGGAATGATGTGAAGTGATAAGTTTCTCTAACCCATCCTTGATCAGCTGAGTCCGAGAAATTCCCTTATTGCAAGGCTTTCACTCCTACAAGAAGCAATTCTGGGATGTTTTCCAAGCCCATGCTGGTCACCATTGGGTTTTAATGAAGAAAATGAGGGAACTGTGCTGTGAAAGGTACAAGTCCCAACTAGGTTTTATGCTGTGGTATTTAGTACTCAGTTTCATTTTTGTTCCTCTTTCACAGGGAAGAGCGAGACCGTGCGTCGGGGTACAGGAAAAGAGGCCCCAAACCAAAGCGCCTCCTACTGCAGGTAGCCTTTTGCTCTTCTGTGTATTTCTAACTCATTAGCTGCTGTGCTGCTCCTCTGCTTGCAGGGAGGTGGAAACTGTCCGTTTGCTGCTGCATGGACAAAATTGGAGGTAACAAGCTGACACAACAACGTGAAATCAGTGGGTTAGGCAGAGAGTTTTAACTTGTTAGCTGAAGAGCTGTCTTAACTTGGTTTGTTTTTTTGAAGACAACAGCTCTTGCTCTCTGAATTAGGATTTAATAATATTTGGGCTTGGGTAGTTGCAGGTTACATGGTTTGCATGCTTTTTTAATTTCATGTTGGGCTTGGATTTATATCATATTAAAGGTAGCCACTGGCTGGAAGCAGAATTCCATCATGCTTTGACTGTTGTCAAGCAAAGCAGCAAATCCTAGGAAGCACTTATTAGGAAGAGCTTAGATGGCAGTTGAAAAGATGAGAGAAACAGTGTTGTAGAAGCAGCACAGCTCATCCTAGTTCATCTAGATGTTCAGGGACTGAACAGAGAACAGCTTCCTGCCTTCCAGGTGTAAGCCTTGACTGTATTATCAGATTTCTGCTCTGACCCTTGCTGCATTGATGTCTTGGCAGCGTCTGTATGGCATGGACTTGAGGAGTGCCCACAAGGGAAAGGAGAAGCTGTGTTTCTCTCTCGCACGGAGGTTTGGAGGAGGAGACAGTAGCCTGCCGGGGGCCAAGCCAGGGCAGGCAGAGTTCTCTGAGAAGACTGGGGGAGCGGTCCTGCCATTCTCTCTCCGGAAGCAACGCAAAAACCAGAAGTACCTGCGACTATCAAGGAAGAAGTTCCCTCGCATGGCGAGCCTGGAAAGCCGAAACTGCAGGCATGAGTTCTTCCTGAATGATGCGGTGGGTCTGGAGGCCAGGCAGGACCCTGAGGACTGGGAGGCCATGCAGCACACCAACAAAGAAGGTAAGGCCAGACATCCCTTGGCTGTGAAGTTCAGGAGCATGTGAAAGAGGGGCTGCACACTTCCTCCTTGCTTGCCTCATCCTAGGATTGTGGTTTAGGTCAGGTCCTCAGAGCAGCTCTCACTGGCTCACGTTATGGTCCTCTTGTCTGCAAGTTCCTTTTTTGTTTGGATGAATAGCACAGATTAATCTGCTTTTTGGGTGCTGTTGCTTCTCTGTAGTCTTGTATCAGTGGTGCCCTTTCCATTGTTAGAGAACACGTGGAAGATACTGCAAGTTACTCTGCTCTCACAGTTTCCTCCCAGCAGAGGTGACGTGCAGGTGTGATAGTGGTGAACTCTGCCTCTGTCCACGTATTCACACGTGTTCAGCCTGCTGCTCTGCCAAAAGGAGCTTGGCTGGCAGTGAGCAAACTTGGACACCAGCACTCCTCACAGTGCTGCTCTGGGGAGTGTGCAAGAATGCCACTAGGAACACATATTGCATTCCTCTGCCCCCTTCTTCCCTTTCCTCTCCACACCCCACGTCCTCTGAAGTCACTTGCTACAGAGCTTATGAGAGGGGGATGAGAGAGATGAAGTGAGGATGGTAACTCCTGCCTGATTCCACTGAGTAGGCAGCATGAGTGTAGGCACGGGAGATGTCCAAACACATTTGGCATTTTGGGGAGGGATACCAGTATCTTGTGCAGGAGAGCTGTAGGATGTGCGTGTCGCGCTGAGTTACCAGGGAAACTATCCCTGCATTATTAGAGCTTCTGAAGGCGTAGCTTTCCTGAGGAGTGGAAAAGCAGGGCTTGTTCTGCTTGTAGTAGCTAAGGGAATCCTGTTACTCCTTGCTAGGAGTAGCTGTTAGCCAGGCTGGATTAGGCAGGATTTGGGGGAAGAGGATACTGTTTCTGGGAGTCAACGCTATCCCCTCCTTTTTGAGAGGGACTGGAACAGCAGCCCAAAACCAGGAAGGCAGCAATGGAGGTAGCACAGAGGAGCCCAGCGTTGCATCCTGGCAGGCAATGGGCAAATGCATGGAGCTGCTTCCCGCCCTAGAAACGTTGGGCTCTAAAGCACTTGGGGATCAGAAGAGTAAACGTCACTACAGAAACGTGAAACGGTTTGTGTCCTCCCCTTGACACGTGGCCGGTGTGGAATTCCAGTTACTGTTTGAGGGGACTGGACTCTTACTGAGGTCAAAGTAGGCACCCTAGGCATTTGAGAGGGAGGCCAGGAAATACACTCTTAGAGGTGTATTGTGCCTTTCCCGTGTTGAGACAACGAGTACAGATATATATATATATATATTTATACCAGGTATAGGTGACAGGGAGAGGGTATGTTTTCCTTCCTCTCTCTGTATTTCTGTGGCTGTCCCTGGGGTGTTGAGGGGAAGTGAGGCTTTGGGTGACAGAGGGACTGATAAATTTAGTTTTACAGTGACAAAGTGCAGGGATGCTTGGTTTTTTCTGTATGGAGCTATCAGGGAGCAAAGGAAGGATATGCGAAAGGGAGAGCAGACTCTCCATGAAGCAGTATTGATGGATTTTTTGAGAGAATCACACCCAAGCTGTGTTGCAGGTACAGTACAAAGACTCCTCTCTGGTTTGGATCCCTTTGACTCCCATAGGAGTATCTGACAAGGATGTGTAAGGGTGTGTGATTTTTTGACTTTTCAGTAGGGTAGGGCATTTACAAGCAGGTGAGCTTGCACCTGGGTGAGTGTGCTTTGCTGGCACAGAATGAAATTAGGGGCTGAAATGGGCTGAGAGGTATCAGGGAAATGTGGATAAGGTGAGCTGGGTGCTGTTAAAGGGTCCTTTATTGTCTGTGTAGCCTGCTCCAATGCCAGTGTGTGTCTGGACACCTTTGCTACTCTTTCCTTTTGCCATGATATCCTGCAGTGATCCTCCATTTTCCCTTAGCCTCTGAGGGGAGGGCTTGCCCATGCTCTTTCTTGCCTTGTATGTGCAGACTCAGTGCAGGCTGATTTCACCCACTGTTTGTCAGAAAGGAGGCCCCTTTTCCATACTTCCCTCTCTTCCTTCTCCCTCACCCTCTCTCTCTCACTAACATGCTTTTATCTGCCTCTCCTTCTGCAGCAGATGTGGATGGCAGTCTCCCTTGGATTCCCACTGTGCCCCCCAGTGAAGTGACAGTGACGGACATCACGGCAAACTCCATTACCGTCACTTTCAGAGAAGCACAAGTGGCCGAGGGCTTCTTCCGAGACCGGAGCGCGCAGTTCTGAATCTCCATTTTCAGTGCTCCCTAAAACTAGTGCTTTTAGGGTGGGGCTAGGGAAGGGTTATTTTATCCCTTAAAAAAAAAAAATAATCCCAAATGTCTCCTCTTAAAATGTTTACAGACACTTTTGTTTTTTCCTTCTCTTCTCTGTTTTCCCCTTTCAGATACGCAAAAAAGAGCAGTGTAGGGGGTGCGTGTTTGTCATTGCTTTGTCCATCTGAAAAACTGACAGCCCTTTCCCTGGCAAAGACTCCTCTCCCTGGATGTGAAAGCAGCAAGCTGAACAATTCCTCTTTTATCCTGTTAAGTGGCGGCAGCTGCATTTGTGGGGAGAGGGCATGTGGAGGTGGAAAGAGGGCTGTATCTCTAGCCTGCTGCCTTGTTCTGCAATTGATATCCCTTGGATAAAGATACTTCTCTGTGCATTGCTCTTCCCACCTTCCTCCTCCCTCTCTTCCTGCAGCAGTGAGAGGCGATGGATCCTACCTGTGTAGATAACTCCAGCCTGTTAAGACTTTCTCTCCAATGCTGTTTTCCCTGTGGCCTGCTGTCAGGACTTCAGAACCGTATTTGCCTGTCTGTGGTAAGTCAGTCTTTGCAGCACGGGGTCTGTATAGGCAGCAGAGGATTCTTCCTTTGATTGTTGATCGTGCGGAAGGACTGGAATGCATCTCTGAAATCTAGATTGGTGACGTAAATTCAATTTGCCCTCATTAAAAGCTCAGAAACCCAGCGCAGTCGAGACATACCATTCTGTATATGCTAAGCAGGATTTCCAGGCTCAGCTCAGCTGTGTGAGGAATGCGCTATGGAAAGTGGGGTGTTCTCATACCCTTTGCCAAATTCAGTATTAATAACAAATGCTGCCCTGAATCTGTGGTAATAAGTTGGTTGAAAACTGACTCCTCTCCCCTGGGAGGAGGGGCTAATAGGGCAATCGAAGCATTGCTTGGCACTGCAAAGATATCCAAGGTACTGGCACAGGCCCAGGACACAGAAATTGGACAGAACTGAGCTAGGACTGGACCTTGATTAGCAGTAAATTCTGTTCTTGGATCCCATTGAGAGATCCAAGGTAAACAACATGTGGGGAATGCATTTAATAGATTGGAGGAGGGGGAAAGAAAGTTTCTTAATTCTTAGCAATGAGAATTCTTGGATTGTACTGCCTGAGTAATATTCTTCTGTGATGCCAGTCTCATCGCAGTATCTGTGATCCTGCATTACTTTACTGATGGGAACTTCTCCTTGGAAGATTTAAAAATCTTTGCCAAGGAAAGTGGTCTGCATTTCAATAGACCCTGCCTGATCTTGCACTTAAAAATGCCTTGTGCTGGACTGCCTGTGACACTTTGAGGTTTTTGAAGACGATAGTTTAGCATAGCATCTGTTCTTGTACATGCACGTTCTCTTTCATTTCTTTTAAAGCAAATTTTATTTAAATAACATAAAATTTTAAATATAGACCTTTTCGTATGGACAGCAAGTAAGGTAAAGTCTAAGGTGGGAACTGCAGGACAGAGCGCTACAGGGTAACATTGGCTACTGTCATAATTACTGTCCTTAAATCCTTTGTTTCCTTTCCCCACCCCACTTAAAACATCCCTTACCTGCTGGACTTACTCTAAATGAAGCTACGAGCCTTCTGGGGTAAAGGCACTCGTGGAAATCCTTGATGTGTTCCTTTGAAGGGCTCGACTGCTGGCCTGCAGAATTTGGGAGCTCTGAGGCTTCTCGTCCTCCAAACATCTACTTTTTGTGAAGTGCTTGGACTGCCCCTGTGGTTTTTATTTCAAGCAGGTTTTACCTCAGATAGGATACGGCAGTTCCATGTAGACTTAGGATTTCCCCTTCCATCTCAGAGCTGTTTGAGCAGGCCTGTCTTCCACGGTGTCACAGCAGTTTCAGGACCACTGGTAAGATCTTGAACTTCTGGACTAAACCTTTTGTCTCTGAAAGAAGTGACATGGGTGTTTTATTATGGAGAAATCTGAGAGGGTGAGAAGTGGAAACTAGTTGGGGGGGAAATTATGTGGTGGGAGGAAGAGTGAGTGGGAAAGAAGCTAGCAAGGGCAAATTGATGAGGTAAGCGTACAGGCCCAGGATGTTTCTTGAACGTGGGTGTCCAGAACGAAGCTTCTGAGTCTGGAGTTGCCCTGTATAAACAGGATCACCCCCTTTTGCAGGATGTGGGGTCAGACAGTGTTGTCATCATCACCCACGCACACACCCTCTCTTCCTGACACATGCCAAATGTGTTAATCACCTGCATCTCTCTTTCTTTTGTGACCAGTGGATGCAGCACATGGCTGAGTCCACTCTTGAGGGTTGTAGAAGGTCAGGTAGTTATGATTGCAGAAGCATAATATTTTGGCTTATTTTTTTAAAAAAATCTTGAATTCCAACTCATCCTGATAAATCTTCATGGCATTTATAGGATCTGGCTTCTTTATTCTAAAGGTAGCTGCTGCCACCTTTGTCCTTTCTTCATCTCAAGGTACAAATACATCAGAAAAGCTTCCTATTTACTAAAGTTTCTGGCTTTGGCTGACACTGGAAGCAATACCAGTCCCGTGGCAGGAAAGAGCCTGTCCTAATAAACTGTATTTCCATCCTCTGCTTTTCTGTCCACTCACCAGCTGAGACTTCTCAATGTTCTGTTTTGTCATTTGTCTTTAAACATCTTTTCTTCCTCTTGCAGCGGAGTTCTCAAAGACCTGTGGTGGTCTGTCAGAGAGGATCTACCCACAGCTTTGTATCTTAATAATTGTTTGGATCAGGCTACTTTGTATTCTGATGGTGACTAATGATCTCGCTGCACAGTACCTGGCAACCATGCTGCTTTGTGTACAGTCCAATGAAGAGTTAACCCTTATCGGGTTAAGATGCAACAAGTTGCATATGCATGGGTTTGGTGTGTGTGTGTGTGTGTGTGAGGAGGAGTTTGTGGTAGGAAACTAAGCAGTTACTTTGTTAGGGTGGACTTTTTTTTTGTTTGTTTGACATTCATGTATTCTTGCTTATCTTAAGATCTTTTTGAGAAGATTTTTCTCTTGGTCTTTTTAAAATATGTCTTTGTTCCATTGTTCCATATTGTCTGGTGACATATCATTATAAACTTCCTTGGTAGAGCTGGTCTTCCTTCAGGGACTTTAAAATTAGCTTTATTTTACTTCTGCAGGTGTAGATATGCATGGGGTTTTTACTTGTGATGCCAGGAGAGGTTGTCTGAGTTTATTTGTCTCTTCTTACCTATACTGTCCATCTACCAATTCAACCCAAAACCTGAAAATTGAATTGGGACCTCTTGGGCTAACATATCATGAAAATCAGATGCTGTGTTCAGAGCTTCATTAAGCATTCTGTTTGATTAGAAGAGCCAGAATAGCATCCAGCTGAAGCTGAGTTTAATAATTCTATTTGAAGCGTAAGCCGAGAATAGAAATGGGCTAACTCTCTCATACCTCCTTTGGCTCCATGGCTGTAAACAAGAAAAACAAACTTCAGCCAGTGGAAATGACTGAACTGTACACAAGAAACAAACTTCTTGAAGAAGACCAGATCTAATAGTCATTCTTAGAACTGTTTCCATGTGAGAATTTACCAGCCATGTTTGGGGGGAAAGAAGTTTTTAGTTTTCATTCCATAGAGCTTCTCACAGTGAACTCGCTGTACATACGACAGAACTGAGGGGTTTTGTGAGATTGGAAAGCCTTTACTGTTAACACTGACTTAAAAAAAAAAAAGGGGGGGGGAGAGGGGAGGAGAAGAACTGCCTCCGTTCCTGGGTGGTTACGAACTAGATGTTAGTGCTCTGACTTACAACTGAAGCCTTGGAACAGCAAGCTTTAACACGTAAATAGTGGCATTAAGTAGTCTGGTAGCTCCCACATGCTATTTTGTATTTGCTTGGGGACCCTTCTGCTTGTGAAGTCAAACCAAGGTGGGGGGTTTGTTTGGTTTTTTATTTTTTCTTTTTCGAGCAAGGCCAGGATATTATTGTCAGAAGATCCAAAAGCAGTTCCATTTGCCAAAGTAAGCCCAAATTTGTTAGTGAATTGACCCTTGCTTATGTTGGAGCCTCAGACAGAAAGAAGCTTATTTAAAAATGAATGGCTCTTTTTTGTTGTTAGTGTTGTGAAACTGTCCAGAATTGTTCTTCTGGTGTTTTGTGACTGAATGTATAAAATTGTTTGTTCGCCTTACAGGGGGCCCTTGGCCCCAGTACTGTTTCCTGCTGTACGCCAGCTAGTGCTGTTTGATGGTTTCACTGGAATAGAGAAGGGAGGCCTCGCACAGGTCAAAAAATAGGCAGGGTAGCTCATGCAAGACCCTTGGTGGTAGCCACAACAGAGGCCTGGGTGCGGAAGACAGCAGCGAGGGCTGTCAGCCACATCCATGTATTTGAGCAAAGCTAAATATACCATCTCTCCACCCCTTCCTCTCCTCTCAAGCTTTAAATTTGTGCTTGTTGAAGTAGGGAAAGTGTAAAAGCCTCCTTTTTTCTGAAGATAATTGGTATCTACCCATCTTCTGTTCTTCTCTTGCTTACCTGCGGCCTAGGAAGCAAAGAGCAGTGGGACTTTCAGCAGAATAGTAGTGATGGCTACATGTTCAGGAAGAGAGGGAGGGAAGGAAGGAATTACTAGGAGTTGCTCGTGCTGGATGGTTGAGAACAGGCCTCTGGGTGAGCTGGCAGATGGTTGAGAGAAAAAGCATGTTAGAAGAGCAGAGAACTTGTAGTGAAGCTGATCTGTTGCATTATGTCCTTCTGAGTTCTGAGTGGGCCCTGTGGAGAAGAGATGGTCAGTGCAGCATTTATGCACCTGTCTTTTACCATTTGGGAAAGCAAGGGAGATGTATATGGTAACAGTTTGCACAGGGTAACTTCTATATGGGAATGTATAGCATTGACACATACAGATAAAGGGAACATGCTTTTGCTGTGCTTGCATAAAAGTTTTCTCCAAGGGCATGGTAAATGAGTTTTGAGACAGCAGCTTATGATCAAGAGACCACATTGTCCTGTGCCTGCTGAACTTACTGTCCTCAGAGAAAGCATGAACCTTCTGGGTGTCAGACCACCTTGATTCCACCAAAGCAGCTGGTCAAAATAGGAAGGCCTAAAAAACAGCCCCAGGACAACTGGAATGAGAGAGAAGCAATCACTTAAAACTGAGTTCACACGCTGTAACAAGCACTTTCTGGAGCGATGACTCCTTTTTCTCTTCCAGCTCTCTTTCCCTTGCACCCTTAATTTCTTAAAGTACAGTGGCTTAGCGGGGAGCAGGTGGAAGATGATCCCTAGTTAATTGGGAGCTGTACAGAGGAGCAGAGCTCAGTGGGATGGGGGGGTATGTTTTGCTACCAAGTTGGGATGGGGTAGAAGCTTTGCTGCCGAGATCGTTTCCATCTGCTGTGGGCTGCTCTGCAAAGATGCCAGGGGTTTCTTGCCTGAAGCGCAGTGTGGGTGACATCTGAGAGCCCCAGTCGGATGGTGAAAGGGGTAGCTCATAAGACTGTGCAGAACCTCTTACCACAGCTTATCTCGTTACTGGGGCAGCATTAGTTTTGGCTGGGAGGGGGATTTTGGAGGAGGCTTATTATTTTTTAACCAGAAAATGTAGTGTCAGCACAAAGAAGCTTTTTGCAAGTCTGTCAAAATGTTAAGCAGCATTTTTGTTATTTTTTTTTAATTTTTTTTGCTTTTAAATCTGAAGTATGTTTTGAAGCACTTTGGAAATGCAAAGCACTAAGGAGTGCTAGCTACTCCTTATCGTCTGTCTGAAAGTGGCATTTGAAAAGCAAAAGATGTATCTGTTTCAGGCCGCTGGCTGCTCCTTATCGTTTTTCCAGAGCTGCCACACAGCCCTTTGCCTCCCTCCCTCCCTCCCGGGGCTGCAGGGAAGGAGTGTGCTCCACCACGCCAAGCGAAGGAGGGCTCCCTGAGGGAGGAGAGGAGACCTGCAGAGGCCCTCGCTTGCTTTCGGGGTGCAGGTTGGCCTCCTCCCTCCCCATCTCCTTTTGTCTGAGGAAAGGGAAAAATGAAGTTGTGTTTCAGTTTGAGTGGTCCTAGTCTGGAACTACGACCACTTCTTCCAGCTCTGGAGACCTCTTTAAAGAGTTTCCTGTTGGAAAAATTGCACCTTATTAGCTTAGTTGAGGAACGGGGAGGTATCTGTCCTTCTGCAGGGAGTGGGGAGAGGAAGGGAGGGCGAACCGGGAGCTGTCTTCTGTAGCTGCTGGATTTTTCCAGAGACCGTTTCCTCACCTCATCTCCACCACAACAGCAACAAAAGAACTAAAATCATTTAGATGAAGCTTTTGTTCTGCATATCTCAACAACCTTTTGAGCAGGCTGAGAGAATCTTTTTTTTCCTCACCTAGCCAGCTCTACAGCTGAGGGAACCTCAGTTCTCTCGCTGGGTTTTCAGCACCAACCTTTTCCCTCGGCGTACGCACATCCTTTGGACTCTCTTGCACACCGACTCCTCTAATGGGATGCGCTTCCCTTCTGCTGGGGAGGGAGGAAGCTGGGGGATGGGGTCAGTCAGAGGGGAGGGTGGTCCCCGACTAATTTTATTCTTGTCTCTTCGGTTGTTGCTGTTGTTCCTGTCAGCACGCTAGAGCATCCGAGTCTTTGCACACAGAAAGCTTCCTTTTGCACAGAATGAGCTTCTAGCTTTTGTACAGACTAATTGAATGTATTTGGGGAGGGGGGGGAGATGGGGAGTAAACCAATTCCAAACAAACCAATCGGAATATAATGCCTTTTCTGAGCGAGTATGTGCTGTAAAAGGAGAATGTAATAGCAAAGGGAGGGTAGGCTCAAGTATAATTTGACACAAAGTGTGGTTTTATTTTTGTACTGATATGGATAAGAGACTGTACAGCATCTATTTATTTAGATGATTTATGTGGTAAATGTTGCAAACAAAATTATTAAAATATTAAATATGAGAACTGACATTTACCTAATGGTCTGTTTGCGTGGTCATTTACCTCCCCTTGCTTTAATTCTACAACTGAGTTATTTTCTACCAGTCACTTGTGTCGGTATAAACATGCGGTGTGGCTGGAAAAAGAATGGCAAATGCATGTGCTTGCGTGAGAAAGGTCAGTAAAGAAGGATCGATGAAAAATGGAGCCTGCAAAAGGCTGTTTCTGACATTACTCATTATTTTGATTTGAGGAGGTTAGGTTTTTATTAATTTTTAACCCACTGGGTAAGTCAGAGCTGTACAGAGGTGACCTGGGATGATTGGTCTTTGATGGATTAGAATTCGAAGGGGAGAATGCCAATGGCAGGGTGACTGCTGCTCTGGGTTTAGGGAGTTCTTGACGTCCTCACATAATGTCACGGTGCCAAGAGAGCTCTGGTGTGCCCCATATCCTGTGTCTCTGGAGGGAACGGAGGAAACCTGAGGTGACACCTGGTCTTGCCCGCGTTACCAAAGCGCAGTCAGCGTGCTTGCCCTGAGCCGGGGAGGCCCGGACTTCAGCGATGGCACTGAAGAGCAGGACTCCAGCCAGCCACTTAGATTCTGGCAGCAGCTAGTGAGTCAGGTGAAGTTGTTTAAGAAACTGCACTGCGGAGTTACGAGAAAGCCTACTCCGGAGATTGTTTCTTCTTACCCCTGCCAACGCTGCAGAGGCTGGCTGGCTTGTCCTTTCACATGCATGTGTTGGTTGGATTGAAGGTTAATCTGGATAGTTTTGGGGGGGTTGTTTGGTGGTTTGTTTTTTGTTTGTTTGTTTGATTTTTATTTTTTTTAAATAATCTGGTGCTATGCTGCCCCTCTGATCCATGTGGTGCAGGCAGCTTGCCTGGCGTAGCTCTCCCAGTAGGATGGATACCTGAGAACAAGGGCACTCAGCTCCTGCTACGGTGGGCAGTACCCGAAAGGGGAAGCCAGGCAGTTTGAGCAGCTCCATGTTCTCCGAGAAGCATGGAGTGAAATGCAGTGTGTGTGTGGCCCCTGTGACAGCAAGTGCTGTCAGGAAGCTGGCAGTCACCTCCTATCTGTTCAGCGCCCCTCGCCTTCCCTGCTCTTGGTCCTTCTTTCCCCATCACTTTGCTCGCCAAGCAACTGTTTTGGAAGCAAGGATGCAAGAAGGGATGGGGCTTACAGGAGAGACGGGGAGAGACTCTTTATCAGGGAGTGTAGCAGTAGGATGAGGGTTTTAAACTGAAATAGGGGAGATTTAGATTAGATAGTAGGAAGAAATTCTTTACTGTGAGGGTGGGTGAGATGCTGGGATGGGTTGTCCCTAGAAGTTGTGGATGCTCCTTCCCTGAAAGTGTTTGAAACCAGGCTGGATGAGGCTTTGAGCAACCTGGTCTAGTGGGTGGTGTCCGGCTAGACAACCACCTGCCACGGAAGGGGGTTTGGAACAAGATGATTTAAGGTCCCTTCTGACCAAAACCATTCTATGATTCTATGAAGCTGGGGGACTTGAGTCCCCCACTGATCCAGTGGCAGCCAAGGTGGCTGGGCCCACTCTGGGAACTGATAGGCAGCTCCCAGCACCTCAGTGGTGCAGACACTGCATGATCACCACGGGCTTTCTCCTCCCTCTGCTACATCAAAAAGTTAGGGGGCTGAGGGCATGGTTGTTCTGGCCACGCTGAGCCACCCGTCACTGCTGCACGGGGTGGTCCGTGGTCAGCTCTGAGGGGGTTCGCTCTTGTGCATTTCAGAGTTGCAGCTGGGAAATCTCGCCACATTTTGACACAGAAGACCACAGTGCCAAGGGTTCATTTAAAAACCCACGCGGGATTTGCTGGAGGGGCTGGGGTGTGCAGCCGCACAGGCTCCCGGTGTAGGCGAGGGAATGACCATTTCTTTACAGAAATCTGCAGCTCCTGACAGCGACCTCCCTGGACCAAACGGAGTCGGCCGATCAACCCTTGGAGCTCCTCTGAACGGAGATAAGCGCTGCTACTCCTGCCAGGTCACGGGTCCCCAAAAACAAATTGAGCCTGGAGGCAGCTACGGGCTTCCAGCAGGTGAGTTTTCCCCCATTGTATAGTGCTATTCAAAAAAATAAAGAAAAATGCTCTTGTACCCACTGCTCTCCCCCTACGCTTTTACGCTGCTCACAGGAGGTTCTGGTGAGAAAAGTCTTGGTGGCCCCTCAAGGCTTATCGCTTCCCAGTGCTAAATAAGAATTGCTGGGGTGTAGCCCCATGGCACCAGGGTCTTGAGGGCAGCGAGGTGCCAAAACCCACTTTATTTCTGTGCTGGTAGCAAACAATAGCTGTTCCGGGAGAGTCATCTTCTCAGGTTGTGGGTTGTCTTTTTTAAAAGCGTTTTACTGGAAATGTGAATGAAACAAAGGAAATAGGCAACAATGCTCCGAACAGCTGGACATTCTGCTGCTGTTTTGCTTTGTGAGAGTAAAAGTTAGATGAAAGAGCCTGGGGTTGGGCAATACCTGTGCCATGGCTGCTCCCAGTGCTGTGAGCTGTGGCGGGAAAGAAGGTCCTGCTGACGGAGATGACAACTGTGAAAAGCACATGGAGCTCTTTGAAATGCCGCTGCCCCTTCTGACCCGTGTCCTTGTGCTCCTGCCCCAAGGGGAGGTGTGACGCTGTCACCTGTTTGGTGACAAAGCCGTCGGTCCCAGCTGCAGCACACGTGTATGTGGAGCTGCATAAGGACTTTCCCCCAGTTGGATTTGTGAGTGGTGCCTGCTGTTGAGGGTGGATGATACTGGTGGTTGGAAGCTCAGTTACTTTGACGTTCAGCCCCCAGTGTAAAAGCAGTTGTTTAAACAAAGCCAACAGTAATAAATGTGCCAGCTTAAATACGGATGGTGTTAATGAACAGTTAATGTGCGATGTTAAAAGCAGTTTAAAAAAGCGAAAAGTGGGTGTGATCAGCTTGTTCTTTTGAAGTCACCTTCAAGCATATAAAGAACTGAGCTTAGACAAAGCAGCGTCTAGAGAAATGGGGCAGTCTAGAAGGACTTGTCCCGTTCTAGGTAAGAGTCTTGAGTGATCTGTCTGGGGTTTTGTTCTTGTTTGGCCTGTGATGGCAAACACCTGAGAAAGGGCCTCTTACAGCCTGTTCTCAAAGCGAAAGGTATGACCTAAATGCACAATTACCAGTGGTGAAGAGTACGCTGTGGTTCAGTCCCTGACCACAGAAACACCTTGTTCTCTGAACTGTTTGCATCTCCTGAACCCAGGGTCCATGTGACTGTCCGTTTGCCGTCTTTTCTCTGTCGGCATTCAGCCACCTCTCCATCCACCCACCTTCGAATGAGGACAAGGTGGTGACGAACGCGTCCTCTCTTGAGTCACTTTTGCCTCTGGTCAGAGACCTCATGGTGTCTGCAGTATTTCAGCTACTGAGGTGAGAAAGAACAACGTGTTATAATGGATCTTGCCTGAATCACAGGCGATGAGGAAAACCGCTCGTTCTCCTACCTGCCCACCCTGATTTTGGAAAATCCATCCCAGCTGGTAGTGGTAATTACAGCCATTTCCAGAATATCCTCCTCCTGGGTGGAACATCTGAGCCAGAGGTGGAAAGGGGAGGAGAACAAATGGAGAAAGGCCCCAAGGGCTGTGAGTGCCCTTTGTCAGGCTGGTTGGAAAGTGGGGAGCAGAGGGGTGCCAGCGCTTTGCAGGTACTGGGTGAGGCCGTGATGGGTTGAGAAAGAGTGGTAAAAGCAGGATGGACGTTGCCTACAGTCTTCAGCAGAGCTCCCCCTTCTTCCAGAGGGTCTCCTTCTGAAACACACCCCCCTACTCCCCCTGAAAATTAAGATACAGCAGGAGAAGATGTTGCCCTACTGTGGCAGGTTGGGGCCTCCAGGTAATGGAGGACCACGAGCTCCGCGTGAAGGCAGCTGCAGGGCCACGAGCTTCCATTTTGAATCACAGAGAACGATTTGTGACCGAGGATTTTTCCCCCGTCTGTCTTTTTAGCACCTGCAAGAGCGCGTAAAGAACAACTGCAAATTAAATGGGATTTTTGCAGTAACACCCAGGGCAGGGAATTCCTCTAAGTGACTTAACGTTTTTCTTTTTTCTTTTTTTTTCTTTTAACACTTGGCCCATTTACCTTGCAGTACCTTATACTGGCTCAAAAATGAGAGCACATACAAGCACCAAGCAAAAGGAGGGGAAAAAACCCCAACCAACAAACAAGAGGATTTAAGCGCCTTTATTGTTAGTTTCTGCCTCGATTGGTACTTCAAGGCTGCCTGCTCCCCCACCTACCCCCGATGTCACCCCACTGGCTGGAGGTGGGTGACAGCATATCTGCGTCTGCAGAAGGAGGAGAGGCGGCTGCGCGGCCCCCGCCGCCGCCATTGTTTTAAGTACCGCAAAAAAAAAAAAACCAACCACAGAACCCCACGGGCG
>VXBJ01002465.1:432462-449866 GCA_013400055.1 Nycticryphes semicollaris
TCTTCGCTGCCGGGCTCCGGTCGCGCCGCTCGCTGGCCCGCCGGGCCCCCGCCTCACATACTCCCCCCCTCCTCTCCTTCTTTCCCCCGTGTGTTGCAGGGGCGCATCGAGTACCTGGTGAAATGGAAAGGCTGGGCCATCAAGTGAGTGCATCCCGCCGGGGGGGGAGGCAGGGAGGAGTCCCGCCGTCCATCCTCACCGCCCTGAGGGGGGCCGCCCCGGGGACTGCGGGGGTGGGGTGCGAACGGGGGGCCCGTGTGTAGGGCTATGGGATAAGGGTCCGGGTTCTAATCCCTCCGCTTGTCCTTCCTCCGCTGCCCGCGTCCCCGGCAGGTACAGCACCTGGGAACCCGAGGAGAACATCCTGGACTCCCGCCTCATCGCCGCCTTCGAGCAGAAGTGAGTGCTGATCCCCCGCTGCGGGCTGGGAGGGGGGGGATACAGCAGGTTTGGCTTTGGGTGGGTGAGTGGGAAAGGGCATACAGACTCCCGCCTTTTTTTTTCTTTTTTTTTCTTTTTTTTTTTTAAACTTGTATGCTTCTTTTTCTCCCTTTGGGAAAAGTTTTAACTTCTTGACAAATTTGACTCTAAAGGGAACGAGAGCGTGAGCTGTATGGGCCCAAGAAGAGAGGACCTAAGCCTAAAACTTTTCTCCTGAAGGTAACTCTTATTTAAATAACTTAGGCCTAGTTAAAGGTCTCTCAAACCTCGTCAATTCGTGTCCTTGGGAGAACTGGACTTTCAAGTGACTGCTGCCTGGCCGTGGGAACATGGGGACAACCCAATGGGAAAGCGGGTTGGGGGCAGGGACGCAGAAGCGTGCAAGGGGAGAGCGTGTGTGTGCGTGTGTGTGTGACGGGTGCCCCAGCAGGACGGTCGGTATGCGCGGATGTGCACGGTGAGGCTGCAATCTCTTTTCCAATATCCTCTCCCGCTTTACGGCTTTCTGCTGCCGCAGTGGAGAGCTAGCCAGCCCCGCTGCCTCTTCCTTCAGCAGCCCATTCCATCCAGCTGGTGCCCCGCAACTTAGCCAGCATGCTGAGCAGTCGGGCAGCTGTGGCGGGAATCCTGCTGCCACTTGTGCTCCTCCGATCATGTTTCAGGATGTAGGTGCTTCACAAGAGTTTCATGAAAGGTTCATGATTTGATCTGTAAACTGCAGGCTTGTGTTGCTTTTTTTTTTGGGGGGGGGGAAAGGAAGAATGTTTTATCTCTGTGTAGGATAGCAGCTGAAGTTTCCAGTTCTCCCCTGACAGACTAAGCATCTCTGCAAGAAGGTGCTCTTACAGTGACGAGTGAGGAAGGTAGTCTCTAATACAGCTTCCCCATTTTTTTTTTTTTACTCTTTTTTTTGTTTTTGATCAAAAAATCTGGTAGCTTTGTGACTTCTGTGTGAGCTCTATGGATTTCTCAGTCTATGGACAGAACTCTTTACTCTGCTCCCCTCTTACCCGCCTTCCTCTCCAACTATCTTGATCTTAGACTTCAAATGAATGTAGAAACACAACACACCTTTGTACAATTAAGATAGACACGGGGGTTCACAGCTTCCCTGGTTTTGATCCGGTATAAAGCCCTGGAACAGCTGGGGTGGACCCTGTGGTAAGGCATCACTATCACCAAGTCATCCTCTGGCTTTGGGCAAGTCATTTAAGCCTTTGTGCATGTTTCCCCATCTGTGAAACAGGTTAATACTTTCCTTTGCCTGACAGCGGTAGGAGCTTTACTCAAGTCAGCACAGCACTTTAACTGTATGAGAACCGGAAAGAGGGCTGAGGGGTGGGATGTCACCTCTCCTCTGCTTTAAGAGGACGTAATGAAGCATGTAGAAGAAACGTGGGAAGAGGCGTATTCTGATGCCCCTAGTAAAACCCAGGGGACTGTGGTAATCCCCGGAAAGTCCTGATGGAACTGTCCTCCCTCGTTGCCTGTTTTTCTGCTACTGATACTCTGTATCTGCAGACTGAGAACTACAAACACAACTGATACGTACAATCTCTTACTCTTTATTCAGGGAAAGTAGACTAGTTGGATTTTCTCTTTCTGGCAGTCATGCATTAAGTGAAACCCTTGTGTTTAGGTTTCCAACAATGCAGAGGAACACTTAAAGGGAAACCACCAGCTTAAAATAGTTCACTGCATGAATTAAAAAAATACTGGTATTTGTAACACCTGGCATTGTTCAGAGTGGTAGAGAAGTGTTTATGCTATGCCTTTAACACTACTGTGTATAATCAGTTTCTTTTCTTTAGATTCTGAATGTGATACGGCAAAATCAATTGCCAATTTTTCCCACTCATTTAGAAAAGCAAAACCAACCCCCAAGCTCAAAAATAAAACCCACTCATAACTCCTCTTCTCCCCTTGCCCTTTAAAAGCCCCCTAAACTTGGAACCTGAATTATTCAACAGCATCCTTTGAATCACGTCCCTGACAGGTTTCCGTGGCATATCTTCCTTCTGCCAGCTTCTCAAACGCTGCTGCAAAACCTGTAGGTTTGTAGAGCTGGCTTGGTACTTTGTGACGATGGATCGCGATAGGGAGCGAGATGAGCTCTCCTGATGGCTGGTGCCACGTTGTGGGAGAGGCTGGCAGGGAAGAGCGCTGCCACTGCCGCTTGCTTTGCAGCTCTGGGAAGCGGAGCTGGTGAAACTACTAGTGCTCTCACTTGCCGTTTGTCTGTGACTTGGGATCCTACCCTAAAAATAACACCCCAGGCCAGGCAGCAAGAAGAAACCCTATCTCAGCTTAGCCCTATCTGAACTTGTTTGAGCTCTCTTCAGGCAAACCTCTGCAAAGCAGCTGCAGATAGAACTGCGACCGAGACCAGCACGACAGCTTATGTCGTATGAATCTCTCGGTCAGTTCTTCTGACCCGCTGAAGGTACGGGTTTGACCTCTGCAGGCCCTGCAGTGCTGGTGCTGCTGCTGCTGCAGGAGGAGTGGGATTCAGGTCTGCCTCGCGCATCGCTATGTTTTCAGTTCTTTCAGATGTAGACTCTCTTGCCAGTGAGGATTTCAGAAGCAGGGGAAGAAATTTGACTCTTGCGTCCCAGAGGGAGTCGTCTTTGGAGTTGGCAGTTAGAACAATATTCTTTTTGATCTGTTAACTGAAAAGATCAGGGCTGGATGCAATGACATTTAAGCAGGAGTCTGGCCTAGGACTGCTTTGGTAGGCTCATCTGCCCTCGACTTTGTGGCTTGCTAAGATTTTTCATGTGTGTCAGTGCTTAAACTTAGGCTTCTGAGTCTCCAGTAAAACATTGAAATAAGTGCCCTGATACACTGCTCAGACCCCTGACTTGTGAGGGTGTTTTAGTTTGCAATTGGGGCTAGGCTTATCCTGGGATTAGTTCTCAGAAGCTGCAGATAGGCACCCAGGGGGATTTGCAGAAAGCATTCCAGCAGGTTAGTGGCCCACACCTTTGGAAAAGCTTTGAAAAGCTGCATCTTCGGCCACCTGCTGCCTTTGTAAGCCAGGCTCCTGTTGCTGAGAGCTGTCTAACACTTGCCCTTTCGATCAGACTGCAAAGGGAAACTGTGGTCCAGGCTTTGTAATCTCGCTGTCAAAGCGGTGGGTGTTGAAAGTGACCCCTGCAAACTCCAAATGCAGAGTTTTGGGCAGGAAACGGGTCTTTATCCCCTTTGCATACTAGGGGCAAACTTTCCCACAGCTGAGATCAAGCTTGGCGGGAGGTTGTAATTCTTGGGAGGCTGATGGTATGCTGCAAGCTTTGTGCCGAGTGTATGGGAAAGTGAAGCCTTTGGTCTCAGATGGGCAGTGCTGTACATAAAGCTCTTAGCCTCCTTCATAGGTGTTTGGCACAAGTCATCTTTGAGAACAGGCCCTTCGGCTGGAGGTCAGAGTGGAAGCTGGTGCAAGGTTTGAAAGAGACCCGAGTGCAAGCTCTATTGATGTTCCTCTTCTTCCCCTGCTTAGTTTGCTCTTTTTATTTTGGGTTTTTTTGTTGGTTTTTTTTTTTTTTTCCTCAGCACTCCGCTGAGAGGAATGCAAAACTCTCCAACTCATCTAATGAAATCTAGCAAGTGCTATTAAGAGACAGAGCCCGATCTGCAAGCTCAGTGGGTGGCTAGCAGAGACCCCTAATCGAGGTGGCTGTAAATACTAAGGTGAAAAGCCTGGAGAAGGTTAATGGAGAGGAAGAAGTAAAAGGAGAACAGAGTAAGGGAGAGCCCAGTAGGAGAAAGGGAGGGGGGGGAAGAAGGGGCTGAGCAGCGTGGTGTTCTGTCGCTTCGCCCTTCCTTGAACTCTAAAGTTGGAGTTGGGTTTCTTTTGATCTCCTCCCTGTTCGTAAATTATCCCGGAGCGGTTTGAAAACAGACCGTTCCCCTTTGTAGCATTTTGTTCCCCATCCAGTAGGGAAACTTTATTTTATAGCAGTGTTGCTTGGGAGAACTGTGCTATGAACTGGCTTGCTGTTGCCTTGTCACTTGGAAGACTGCAGAAGAAAGAGGGCGACAAAAAGGCAGAAAGGCAGCCAGAAAGGGGAAAGAAGAGCTCTTGCGAATGCTGTTTGGAGCAAGGACTGTGGGAATGCAGGTGGAGAATAAAAGACAAAGCAGAACCAGTAATTTATGACAGAGTAGCGCTACTATGGTGCAGCAGTGCTACTGGAAATAACTTGATTTTGAAATAATTAACTAGAAATTCGTTGCCTTACAAGGACTTTTTTTTTTTTTGTCCTTTTTTTTTTTTTNTTTTTTCCTTCCAAATTGTAGAGATTTTGATACAAATCAGGTAAAAGAGGCTTTTCTAAGCACGTGTCCGTGTACGTGCCTGTGTGCCTCAGTGCGTTAAGGGAATGAATGAACAAATATACTTGCTGGGCCTCAAGGGACATTTATTCAGGAATAGTAGGGAACAGGGGAGATACATTAGTTCCCAGGGGCAATGAGGAAAAGCTGTACAAGCTAAATAAAGGTGATAGATATCCCAAAAGGGAAGAGGGGGGGGGAAGGGAAGCGAAGCAGTGCTAGCAATTGACTTGCTCTCGTGACGGAGCACTGCAGCAAGCCTCCAGAAGCTGCATCCTGATGTAGGCTGAGCTGTAAGCAGAGAGTGAATTACTTCATATACATGCTGAGTACCTCTTCAGCAGTGAGCAAATCCTGCAGGCAAAACCACCAAAAACCCAATGAGGTGGTTTCCATTTGGAAGACTTCTTGAGTTAAGTAGCAAACTGTGGTGACACGGCCGAAAGGATTAAATGGGTTTGTTTTTTCCAGAGATCTCACGCTCGCACAGCTCGTGAGTGTGATCGAGTAATGGATCTGTAGCAGGGAGAAGCGCATTTCCAACAGATAAAACTGAATGCTGAGTCTTCTCCAGGTCTGAGGTAGCGAGTTACTTAATGTAAAGTTGGAAACGGGGAGAGGAGAGCCCAGAGAACGCGCTGTCCTCTGCAGGGAAGAGACTTGAGCTTATATAGTTGAAAACAAACCTGATCCCACGGTAGGAATAGTGAGCTTTGCAAGTGAGAGGGCTCTGGGGGCTGATCTTAGATAAAGCATCTGATAGGATTTTTCTTGAAACCTTACCTGGAAAAACAAGCTCGAGCTAAGCTGAATATTTGCATATTGTTCTTTGGAACTTGTGTTGAAGCTGGTCACTGGGGACAGCAGTGTAGCACTGGGAGGGGACTGTTGGGTCCCAGCTTACCCTGTCTCTTAGTAATCTGGCCAAAGGGGTTGATGGTGCATGCAGTCTACCTGGAGACTATTGAAACTGGAATTTAATAAACCCAGAGAGCTGAAACGTGAGTTAGAAACAGCTTCAGCCTTGAGGAGCTGCCCCAGAAGCGGCTGGAAACACAGACACGTAGCAAGGAGAGGAGGCCTAGTAGTTGTGCCATACTGGGCAAGTCCTAGCCATGGACCCAGGGCTCTGTGCTAGCCAC
The DNA here is from genome assembly GCA_013400055.1 of Nycticryphes semicollaris. Lineage (NCBI taxonomy): Eukaryota > Metazoa > Chordata > Aves > Charadriiformes > Rostratulidae > Nycticryphes > Nycticryphes semicollaris. Next base: position 438,381 of record VXBJ01002465.1, read on the forward strand.
TGTGTCAGCACAAAACTGAGATAGGCCTCTCTGTCAAAACAGGACAGGAGCTGATTTATGTGCAGGGGCTGAGAAAGTAAAATCAGCAGGACTCTGGAAGCAGCTGGGCAGTGACCATCCTGGCATTATCGCTTTTCATTTAGTGTGGTTGATGGGAAGCTTTGCTGAGGAATTTTGGTATGTATAAGGCAACTGTGGCTTAGGGGGAGATGTGGGGGGAGAGGCCTGCTTCTTTCTCACATGGGTGATGGAAGGCAGCGCTGTGGGCAGGCAGCAATTAGAGTCCAAGCAGAGGGGGCAGAACTCCTCCCTCCAAGGCATGATTACAGGGTAGGGGAATTAATGTAGAAGACCAGTGGTGTTGTCAGCAGGAGAGGCCCTGAAGGATGCCTGTGTCTGTCTGACGAAGCTGTGGATCTGTCTGTGATTTTTACCTGTGCATCTGTCTGTACCCCTTGCCTGGCTTCACTGTCCTGCGTTTTTGGAATGGGATGCTGGGTTGCACTTTGCCCTCCGCTGAGCAGTGGTAAATTGGCAAGAAGCCCAAAGCAATGCTGGAAGGGCTGGCTGCTTGGGGCCGGGGGGGGAGGGGGAAAAAGAAAGAATAAAACTGTTAATCCAAGCTGTGCTGGTATGTAATGTCAGAAAGCAAACTGGAGCTTGTCCTGGTGTCTGCCATCTGCTTCAGAGGGACCTGTGAAGGCAAGGAGCAAGCGCAGCCCTAGATGTGCATCTGTCTGTGCCTGTGACCTCCTGACAGGGTCTGTGGTGTTGCTAAGTTGTGGATGGGTGGGATGGGAGGTGGACTGCAGGGACCTTCTGTGGTGCTGCTGCTCTACTCCAGCCTGTAGGATGCCTGGGACAGAAACTGCGTCTAACTATTAATTTTCTGAATAGTTTGAGACGTGGAGTAACGCGTGAGACCGAGCAAAGAGACACTAGATAGACACTGGGATGATTCCTGCTGCAGCAGGACGTGTTGGGGTTTGTCTGGGCTGGGGATGCTTCCCTGTAGCAAAGTGAAACAGCCCTGTACAGCCCAGGGTGAATGTGGAGAGTGTCTGTGCCTGCCTTGGCAGTCATGTTATTCGTCCCTGTTACTTTGTCAGTCGGCTAATACAAAGTCTACACAGAGTCCCAGGTGCAGATGAGCCTTCAGTCTGTGTTTTCACATGCAGCTGGGGAAGGAGGCCTCATCTTTGTTGTTCTTTAAAAGCCAAAATGCAAGTAGTCCCGCAGGGTATGATCCAGCATTAGCCAGAGAGGAGCAAAATGTCTTCGTGTCTCTGTTCTCTGCTCGTTCAGGATCTTCTGCGGTTCCCATGGGGATCTCGGTGGGAGAAGACGGGCATTGGGTGACGACAGAGTTCTGGGGATGTGGGGCCAGGGCTTTGAGCTTATTGTGCAAGAGCTGGCCTGGGCCCCTCGCTTAGATCTGTTAGGTCCCTGCCTTTACACGCACATTTTTTTCCCTAGGCGTTTCTGTGGTAGGAGGCACAGCCTGCAGGGTGACAAAGGAGATGGTGTTGGAGTGCATAAGCTCTTAGCTGGCAAGAAGCCATGCCGATCTTGGCGTGTGCTAGGGGGCAACAGGATGGAAAAGTTGGGGAGGAAAAGCAGCTGTCCTCTCCTAGCACTGCAGTTCTTGTTGTGCCCACGAGATGGGGGAAGCTGCTCACTAGATGGGCAGTCAGAAGGGGCAGGGGGGCTCTCCTATCCCCTCCAGGCCTGGGTGACCTCTGCCTGTGACTTCTGAGAGGGAATAAGGAAGGGAGTTTGTTTGGGCAAGGAGTGGGTTGCAGGTGGGAGGCTGAGCTCTACAAGCAGCTGTGCTCTGTCAAGGGGTGATGTAAGAATATGCTGTGGGTTTCCATGCCCACAGGGTCGTCAGGTCATACTGCCTTGGCTTACCAATTAAACCATTCTTCCTGCTGCCAGAAAAATTACCCGTCTCTGGTGCGTGAACCAAGGCAGGCTGTGGCACTGTCTCTGAGGGCCAGACAAGCTTTAAAGTCTTGTTCACGGGCCATGGCTCTTAGAGAGGTCTGGCAGTTGAAATTGTGCTGTTCCTGCTCTGTTTCATTAGCAAGGTTCAAACAAGTGTGTTCAAAAGGACAGGGCAATCTTCTTTGGAGACAGAGTCAAACTTGACTTGAGTTCCAGCTGGCCTGGTCTCTGGCTTTAAACACTGGACCTTGCTCCCACAGCAGAGTAAGGATAAACAACTTGCTTGTGGTCTCTAGTTAAAATTAAGCTTCAGATCTCTGCATTTCTTGTGTTTAGCTAAGACAGCTCCATCAGATCACCCTCACCTGCCTCTATTAGTGTTCCTCAAGATCCATTTCTACCATACTTTCCAGAGCAGACGAGTCTAGTTTTGGGAGATGAAGGGCAAACTAGATGCCTTACTCTTCCTTTCCCTCTTGTCTGGGTCTCATTTCCTAGAAGACTAGATCTGTCTTGGGACTAGTACATAATTTTAGATACTAACCTAACAATAACAGCCCCACTGTCTAGGAGGACGCCTGGCTGTTTGGCTGACAGTGGAAGGTTGTGTTCATTGGCTAATGATGACAGAGAGGGGGCCTTGGGAACCATTAAATGTAACCCTGAAACATGACTGGAGGGTGGCATTTTCCTCCTGGGAGAAGCACGTGTCAACAGGGGCAGTGCCTTGGGAGTACTTAGCTGCCCGAAAAGGATACAGACAGTAGGCCATGCTTGCATGGGGACTGTGCCATAGCTATCAACAGTCCTTAGGCATGTATGTGTTCTTCTCGCTAATGTGGGTATAAATGGGATGTGGTGTTGCTGGTAAGCATTTGTCCTGAGGTGAGCAATGCCAGATTTAAGATTTGGCTTCACCTGGGCTGCCTCTCTGACCCTGTTTTTTTTTTTTCTCTCCCCACAACCGCAGGCTCGGGCCCAAGCGGAGGCCCTCCACATTGGGGATGTACACTTTTCTGTCAAGCCTGGTTCTAGCACCTCCTCTCCCAAGCTCCACTCCAGCGCCGCAGTGCACCGGCTCAAGAAGGACATCCGGCGATGCCACCGCATGTCCCGGCGCCCCCTGCCTCGTCCAGACCCCCAGAACAGCGGGAGCGTGGGTGGCGGGGCTGGCATCCGTCCTCCCGTCTCACCCTTCTCGGAGACCGTCCGCATCATCAACCGTAAGGTGAAACCCCGTGAGCCCAAGCGCAGCCGCATCATCCTCAACCTCAAAGTCATTGACAAAGGTGGGAAACCAGCCAATGGGTCCGGGGGCCTGGCTCGGCCCAAGATCCCATCCCGAAACCGTGTCATCGGAAAGAGCAAGAAGTTCAGCGAGAGTGTCCTCCGCACCCAGATCCGCCACATGAAGTTTGGCTCCTTTTCACTCTACAATAAGCCGTCTACTGCACCTGCCCCCTCTCTGGAGGGCAAAGGGGAGGCTGAAGGCTCCCAGGCAGCCTCCTGTGGGCTCATTATGGGCTCCACACCTTATGATGCCCCCAGCTCCAGCTCCTCTGGCTGCCCGTCACCAGCCCCCCACTCCTCGTCTGACCCAGATGATTCCCCTCCAAAGCTGCTTCCCGAGACCCTCAGCCCAGCCATCCCCGACTGGCGTGAGTCCGAGGTCCTCGACCTCTCAATCCCACCCGAGTCAGCTGCCACCAGCAAGCGTTCTCCCCCAGGAGGGTGCAGCGGGGGGCAGACGCCCTCCTTGTCCCTCTCTTCTTCTGACCCGGAGCAGGAAGCTGGCGACTGGCGTCCTGAGATGTCCCCTTGCTCTAATGTGGTGGTCACGGATGTCACCAGCAACCTCCTCACTGTCACCATCAAGGAATTTTGCAACGCAGAAGATTTTGAGAAGGTGGCAGCGGGCGGCGGCGGTGGAGGCAGCAGCAAGTGAGCAGCCAGATCCCCCCGCTCCAGGAGCATGGGGGGAGCTCTACCTGCGAGAAGTCGTGGTGCGAATGGCTGTCCTTAGTTCTCTCCTTCTCCCCTTGGCTGTCCCTCTGGCCTCACTGCCACCCTTCCTTCTCCTTTCCTCCTGCCCACTCCCTCTTGCCTTGGAGGCTGGAGCGTGTCAGCTGGGGGGAGCGGGGACACCCACTGTTCCTGGGTGTCGCTGCCACTGGGAGGAGAGGCAGGGAGGGTCGTGGTGGGGCTTGGGAAGTGGTTGTTTGTCCTTGAATGTGGTGTTGTCCAACGGGCGGTGGAACCTTTGGGGATGAGGGGTGAGTGAGCGAGCATGTGTCTGTGGGGATGATGGGGAAGGTGCTCTTCCCCCTTCCTTCCACTTCCATCTTTGACAAAAAACTGAAAAGGAGCTCCAGACCCTTGAGTGGAGGATGTAAAAGGATTGGAGCCCTGGCCCTCTTTCCCCAAGCCTTCTCCCACAATGTGCAAGCAGTCTCTTCCATTCCTATGTTTCCCCCTTGTCGTGACTCTGATCCTGCCATCCTTCCTGTTCTTGGCCTGTGACCTGGGTCTGTGGATATCTCTGCTGACCTCATGGCAGTGGTGGATCCAGGTGCCCACAGAGCAATGGGAAGAGGGGCAGGTGAAGCGTCATGTCTGGAAGGTGCTTGAGATAAAACTGGGGTGGTTTGGGGGGTGCCCCATGCAGCATACACCCCATATTGGCTTCCCCTTTCCTTTGACTATTGGTGCTACCTTGACAGTTGTATGGGTGCTTTCAGGTGGCCTGGTCCCTCCTCTTCTCCTGCATCTTCCAACTTGCTGAGCTTTGCAGGGGAAAGGGAAGAAAAGGGGAGTCTGCTTTTGGCCCAGACCTTCCTCCTGGTGTTCATCACTTGCACTTGCCTGCGGGAGAGGGCATGAAATGCCCTCTTCCCTGGCCTTTCTGTGGTGGAAGTTGGAGTGAGCCATGAATCCATCCTTCAGTTTGGGGGAAGATATGCCAACACCATGATGCTGCTTCAGCTGGATGAGGCTGGTCTCCCACCTTGTGCTTTCCCCCAACCCTTTTTGCTTCCCCCAGCTCCCTCGGAAGGAGGGGAGGGATGGATGCTAAGGTGGGTTGTTTGCTCTTCCTACTTCTTTTTGCCTCTCCTGCTTTCCTTTCCCCATGGTGGATGGCCTGGAAAAGAGTTCCCCTCTGTCTTTTCAGCATCTGAAACAGCCCTTACAACTGTCAACCAAAGGTGCTAATAAGAAGTAACCGTCTTTCTCACACCGTATGCATGTGCACTCGATCTCTTCCCCCAGAGCTCCTGTGAGCTGATCTAGAAGTTCCTTCTCTTTGCCCCTAGCATGTAGGAGCAAGCAACAACACCACAGCTTGCTGTTCTTTACTCACAGCTCCTTCTTTCCCTGACGACCCTTGTTCACATCCGAAATAAGCTCTCTCATTTCCTTCATGTTTCTGGCTTGCTCCATTCCTGCGTGAGTCCTAAGCTTCATGGGGAGATGCTGTTGCTTTGCTCTTCCTTCTCCCCTTGCTCGCACAGGACTCAGCCTGTAGGGGCAAGGAAAGAGGTGCTGATCAATCTGTGGGAGGGCTTCACCCTCTCAGCCCTGTCCCTGGTGTTTGGCATGGGGCAGAGGGGTGTCTCTTCTACGTAACATGCTGCAGAGGTGGAAAGGGTGGAAAAAATAACCTGCGCCAGCGCTCACCTGCTTAAAAACTTGCCCTGGGTTGGGTGAACGTGAGTGGAATTGGCCCCTCTGGTGCTTCCGTATGAGGATGCTCGGGAGCTGCCAGCTCTGAGGAGTGCTCTCATGTGGAGTAGTGATTTTGTGGCTGCAGTGGTCTGAGGATAGGAAGGAAGGCGGTCTGTGGGAGAGAGGTAATATTTGTCTGCCCAAGGGGTGTCGTCGGGGCGGTAGACCAGCTTCTGACCTTAATTGGGGCTTCTGTGCCCAGAGCTTGTCTCTTCCCCGCCTCCAGCGCCTGGGTTGATGTAATAAAACCTTGCTGCCCTCTCCACAAGCCTTGCCTGGAAGCAGGTGGCACTCAAAAGCCTTGGGGCATGGTGAATCCGCACCAGTTGTGGTTGGGTGTCTGCTCAGACAGTCTGAGGGGGATTCCAGGTGCTGCCAGCGCCACCCTTTGCTCACCTCTTTCTTTTTCTTTCCTTGGTTAAAGAGCTTAGTGGACTCTTTTGGGATGTGGCTGCACTCACAGCTGAAGCTAGAGGCAGGGAGAAAGAGACTTCCCCGATCCATTCACCAAACTAAGGCTTCCTATAACTTGTTGGACTTGTGTGTGTGTCTGTATTAATAACCTGCCTGTATTTTTTTGTCTCTCTTTTTCTTTCCTTCTTTCTTTCTTCATCTTTTCTGTGCCTGGCACACCCGGGGATCCCTTATTTTAGCATAGCCTATCCATTTGACTGCAGCTTCAAAGATGAGCAGTTTGTAGGCATAGGGAAAAGCTCTTTCTTAGGGAAATAGCGAGGAGATTCTTCTCTTTTTTCTTTATTTTTTTTTCCCCCCCCTCCCTTCTCAACAAGAACTATTCTGCGGCTGCAAGATAAGAAGAGCTTCTTTGTGGGGTGGATGCAAACTGGCCAGTCACTTTGGGTTGTTAAGTTACTGTTTGGTGTGTATGTGGTGACGTGTCTTGTTTCGTGGTATTGAGGTTCTGAAAAACAAAAAACAACAACAAAAAAAAAAACCCAAACAAAAAACTGAAGTGTTTAAGTGGGAGATAAAAGGGAACTTTAATAGGAAATTCTTGATGTGCTTTGGCCAAGATGTGTTGGCTTGGCAGAATTCTTTTCCCCAGTGTCTCTTGTATGGTGTTCTTTGGGGGCAGGGGACAGGAATTGTTTATTTGAAGGGGTTTTGCCTTTCTCCAGAGTGACAAGCAAGGGGACTGTCTGTGAAGAGCAAAACAGTGGGTCATTGTAGGGATACTCCGTGAGGACCTTCTTCCTGTGGTGAGGAGATGAGGGGACTTGTTGCCGCAGAGGAACTTGTGCAGTAGATCCTCTTTGTGGAGGAAGAAAGGAGTATGATCCGGCTTGCAGACACAGCTCAACTGCTTGTGTGACAAATCTCTCCCTGGGTGGGTCACCAGGTGGGAACCAAACCCTGAACCTCTGGATCCAAAATGAGGATCCCATGCTGGTTTGAGTTAGAGGTTTGCTAACTCGAACGCAGCAGCAGCCTCAAGTTCCCTCAGGTGGACGGGCCGCTTGAGGCTGACTAACCTACCTTCGTATTCACGTGGGTTACACTCCTCCTTCTGAATTTTTGCCCTTGCTCCTTAATGGAGATGGGAAAGAAGATCCATCCATGCCCTTTAAAAAGGGCGTGGGACTGAGGGAGGAGTTTATTTGAAAGTATCCCCTTCCTTTCCCCGTAACTCCTAGAAAAAAGAAAAACGACAGGGAAATATTCTCTGTGTCTGTGCCATGTTTGTTCTCTTGTCGTCGTGTTTTTAGAGGAGATTTTATGATGGAGTGGAAAAAGTGAAATGATTAGTTTTGCATAAAAAAACCAGAAAAGTTTAAAAAAAATTTCTACAGGGAGAGAGCGAGAGAGAGAGAGAGAGAGAGAGTTTAAAAATGAATAATAAATGCAGTGATTGCACAAACTGTAGTGGTATTAGATGGTCCTTAGAGAAAAGAGTATTTTGTAGTATCGAAGCATGTGTGTCTGGGATGGTGTTTGGCTTGCTTGAACTGGAGGGAAAGGCATTCTGGGAATAAGCAGCGATCTCTGAGCTGAAAAGGCAAGTTGCGTGTTGGAGGAACCCTGTCTACAAACCCTTCCCGTCCTTGCCTCCCAAGTGTTGGAGTGAGTTCCCTTCCCTCCCATACCTCTCCTGTGAGCTAAGGTGGAGTCTCCAAGTGGTTTTCCGGCCGAGCGGCCCTCGGAAATGGCCGGTCGCGTTCTGCCAGGGCGTGGATCGGGCCACCAACATGGAAACAGTTGACTTTCTTTGCATGCACAGCAAGCTGCTAAGATTTGGGGTTGGCATGTACCTTTCCTGCCAAGTCACTGTCTCTTCTCTTTTCCCTCCCCCCCGTATCCAAGCAGGATTGAACACAGTGGGCTTATATCCCAGGAAGCAGATACACCTTTCCCTCCTTAGGGTCTCTTAGCTTCTTCCAGTGTCAGGTGGGAAGTGGCGTTTGTCTGTATAGGATTCACCACATCAGGACAGAGAACAGAGTCTCTTCTGTATGTAGTCCGGGCATCCCATCTCCGACAGCGGCCGGATCTTCAGAGGCAGGTGAGAGAGTTGCCTGCTGTGCTCTGAAGGTGTTGCCGAGCGAGGCATACCCTCTTCTTGAGGCCAGCAAGTGCTGGAGGTTTTGGGGTGAGAAGAGGAACGCCCTGATGGGTTTCTGCTGGAGTAGGGCTGCCTCTTTCTGCTCTGGCTTCCTGCAGGGTGGTGGGGAAGAGTTGCCTGAACGTTTCTTCAAAGGGAGGGGGTAGCTTTTATCGTGCTGGCTTCCCCCGTCCAAGATGTCTCTGCTTGGGCGTTCATCTGGTGCGTGGGAGTGACTGCAGGGAAGAGGGGAAGCCACCAGATGTTGATGTCTGAACAGAAGGTGGCAGGCAGGGGACGCTAGGACAGCTTTTCTTGTCTGGACTTCTCCGGTGCCCTTGGCTTGGCGGTGGCAGGTGACGGATGTCTCGATGCCTCCCGTAGCCTGGGCTGCTCTTGGGAACTTCTTTTCCTCTCTGCCCACCGAGCTCTGTCAGTGCTTCCCACGGCCTTCAGCTTGGAGCGGCAGCCTCCTGTCTCGTACCCTCTTTTCTCCTCGCTGAGCAGAGTGGGACTGGGGAGGCGTGAAGCTAAATGAGACGCAAGCTCCTTTTGGGATGGAAAACAGGGAATCAGTGTGGCGAGCAGGCCCAGCTGTGGTGAGCCACTGCTTAATTTCTGTTTTCAAAAAGAGAAAGGGAGCATTTCTCTGCGTCTCCCCTTGTCGAAGTTCCCAGGGAGATTTTATGAAATAAAAAAAAAAAAAAAAACCCCACAAAAAAAACCCCACAAACAAAATAAACCAACCACAATCCTGCTTTTTTACCAGGTAGGAGCTGTCTCTGAGCTGAGTCTTCCTAGGGATTTCACTCCCTTTCCTAGCCCCTCTTTGTAGAGGAGGTTTTAGCAGCTCCCAGCGTTTGGAGATGATCACCTTCCTGGGGACCTCCTGGCAGAAAGAGGTTGCCGTGCTGAAGGATGGTGGCCCAAGTCCTCCACTCTTCTGCTTGCCCCAGGCCGTGGCATTAGTGGGGCTGCTCAGGAGCAAGTCCTTCTTCCCAGGGAGGTCTAACAAACCTGGAGTGCGTGTCTGGCTAAGTGCTTGTTTTTCCCTTCGCCTCCTTCCCCACCTTCCGAAACGAGACCTTTTCCTCCTTGCCTGGCGCATCCTTTTACTCCAATGTTGCTTGCTTTTGCTGCATTTTTCAATTGCCCAATAATCGTGCAAGAGCTGGGATCTTATTTACTTTTTTATATATAAATATATAAATATAAAAGAAACCCTCTCCCCCTCGTTCCCCCCTGTCTCACCCACCACCCTGCACGCAGCCTTCCCAATCTCCGCTCTGAAGGCAGCGTGCTGTAGAGGGTTGATTTTGGGGCCGGGGATTTGGTGCCTCCTGGGGTTCTGTTCCTTCTTGGTTTGCCGTGGCCTTTCTTGCCAGCTGTGTCACTGCCCTGTGCCTCGGTCTCCCTCTCGCGAAGGGGGCGGTGGGTGAAGGGGACCATCCTGCTGAGGGTGCTGGCAGCCCGACTCCCGCGGCGTTTGCACAGAGCCGGAGGAGTGCCGAGTGTTGCTTCAGAAATCCCCTTCTCCCTGTCCGTGCTTCCTTCCCTAGGTAACTCCAGCAAGTCTCTTCATTTCATCCAAGTTTTGGGGTTGAGCAAATAAGTGGCTTTATTTTTGACTTCCCCTCCTGCCCTCCCCCCCCTTCTGTTTTTTAGGTCCCTCCCCAGAGCACAATCTGTATGGTTTCTTTTTGGGAGTGTAGATGGGAGGAGATGTTGGAGTCTTATCTCCGTCCTCACCTTTTCCCTTCCATCCTCTACTTCTCTGCCCCTTCCATGTTGCCTTGTGTCAGACTGACGTGGCCAGTAGGGTTTGCACCCTTGACTGTGAAGGGCCAACGGCCTTGGCACCAGCAGCTTTGTCTGTGTTCTGCATAGGTACATCTGTGGTGCCCTGTGTCCCACCTGCTTCCCTTGTCAGGAAGTCACAGGGCCCCAGGTTCTTCTTTCTCTCTTTAAATTTCTCCTTTGGGGAGTGGAGGGAGCTGTAGCCAGTTCACCCTTCCCCTGGCAGTGGGCTGCCTCCGGCAGCTCTTCTCTCCTTTCCAGCTTTTGTGTGGTGGGAAACAAAATGTCTCCAGGACCATCCAAAAGCATGGTCCTTGGGGTGAGAGCCACCACCACCACTTCAGGTGCTGTGGGTGGAGGAGTGGGACTGCCCTCTGGGCTCCCAGGTTGAGGGGAGCAGGGAGGTGGGCAGTAACGTGACAGAGGAGCAGCTGGATGAAGTCATGGTGATGGCAGCTTCAGCAGCGACTCACAAGATGTGTCTGGTGGGAGGGAAAAGGGACATGGTCAGGACAAGCAGCTGAAGTGTTAATTCCCATTGCAGGGCCCTGGCTCCTGGCTTTGTCCCTCATTCAGCTGAGCACTTAGACCTTGCACTAAACCCCAGGAGTGTGGCTGGGTACATCAAAGCACTTCACAGGGCTTTGGGGCCGTAGGACTAACAGGGCCCTTACGTGCTCCCCTGAGTAGCTCCCCCCATCCCCCCGCCCCTCCCTGGCTGCTGTGCCCTGCTCTCTGGGGGTGCCGAGGGTTCCCTCCTGGATAGAGCAGCAGGTAGGTGCTCTTTGGGCAGATGGGTTGCTCCTTAGCTCTCCTGGAGGGAGCCTGCTGCTTCCAGCCTCCCGGCTGCAAAGGGAGACGTAGTCTTTGGTCAAGTTCTCAAACGGAACAACAACAAACAACAAAAAAAGAATCAACAAAAAAAAAATTCATCGTGATGGCTTTTTTTAGAAAGAAGTTGTCATGCCCACGCCTTCCCCAAGCTGATGAGCTTGGTGTGTTCTCCTCCCCTCCTCTTCTGCTCTCCCCTGCCATTAAGCCTTGTACACTCCTTAAGAATAGAGGACTCTCTCTTTTGGGATGTTTTTTTCCCTGATTGTTTTCTTTTACGATAGCAAGTTGTCCGGTGGGGGGTGGTGGTGGAGGACAGGGGCCTGCCTCATCTGTTCCTTCCTTTCGCCTTCCCCAGTGCCAAGCTTAGGCTCAAATCCTGCAGATTCCTGCAAATACTGACCTTTTGGGTGGGCGAGTGACCCCCACTGAGCTCTGTGGTACTTGGGTGCTTCGGCTTCTGCCTGCGCTTGAGTTTGGGCAGCACTAGAGCCTTATCCTTTCTCTTAGAGAAGGTCAGACCTAACTCCTAGAGTGCTGGTGGTTCTGGTGCAACCCATCTGTCTCTCTCTGTTTCCCCTCACTTGGCATACAGAGTGAAGGTGGTAATTATTAATTTTTTTTTTTT
>VXBJ01002465.1:459744-492038 GCA_013400055.1 Nycticryphes semicollaris
GTGAAAAGGGATTGAAAGATGGGGAAAGGTAAATAAACACGTGCACATGTGAAGGGAAAGAGCTGAGGACTGGAGGAAGCACCTATGAACTGCCAGGGCAATACATGCACATGCACAGAAAACAAATACGGAGCCATACCAGGCGTGTGTGGGGAGAGGGGAACACACAGCCCAGCTGAGCACGATGTCCAGAGCCAAAGTGAGAGACAAAGCCACCCCGAAAACCCTTTACAGCCCCCCAAAATTAGATTCCCACAAATGGGATCATACGACAGAGCTAAGAAATACACGTGCAGGCAGCAGATGTGCTCACCCAGAAATAAAAGGGAAAAAAAAAAAAAAAAGAAGCAGCCCTTGCACACACACCTCCATGTGTGCATGAGGACTAGGCACTGCACAGTAGGACAGTGCCTGGCCCATCAGTTTGAACCTTGGGGAGCATTGGGCCTTTCGGTGCTCTCTAGTTACATTTTCCCCCTTTCCTGAGGGGCTATGTCTCCCATGAGCTGCTCTGACCCCTCTCCTGTTGTTTCTGGTGACCACAGGAGGTTTGAGATTGAGGAGGGTGAAGCTCACAAGGGCTGGAGCAGGCTTTTGCTTGCGTCTGGGGAGCCTGAAGCGATGCTGGATCAAGGTTCACACACACACACACACACTGATGGGGAAGACCAGTGTCACATTGTCAAAAATGTTCCCTTTTGCCCCGCTGGGGACCCAAGGGTCCCACGGGTGCTCTGCAGGGGAGATGTAGTACCCTGTGGCTTGGCAAATCTTGCAGGCTCAGGAAATAGGGCAGCGTGTCGCAGGTAGGCTGGACTGCGGCTGCCCTGGCTCCAACCTCCTGTAACATGCTGCCTGTGCTGGCCCGGTGACAGCCACAGCCCAGCCAGCTGAGCCTCAGGGTCACCCCTTGGCCATGCAGTGACAGTTGCCTGTGCCCCCTCCCCACCTTGCCTTTGCACCCCCTCTGTATGAGAAGACACCCCAAAACTTGACAGCAGGTTGCATGTGCCTCTCCATCCTGCATCCATCTATCAGCCCTGGGAACCTTCCTGGGGTACACCATGGCATGGGGGACACCCTCAGCCCCAGCAGCTCTCCTAAAGGGAGATGGTGATCACCCCAAAATGTGACCTGGATGGAGACAGTCCTGGGGTAGCTGCCAGAGTGCTGGAATCTCTGCAAAACCCAGTGGGAGGGAAGGAGAGGAAACGCTGGCGAAGCCTGGGGTGGCTTAGTCTCGGGAGACGGATGACACAAAATGCCATGGGTCTCCCTGGGAAGGCTGCATTCCAGGGCAACTCCCGGAGGGTTTGCCATCAGGGATTACTGCTGGAGCCAGGATTGCAGGCAGGGAGCTGGCAGAAGATCGCTGATCTAATCCGTGTGCTTTCGGCTCTGGCTGTAAGGCATAACAAGCTTTATTGATGTGTCAAAAACCTATTAAGTCATTTGGTTCTTAATTTTGGTGGTTTAGCAGTAGGATTTTTTCCCCTTCAGGCTCACTCTTTGCCCCCTGCCATTTCAGCAGGGGACAGGCAAGTGCCAGCACAGCATTCATGAGAGGACATCTTCCTCATTTTCCTTCACCTCCTAACCTGCCCCCCCTCATTAGCTCCCCAAGGCATTGCTTGTCCGTATGTGCAGCAGCCTGGCTGAGCTTTTTCCTCCTGTTTTTGATGGATCCATCCATTCCCCCAGCACTCTCCGCACGTGCTCACATCCCTGAGCTCAGGCACATCTTGGCACACGGAGCTGGGGGGCCCAGATGCTCCTTTTCCACTCTTTTAATTACTGCTGCACATGGAAATGGAGTGGTTTCAGAGTGAGGAGGGAATTGCTTCAGCCCCCGGGGCTGTGTAGGGGTGCAGATGCCCTCCTTCTCCCCATCGTCCCTTGGAGGGGAGGAGGGAAAGGCCAATGCATCACTTGCCCCCCCACCCCAGGCAGCCCCTCCTGGAGTTTAATGACCCCTGAGCTCCTGCCTGGGTCCAAAAGGGTCTGACAAGATAGCAGGGTTTGAAAAAAAACCCCGGGGTGGTGGGTGAGCAGCAAGGAGCATCCCACAGCAGCCGTGGAGGAGCTGTGGGCAGGCTGGGAGGATTGCTGGGTCCAAGGAAGAGGATGGAGTTGCTGTGTGCACACCCAGCTCAGCGTCGTGATCCCTGGGATGTGCCAGCAGCATTGTCCAGCAGGCATCATCCTGAGGTCCTTCCCACCCCATCCCAGCAGCCCAGGTGGGCACCTGTGTGCCAGCGACTGAGGGGGGCCCAGATTCAGATTTAGATTAGATACCAGAAAGAAATTCTTTACTGTGAGGGTGGTGAGGCACTGGAACAGGTTGCCCAGAGAAGTTGTGGATGTCCCATCCCTGGAAGTGTTCAAGGCCAGGGGCTTTGAGCAACCTGCTCTAATGGGAGGTGTCCCTGCCCATGGCAGGGGAGTTGGAACCCAATGATCTTTAAGGTCCCTTCCAAATTTAACCATTGAGTGATTCTATGATTTGCCGGTGCATTAGTAAATGAGGCTCTGATCTCCTTACAGAAACCAAAGTGAATTTGCCGACCGAGGGCTACAGCCCAAGGTAGCACACGCCCGACGTGGCTGCCCGGGCCCCCTGCCTCCCCCTCCACGCCCCCCTGCCAGCCGCTGACATTTAACGTGATTAATATTACCTGGCATCTTTCAATCTTTTTTGCCGGCTCCGGTGGCCAAAAAGCGTCGAAGCGAGCCTCCCCCGCACCCGCTGCCCACTCCCCTGCTGCCTGCGCGGCGGCAGATGGGAAGCTGGGCGCCTGCCGAACAGCCGGGGAGAAGGCGCTTTCTCCCCCCTACTCCACTCCCCTCCCCAAAGGTCACTGGTAGATAACAGCTGCACAGCTAGCATTAATAATTTCACAAGTAATTTGATTTGGAAGGAAGATGCTTGAGAGACAGCTCAGGGATGTGAAGGATGGTTAGGGGGATGAAGCCCAAGTTGGGGACTTCACCCAGCGCATCCCACCTGTGGAAGGTGGGATGGGGAGATCCAGTTGCCTGTCCAGCCACAGCCTGGCTGCAAAGATGGGGATGGTGTTTGCTCCGGGGATGATGAGGTGGCCTCTAAACTCTGCAGGATGAGGGTACCATCTGCTCCCCTTGCCATGAGGAACATGGGGCCAGCAGTGGTTTGGCCAGTCATATGTGTCTAGCTGTCAATACCCAGGCTGGAGGGACCAGGGAGAGCTGGAGAGAGGGATGGAGGGGGGAAAAACACAGGAGGGGGAAAGGAATTGAGCAAAGGGGGATAGACAACGCGTATGTGCCCGCATGGAGGGGAGCATCAGGAGGAGAGGCTCCAAAGCCAAGGAAATTAAAAAGCCACGGGGGAAAAAAAGTTACAGCGGGAAGAAAATAGCAGCAGGGAGACAAGCAGGAGGAAGGAGGAGGGAAAAAAATAAGCACTCAGTCACTACTGAATAATGTAGGGCAGGCTATCGGGGGCTAGCAAGAGTGACAAAAGCTCTCAGCCTTTTCTTTTTTCGTCATTAACAGATGGAGCCGTGCATGAAAGCAGGGACGTAGGCTCCAAACCCGCAGCTCGAGCAATCAAAGCGTGCGGCAGACAGGAGCGCGCCAGCCCCCGCCGCAGCCAGGCAGCCTGAAGGGATGCGAAAAAAGCTCTCAGAGCCCACGGGATGCGAACAAAGAGGNGGCAGCCCCGGGGTGGGAATTATCCCTGCCAGGAGGATAGGAATTAAGATTTCCACTCGCCTTTCCTTCCCTCCTGCCAGCCCTCCCCTGTTTCTCAGTTGGCTGCACCAGTGGGTCCCCAAGACCCCTTCTCATCAGCTAATTCCTCCCTGTTTTATGGAGACCAAAGGTAGGATGCCCTTTGTGGGTGCTTTTCCTTTCCCAAAAAGGTTTTGCTCTCCAAGAGCACCTCCAGTGCCACCAGAGCAAGCCGGGAGCGAGAGCTGGCATTCAGTCAGGCCTAGCAGATGTCCCCTGCACAACCTCTCTTTCTCTCTTGGTTTTGGTTCTCTGCATTGTTTTTCCTTATAAAACCTGTGGGTTTGTCCCAGCAGATCCTGCTTGAGACTTTTCCAGATCTTGGGGCTTCGTCACCACCCTCTCATTTGCAGCCTGAGTGTGTTCATGCCTGGTGTGGGGCCGTTTGTGCTCATGCCAACATCATCTTCTCACCCCTCTCTCCCTGCTACTTTCTTCCTGTTGTTCCCATCTGCCAAGGTCGCACCCTGCCCAGCCAAAGCCGGTTTTCCTCCGTCCTTCCCCTCCCCTCTGTTGTTCATGATGGATAGCCAAGATTGGGGGTGGCATCCCCCCCCTTGCATCTTTGTGTGCGCAATCATCAAGTCCTGTCCATCCTGGGAAAATGGGATATAGGGAAGAAGAAAAAGCTGGAAGCCGCAACCACAGATGAATGTGGTGACCTCCTTCAGGCAAGCTCCAAGGCTGGGGGAGGGGGGAGGGCCCTGCCCAGATCAGTAGGGATGACATCACCCTGTGTCCCACCAGCACAAGCTATGTGAATGCCCAGAGCTGAAGCGGCTGTGCAGACCTCTCTCAGTGCTGGAGTGGCCGTGGTGGCCCCTGCTTTGGCCTCTGCCAGACCAAAGGTCACCACAGCCACTTGAGCACCTTCAGGAAGGTCTGGCAGTACAGAGAAGGGGCTCACAGTCTTTCCAAACCCATGGCACGTCGTCTAATGCCCCAGAGGCATGGGGAAGGGAGTGGGCTCCTATTTATGGAGAAACACCAGCAGCATGGCGAAGGACCACCTTCTTCCTTTGAGCCTGTTTTTCTTTCAGCTGAGATGGGGTCTCCCAGCAAGGTGGGTCTTTGCAGGGTGTAGGCTGGGAGCATCTTTGCCAGGCACTGGGTTTTGGATCAGCCAAGGGAAGAATTTTGGTCTGGGTTTTTACCCTGGTGGGACAAGATACGTTCGATAGCCTCAAGTGATGGGACATCTTGAGGACTGGAGGATCTACCACTGGCTCCACTTCTCTGTGGCATCCTGATAGCCCCAGAGAGGCTGGCTTATGCTTATGAAGAGCTACCTACCTGACCTGGCACGCGTGCACGCACCCCCGCACTCCAGCTGAGCCGGGCTAAGAGGATCACAGCCCCGTTATGCGACGTTAATGTGCTGGCCATGGCGAAGCAGCCTCACGTGCGGTGGGGAAGGAGAGCTCCAAGCTCCTTCCTGTGTCGTCCCCTCCTTGTGGCAGGCTGCCCACGGGAGCAGAGCCAAGGGATGACCCAAGTGCCCCTGTGCCCTGTCTTTGCTCTCTGTCTGAAACAGCAGAAAGTAATTAAGAGTAGTCAAGCTTCATTTTGTGGTAACGAACTCCATGGGCGCTCTGAGAAGGGAGGTACAAAGTCAGCTGGAGGCTCTTGGAGAAGATCTTGCTGTGGATGTGGGGTTGTGCTCCCAGCACCCCCCATGGTGGTGCAGGGTGGGCATGCCCTTATTTAAGGGAACACCACGCTGAGTTTTCTCTTTTTTTCCCTCCTTACCCCTCCATTTTGGCTGCCGACAAGTGCAGCAGGAGCTGCCAGCCCGCACCAATGGCTCGTCACCCACTGCCCCGGCACTCGCCCGTGACGCCCTCCACACCAAGATGGAGCAGCTGGAGGAGCAGCTCCTCTCCAAGATCCTGACCCTGCAGAAGGAGCGCCAGGCTGCCAACACCGACCGCAGCCAGCAACAGCACAACATTGAGAAGGAGCTGAACTCCCTCCAGAACCGGGTGACAGAACTTGAGCATGGTGAGTCCTGCTCGACAGGGATGGAAGTGGCCTGGTGGGGTCCTGGGACAAGCCACCCTGATCCCAACAATGGTTTCTGACCCTCCTCTTTTTCTTCGCAATCCTTGACATGTAGGACCACCTGGCTACAGCCCTCCCGATGCTTTCAAGGTGACCATCCCAGTGCAGAACAACTACATGTACGCCCGCATGAAGAAGAGCCTGCCGGAGCTCTACGCCTTCACCATCTGCATGTGGCTGAAATCCAAGGCCCAGGCAGGACTTGGCACCCCTTTCTCCTACTCTGTCCCAAGCCAAGCCAACGAGATTGTGCTGCTGGAGTGGGGCACCAACCCCCTGGAACTGCTCATCAATGACAAGGTCAGTCCAACCGGAGGGGTGACGGGAGGGAAGCCCTTGCCCTCACCTCCCTTGCTTCAGCCGTCCTGGGAAATGATTCTCCTGGCAGGTACGAGGGTGGGGGAGCTGGGAAGAATGGGTCTGGTGCAGAGGGGAAAGCAGGAGGATGGGGAGCATGGCTCACCCAGGTGAGTTTTGGGAGGGAGAAGTGGTGTATCCAGATGTCTGTAGAATTTGGGGTGCTGCCATTATGGGGGTATATTGCCTGCTCTTCAACGGGCTGGGGGGACACCAAGACCCCTTGACAGTCCTGTCCTACCAAGCACCAGGCTGTTGCTCTTCTCGTGAAGGTCGCCCAGCTGCCGCTGAGCCTGAAGGATAAGGCCTGGCACCACGTCTGTGTGGCATGGACCACCCGGGATGGCAAGTGGTCAGCGTACCAGGACGGGGAGCAGCGGGCTGCTGGCGAGAACCTGGCCTCCTGGCATGCCATCAAGCCCCAGGGGGTCATCATCCTGGGCCAGGAGCAGGTATGTGCCGGCCTGCCACCAGTCCCTTTGTCCCCCATTTGCTCCCCACCTTGTCTTCTTGCATCTCCCCCACACATCCATCCCCTCCCCTCCTTGCTATCGGGCATCTTGTTCCACTTCCACCCAAACTTCTCCCTCTACCTCCTGCCCATTGGATGTGTGTCCCTTCTCCCGTTCCCATCCCTGTCCCATCACCTCTCCCGCTCTTTCACAGGACACGCTGGGCGGTCGCTTTGATGCCACACAGGCCTTCGTGGGGGAGCTGGCGCAGTTCAACGTGTGGGACCACATGCTGGCACCAGTGGAGATCCTGGGCTTGGCCAACTGCACCTCCCACCTTCAAGGCAACGTGATCCAGTGGGACGACCAGGCAGTGGAGGTCTTTGGGGGTGCCAGCAAGGCAGGCTTTGCCGCCTGCGAGGAAGGGAGGAAAGCATGAGTGGTCCCTTGCCCCCTTCCCCATGCCAAGAAGCCCGGCGGCAGCCCCAGAGCAGGGAGCCCCTTTCTCCCCTCCCAGACCACTGAACCTCAGCAGGGCAGCGCTCAAGCCTTCTACACTGGCATCCTGGGAAGAGGGGAGGCCCTGGCAGCCTTCCTCTTGCCCCCATGCCAGCAGTGTGGCTTGTCCCCTCTCCTGGCACATCTGCCCCCGGGTCTCGCCTTGCCCCAGCTCTGTTTCAGGAGGACCTCACCGTACCCACAGGTGTCTCCAGTACGGTGAGAGTCCCTGCCTTGTCAGCTCCAATGAGGAGTGGGAAGGTGAACTCCATCCACCCCAAGCGCAGTCCAGCCTCAGTGGGATACCAGTGTGTGGGCATCCCCTGAGCACATGCCCTTCCCTTATTTATTTGTAGTGCCCCCCACTATCTGGTTTTGTGAGCCCATAACTCCAAATGAGCCCAAATGCTCAGCCAGGAGCATTTTCCCCTCCGACCCCATCCCCTCTTCTGCTGCTACCCTGGTTTTTCAAGTATGGCCCTGGGGAGGGAGCAATGTTGGAGGGCCAGTGGGGCACCCCTGCACCCCTTCCCTTGCCTCCGCTGCCTGTTTGGGGCAGGGCTGCCTGAGGGGTGTCCAGCTTTTGGGGCAGAGGGAAGCAGAGTGGGACTCCCCCAGTTGAAGCGGGAGGGAGCAGTTGGCCACTGAGGGAACATGGGGAAAGGAGCAAAGCATCTCCCCCAGCGCTGGCTGAGGAGGAGGGGGGGAGCATGTCTCTGCCATCAAAAGGAATGAAAGCAAGAAAAGGAAAAAAAAAAAAGAGCCAGAGGATGGTGGTGGCCAGAGGAGTCCTGGCCTCCATCCCCTGGCCTTTTGGGCACTGAATGGGGTTGCTGCCCTCACCTCTACCTGTGTCCCCTGCTTTGAGCTGCTCCCAGCAAGGGACAGGGCTGCCACCAACCTTGAAACTGGGGAGGGTGATGGGGTGGGCTGGTATTTTCCCCGTGGAGTGCCTGAGAATACGCTGTTTCCACGCTGCGTAGTCACCTACATCTTGATACATGAGTGTGTGTGTGTGTGTGTGTGTGTGTATCTGGAAGGGGTGGGAGGGTTATTTCAGGGGTCTTGTGGTTGCTCAATGTGGTGTCCAGCTTCCAGTGCTCCCCCTACCCCAAGTCCCACTTCATGCTTTCGGCGATGGCTGCCCCCAGCCTGGGGAGGTGAAGCAGGCAGAGAGGACAGACTTGCCACCCAGCATCACTTGTCCCAGGGTCCCCGTCGATGATGGGGCAGTTCAACCCACGGGGTGGGGGACGACATGGAGGGGATGGGGTACAGCCCTCGTGCCAAGTGGGAAACACTGTGACCTTCATGCACCCCGCTGAGCTGCCCCCTCTTCCTCGCTTGCTCGCACGCTTTCTCTAATGCACGTTTGTGAAAGGGGCCCCTGATGTGTGCCTGTGTTGGGACATTTCTTTTGTAAAGCTGATCGTGGACAATAAACGTGACGTTTTCTGTTCGAGCCTCTCGTAGGGCGTGAAGTCAGTGCAGGGATGGAGGGGATGAGCTGGTCCCAGCCAAGGTGTCCTTCTCTGGGATGGTCAGGGTGGGCCCACAGCTGCATTACAGAAATATCATTGTGAGCGTCTGGGTATCATGACCTCGGGAGGGAGAGGATCACCATTTGGGCACCCCTCATCTACCCTGTTGGGAAGCAGCATGGCTGCTGCTGGGGGGGCAGCACTGTTTTGTGGAGGAGGAACCCCCATCCTCACAACAAGGGAACAGAAACACAGCTTCCAGGTCAGACCTTGTTGGTGAGGAGCTCACATGAGGTACAAATCTAATTAAGTACTAGTAATGAGTTCCTGACCCAGCTAGTTATGAGCTGGTTTGCCCTCAGCATGGTTCTTAGAGCTGCCTGTTCTAAAGTAACCTGTGGCCAGGTGTCCATGATGCTTTTGCCCCTCAGTGGGTCTCATCTCTCCTAGGAAAGGCACCTCTCTGATATTTGTGGAAACCAAGAGCATAAAACTAGAGGACCCCATTTTTCTCAGGGCACTACCACTGCTGCACACCAGTGGGGTCTCCTTGCTCAGCTACAATCATCACTGAGGGTGATTAGACACTGAAACAGGTTGCCCAGAGAAGCTGTCGATGCCCCATCACTGAAAGAGTCCAAGGCCAGGCTAGATGGGGCTTTGAGCAACCTGGTCTAGTGGGTGGTGTCCCTGTCCATGGCAGGGGGGTTAGAACTCGTTGATCTTTAAGGTCCATTCCAACCTAAACCATTCTATGATTCTATGATCACCCCTGGCTCCTACTTCTTCTGGAAAGTATTTAATGCCATAAAACAAAGTCTAGGGCTCTCACATTCAGCATGTCTTCTTTTAAAGGGTTTTTTGAAGAAAAAAATAACTCTGAGTATGTACTTCAGCTGTTGCATACACTCAAGGGCTTTGCTGAGCTGGAGGCTCACCCCCACATCATTAAGAGGAAAGGGTTCAACAGATGACCTCTGCTTGCACACCCAAATAACAGCAGCATTAATAGGATGACACCTTTTGGAGCAGGAAATGTCCAACAGCATTGCTGGGGTGACAAACATAGGAGGAGGTGAAATAAGGGGGGTGCTGGTCCAGAAGACCCTGCAGGAGGAGCCCTACTAGGGTGCTTTTGGAGCTACTGGCCAAGGCAGAAGGCCTGCAGGAGGATAAGCAAGGATGGAAACAGCTTGGCCACTGGTGTAGGATATTGGCATAAAACCTCTTCCTCTGGAGCCCAGAAACCCAGCTCTGCCAATTCTCTGTGTGAATTCCCCCTCAGAAAACTATAAACAAAGGGATAGCAGGGGATGCTTGGACAAGGAGTTGGGTGCTACCCTCCACCTCCCTGCCAGACTATGCTGGCATGATCCCAACTCCAGACATGTCCCTGGGACACGTGGATCTGTCACTTCTGGCATGGGACAAAGTGGGGAGCCTGGGCGTACGTCTTCTGCAGGGCGACCTCCTCTTCCCCCAGAGGGTCACAGCCAGTTGGGCAGTCCCGGGGCTGGATAAGAGGCTAAGCAGGAAAACTTGATATAATATATCCAGACATTTTAAAAGCTTACGGCAAATGCCTCCGTGTAATGCTCTTCAGGAACTGAAGGCATTACGGGGAGATTAGAATCTGGTTGAGAGACAGAAAATCAAGAGTAGAAATAAATATTTGATTTCCATCCTGCCCTGGCTCTCTGCAGGAAGCAGTGGCTGTTTCTCACCCGTCTGGGGAGGAGGAGAGCAAGGAAGGACCATTTATTTTTTGGTAAGCCGAGCCTTGCAAGAGCAGCAAACCTGCAACAGGGCTTAAAAAGTGGAGGAGACAACAAATCAATGGCGCTGCTGGCTGGAAGGAGTAATTACAATGACTTACACATATTGCTTGCTTCTAAATTAACCAAGAGCACTCAGGAGAAGCCCCGCTTCTCTCTAAGGGCAGCCGGATGGAAAACAACACGCTGCACACAGAAGAGATGAGGAACAACAAAATTGCCCTTAAGGGTGCTTAAAAAAGGAAATTTTTAACAACCTTGCAGAGAGGTTTTTGTGATTGGGGTAGCTGTCATCAGGTGGGATGCTCTGCTGTGTCCAGGTATCTAAAATGGGAAGGGGAAAAAAAAGGGGGGGGAAAAATGGAGAAAAACCAAGATGTGAGCAGAGCAGAGGCAGGGGCACTGTCAGGCTATGGTGGTTCAGTGGGGGCTGGCACAAGAGGAGATATTGGGGGTCACAGATTGATGCATTGGATACCACTTGCATGCTCTCCTCTATTCCTCCACCATGGGGTTGTTCACACATTTTGTGGGGAAGAAAGGGACTGCTTTTTCTCTTCCCAATCCATGAGCCGTGCTGCCGCAGGGTTTCCCATGGGCCAAGGGCTCAGCTGGACTCAAACAACCCCTGTCAAAAAGGGCTTTGTCCTGCAGGGAACAAGAAGACCAGGTGAAACAGGGCAATGGCAAACCTTCAGGTCTGATGGCTTTAATTATAGAGTGTGAGAAAAAAACACTGCAATTCCTGAACCCCTTCAGCCCCTGCCCAGCTTGCTGGAGAGCACAGCCAGCAGTGCATGGCCTGCCTCCCTGGGGATGTGGGCAGCTGTGGGGTCCCCACCTCGGGGTGGGCTTCGGGAAGCTCCTGTGCTCCCTGACACCCATAGCCTCAGCTTAGGGCTCACAGGTTGCAGTTCTGCTGCACGTCAACCTCCCAGGCCACCTGAAACGGGTCAAGCCAGCCTGTACTTCACCCCTGGGGAGGTGACACTTCTGAACCCCCATTACCTGTGCTGCCTTAGCAATGGGGGACTGTCTTAATTGCCTCCCCGCGCCTCTCCATCCTACCAGGAACCTCTTCCGCTCCCTCCCGGAGCCAGGCTGTCTCATTAAGACTCGTGTGGTGCTTGCATGGGGAATGTGCCATGCTTCCAGAGCATCTGCCCCAGGAACTGCCCCTGCGCGGCTCCTGGCACTGCAGCAGCACCGTTACCAGAGGTAGCAGCTGAGGGATCACACGTGGGGCACTGCCTTGCCCAGCAGACACGGGGATCCGGCTGTCCCAAAGCAGGTTCCTCTCCCCTCCAGAGGAGAGGGCTTGGCTCCTTTCAGCTGCCACCCGCTCCCGCACAGCAGCATCCCTGACACTGCCTTCCCTCAGCTCAGTGCAACATGGTGGGGCTTCAGCATCCCCATGGGGCCTCCTGACCATCCTCTTCCTTCCAGAGAGCCACAACCATCTTACCCACCCTAGGACAGCTGCAGGACAGACCTCAGTGTGCCCCAAGTCCCAGGTCCAGGTCCTCCATCTGGTAGCACCCAAGGTGGTGTGGAGCAGTACCCAGCACCTGGGCTGCAGCTG
This sequence comes from Nycticryphes semicollaris, assembly GCA_013400055.1. NCBI lineage: Eukaryota > Metazoa > Chordata > Aves > Charadriiformes > Rostratulidae > Nycticryphes > Nycticryphes semicollaris. The sequence goes on from VXBJ01002465.1 coordinate 471,722, forward strand.
ATAGGCCGGACAGCTATCTCCAACCCACCACCTTATTGTGGAGAGGACACGGGGAATAGCAGGAGCTGTGCCCATGGGGATGATGGGGGGTGGTGGGAGGGCGGTGGTTTCCAAGGAGAATCTGTGGATCCCCTCTGCCTGACTAAGAACCTGCTTCCCAGTCCCCCCCTACCATCAGTGATGGAGATGGCTAAAAGAAAACACGGGGTGGTGTACATAGATATATATTATATATACATATATTTTGCTGTTTGCAGTTACATTTCTGTTTCTCAGCTAAGGAGTACAACACACTTTAATGCTGGACAGCAAACACCACTTCTTAGTTTTAATGCATTTCACTGTGGCTGCCAAAGGCAAAAGGCTGAGCTTCCACCTGTGATTAATGGCAACTGAGAAAAGACCAGCCGGAGCAGAGTAACTATTGTGTTTCCTTACTGATCCAGAGGGGCAAATGGGACCCTTCCTCTGGACTTGCCTTCACCAGCAGATGGGATCCGCATCACCTGGTATGGAAACTAAAGACCAGGTGATGTGAAGCCAGCCACACATCTGCCTTTTTGGCTAGAGACTAAGGGACAGCAAGGCTTTGACTGGCTTGTGATGTTATAGAGAGGCAGCTTGCAGAAACCCTGTACCTGAGGACCAAGAAACTGGTCTCCTGTACTCTGTTAAGCCAAGGCAAATGGGGACAGGCCAACAGGATGCTCTCCTTCTTCAGGAGGCATCTCCACCTTGCAGCCCCACTGTAGTGCCTACCACGATCACAAAAAAACCCAAACCCCACAGCGTTCCTAACTTTGAGTCCTCCACCATTTGGGGTTTGGCCCTTTTTCCCTTAGCTTTTCACCTAGGAGCCGCTGATGAATAATCCTTACAACTGGCCCCAGCATTTCCTGGGGGACACATTGATCAAAACCAAGGCACAATTAATTGAACCCAGAATCGCACACGCATGCGCGCTCCCCGCCCCCACCCCCAGCCCCTACACGAACAGAGGCGTACGCACACAAACACACCGGCTCACGCTGACTTGCTGCTTAGTAGCAAAAGTGGGTGAACTACACAGGGATTAAAGCATTAAAAAAAAAAAAAAAAACCCACAGCAAGACTATGATGCTTGAAAGTGCTGCATCCCCAGAGAGATTAGAGTAGCTGCTTGGAGAGAGTAATGATGATGGAAAGATCTTCTTCCTCACAGAGGTTCTATTCCTAATTATCTCTCTTTCAAAAAAAAAAAGAAAAAATCTCCCAGCTTTTATCTGTCTCTTGACAATTTTAGCTGTCTGCCTGCCTTGTTGGAAGAGGCCGATGCTTGCCGAAATGAAGAAGGAATTGGTGCAGGAGGTAGGAGTGGTAGGAGAACAAGGGGGACAGGAGGCAACACTTCATTCCTGTCACCAGCAGCAGAGAAGGCAAAGGGGAAGACAAATGATCACTGCAGCGTTGTGCTTCTGAGCCCAGAGATGGCTCCGCTGCCTCCACCGCTGCTTTGTCAGGCAAATGACAACCTGATTTACTGTTACAACAGTGAAAGAGGCAACAAGATGTCCTCTCTACAGCTATAAGAGATTATGGTGAAGGAAGGCGACTTCTTCACAAGCTGGCAGGGGCAGGTAAGTGCCCAGCTTGTTCCTCCCCCACTCTTTTTCTTCTCAGACAGCATTCTTTCAGCAGACAGACAGCAATGAGGACATTTCAAATACAGGCCAGCCAGAAGACTGTACAGAAGGTCTGGCCCTGGACAAGGATGGGCCCTGATGGAAGCCCAGGCATCACACCCAACACCTAGGATTTTGCACAGGAGAAGTCTTTCCCCTTGGTACTATCCTGGAGCTTGCTGCTTCTCCGCCTGTTCCAATTTCATACAAATACAATCCTAGACCCCCAGGACTCTGTTTAAACCCTGGTTTAGAAATGATCAGTATTTGGGTAGTGGGATGCTGAGACAACACAGGTTTCCTGGAGAGCTGAGAGACAAGGAAAACCTCAAAGCAATCAGACATTACCATTATGAAGACCGTGGAGGGGCAGGAGGGGGTCGATGGGCTCAGTGGGGATAGGGGTTAGTGTTACACGAGCTGCTTACAAACTCATGACCCATCCCCACCCCCCCAGGGTCATTTTCTCCTTCCCTCCTTCAACATGCAAATCTGAGTGGTTACCTCTCCACTACAATAAAAACACATTAAACCCTCCTAACACCCTGAATTGCCCCAAACTGCTTTAATATCTATTCTTGCTGTTTAAATCAAAATGTCCCCGGGGGGGTGGGGTGTTTAAGTGAGAAAAATAAAAGGTCTCCAGACACCGGGCAGTTTGGCTGTGCCTTCAGGCCAGGTGCTGCAGCCTGCCGTGCCGAAACCCAACCGGAAACCTTCAGATGGAGAGGACGGGAGAAAGCCGGGAGCCTCCTGGAAGACCCCTTTCCCAAGCCCAGTCCAGAGAAGACACAGCTCCTCCTGGCTGCTGGGAGACAGTCTTACTCTCCCAGTAGCTCCTGACCCGGCCCCAGAGCCGTCCCACGGAGGGGAAGAGGACAGGGCCGGGCCTGGCACTCGGGGGAGCAGCTGTGGCTCCAGCGGTCACGGAGAACCACGGCCGTGGGCCTTTCCACGGGCCACGGCGGTGGTGTTTAACAAGCCTTCTCCCCAGCCCCCTGCGGTGCTGGCAGCCCCTCTGCAGCCCCAGGCGTTCTCCCCTCCCTCGTCTAAGGGGCACCAGGCCGCGGGCGCTGACACCCCCGCGGGGACACCGGGCCGGAGCCGGGGTTAGTGAAGGACAGGCGCCCCGCAGCCACTCCCCAAGTCCCCGCGCGGTAGGCAGGCCGCCAATCAGGTGTGCCGGGCGGTGCTCTCACAGCCAATGGACGGCGAGATAGGTGGGACTTCCTGCGCCGGTTGCTACGACAAGCACGACTCTTCCTTAGCAACCGGCGTTTAGGGCGGTGGTGCGGGCCGCGGCGGCGGCAGAGGTGAGGCCGTACCCGGAGCCCCTTCGTCCCTTCTTCCTGCTGTGTCTTAGGCCGCTTCCCGAGTCCTTCCCTTCATTCCTTAACCCTCCCGCGGGGCTGAAGACGGCGGGTTGGCGTGAGGGGTCTGCTTCGGGTGTGCGGCCTGTTCGGACTGGGTTCTGCTACCGCCTCGCCCCTTGATGGTGCCACGCCTGGGACGGAGGAGGCTCCTCCATGCCTTGACCCCCCCCCCCGCCCCGGTGGCTCCCCGTCCTGTCGCCGGAGCTGTGGTGTGCTTTTCTGGACTCACGGCTGGCGAGCTGCCCCTAGGCTGCTTCCCTGCTTTGTATTTTAACAGACAGAGCTGCCCATCAGCGGTTCATCCCCAGGGAAACTGCCACTGGCCCGTGGACAGCCCCCGGCGGTCTGCCTTGGTCTGTGGCCCCAGGCACGTTTCCGGAAGAAGCCGGGTATTGAAATGTTCCCGGGGTTTGCCTTCGTCTGGGAGGCTGGTGCCAGCCAGTTGACAGTTCTGTCCTGTGGAGGTTGTAGTGGTGGTGTCTACAGGTCCCACAGTCTCTCATGTGAGAGCCTGTAGTCTGTAAGATTTAGTACTTTAACCAACAACTCTACAAACTACATGCTTAGCAGAAAGGCTTGGTCTGTGTGATGTTGCCTGATACCATGTTCATTTACTTTTTCCTTTAGTATGGAATCACCCTTGCTTCCTCTGGGTTGGAGGGAAGGTCCTTTGCTCTGGATGAAGGAACCAGGGGGAAAACTGTGGGGAAATGTTTTGAATCTGACAGTCAGACAGTGCTGGGCATCTGCGTTGCCTGAGAAGCTGATTGGTTAATTAGGCCCAGAAACGTGGTCCAGCATTTTCCCATATGGTCCTCTCCAGCTGACAAATGTTCAGGGATGTGAGGAACAAGTGCGTAAACTAGACCAAGATGTTCCTATTAAACACTTCCGTCCAGGCATGTACGCTGATCCTGTTCCTAAAATACTCTTTCCCTTTGCTTGTCATGCGCAGCTTGAAACCCTCATGGATAATAGTGTCCTGGGAAAATCCTTTTGGAATTAATCAATAAATACAGCAGCTGATGTATTGTTTTCTCCTCCCTTGTTGGAAGCTGAACCCTGTGTTGGCTTTTCCTTCAAGCTCAGTTGGTGCTTCTGAGAAGTGCTGTGCTCTTGAAGCCTTGTTTATGGAAAAGGATACATTTTTAAAATTTGTTTGCATTAATGGTCTGTAAGATAACACTCTAAGTGCCTGACGTCTAAAGATGGTACTGAGAAGTAGCAAGTAACTGAGATGGGGCAATATTATCGGAATAGTTTTATTAGCCTTCCATTTTAATTCAAAGCTTTCTTTCTCTTTCCTGTGTTTGTTCAAGCAATATCCTCTGAGCTGTTTCCTATCCTGCTGAAGCTGCTCTGCCTGTGTTCACAGAGCTGTGTTCCTCTCAGCTGTCTGTGCTGCAACACCTTGCTGAGCTCCAGGCGGCCCCTCCACCCCTTCCCGGGGTCACTGTGGAAGGACCATGGCAGACACCGGGGAGGGAAAAAAGGAGGAGGCTGACTATAAAAGACTTCACAGCTTTCCACTGATTAGGGTAAGAAGATCTGAAATTCTACCTTTGTTCTTACCAACCTTCTGAGCTAGCATTTCTGAGTAGTTGCTGTGAAAATGTGTGTACTGGTGGCACTGTGGAGGGGGTCCCAGTCGTCACTGCTGCTTTTTCCCTGTCCCCAACCTCTGTCAGGGAAATTTATCAGCATAGTTGTCCACCCTGTCAACTAGGGGAAGCCTGGGGCAAAGTGATCCATCTAGTAGATTGAACGTGCTGCCTTTGGAGCCCTCTCCTGTGTTCTGGATGCAGCTTGTTTGGTTTTTTTTCCTGCAGGAGCTGGAGTAAAAGATCTTGCTAGCCAGCCAGATAGCAGAAGAGGAATGAAAGGCTGTATAATTTTGGATTCTTTGTTATGCATACAGCAATAATTAAAGACTGTTGTTGGAGCAGTATTAACATGCTTTCCCTTCATCTCATACAGAAAATCTGACAAATGTATTTATCTCTTCCTTTAAGCATACTTAGTGCTAGTCTTAATGTTAGGTAGAAAAGAATTCTGCATTGGCTGGGACAAAGGAATTAATGAATAGATCATTTGTAATGCAATAAGCCATTTTCATGTTTGCTGTTCTCTAAGGCCATGGCAGTGCTTGCTATACAGACAAGCCTGTGTTGCTGGTGATGCCCCCCACCTCGAAGCAAGCGTTAAAATTTACAGGGGCTTTTGCCCATGCCCAGCAGTCTAGATTCCCGCTATAGCATGTGCAAAGTAAGTGCTATTTACTGTTGTCTTGTGTCTAGCTCTTATTTTTCTGCTTAGTTCTTCTTGTTTGTTTGCTCTTTCCAGCACACAGACATGCCGGAGGAGATGCGTGTAGAGGCCATGGAGCTTTGTGTTACGGCGTGTGAGAAATATGCCACCAACAATGAGGTACTAGCCAAATCCCAAAATGGCCAGTCTTCAGTTGCTGCAGCTCAGGGAACCTGCAGGAGAAGGGATAAGGGTGTGGGGCAGAGTGAAGTCAAATCTTGACATCCTGTGGCTCTCTTTCTGCACAGAGCTAGGATAGAAGGCAGCAAAGATCTTGGCTGCATCTCAGGTTCAGTTCCCATTGGCAGCAAGATTCATAATAGCCCTTTCCTGCAGGAAGCAGAGATTAGTAGCGATGCTGCGTCCCAAACCTTACTTCTTTCCTGGTCCTGCCTTGCCTGTGACATGGTTCCACTCTGTTCATAAAATGCCCTATGTCCTGAAGCCTTGGTTTAGAGCTGTGTGGAGATGGGCCCTTCCTGTCTCTTCAGTGTTGAGCAAGGCCAACCCCACCAGAGTGGGGAGGAGACTTTTGTTTTGAGGATGAGTCTTTAAACCTTTAAGTAGTCTATTAAGTCTTCCTTCTTGGCTTTCAGCCTTTTGACTGAAATTACTGAGACTGTATAAATGGGGGGTGATGCAGAAATTATGGTTTTTGGAAAGGTTGCCCTTAACTTTGAAAGCCAAAGATGATAAAACACCTTGCTCCATGGGCAGGGCACAGACTGCTTGTTGCCAGAGCAGTGTTGTGTTGAAGCATGGTAAAGCTACGAAGCCAGAGGTTCCTTCTGTCCCACCCTGCTTGAGACACCACATGTCATTGCAAAATCTTCCTCTTTCCTTTTTTAGATCAGGCAGGGTGTGATCTGGGAGAAGCGAGCCTTTTAAAAGTCGGCCCAGTTTCAGTGTTTTAGTAATTGGCTGGAGAAAAAAAAAATGGACTCCTGTAAAAATAGCTGCAGCTTAGTGACCTGAATCTCCTCTTGCACTTGCTGCACCCAGAATAACTCCTGCAGCATCTAAAGCAGAACTCTTGCTCCAGACTCTGAATAAGAGAAGCGATTGCTACCTGCACTTCCACTTTAATGTCTCCTGGCTGCTGGAAGCAGAGAGACCTGTTTTACCCTCGGGTGCAGCTCTGGGGAGCTCCCAGTTCCTGCAGCTGCTATACCTCTTGCCCATGGCTTGAGCAGTCTATTAAAGAGAGAAGATGACTAGGGGGATGTTTGCATAAAAACTCACTGCTTGCTTTGTCTCACCCTACACTCTCCTTCTTAACATTCTCCAGAGCGCTGCCAAGATGATCAAAGAGATGATGGACAAGAAATTTGGGTCCTCCTGGCATGTGGTGATTGGGGAAGGCTTTGGCTTTGAGATCACTCACGAGGTGAAGAATCTGCTGTACATGTTCTTTGGTGGCAGCCTGGCCGTGTGTGTCTGGAAGTGCTCCTGACGTCTGGCTGGGTCCCAGATTGGCTGCATACAACAGATTTCTTCCTTCTCTTAAAAGGTTTTATACAATCCGGAGGTGGGGCTTTATTTTTAATAGTTAAACGTCAGGATTTTTGGGAGGGGGTGGGTTCTCATACTGATGTAGCAGTTCCGTGGAATACATATAGCTGGTGCCTGTGTGCGTATAGACTTGCTAAGCTGTCCTGTCCCTGCTCGTGGGATTTCTCATCTGTCTGGGGCTCTTTCTTTGGTGTTTGAGGCAAAGCAGGAAGGAGGTGGGGAATAGGTAATCTCACGACACGCTGCAGAGCCGTAGAGCAGCTCCAGGAGGGGGAAGTGAAAGAGAAAAGGTGCTATCTAGCCCTATGTTTTACTTTTCCTCCCACTTGTTCCGCATCGTGTCCTCTCTTCTCTGCCTTCCTCACTGCCATGCGCTATGGTTCTGACCAGCACCTGTCTCTCCTCTCTCTGAATGCCAAGAATCCCTTCTCCCCGCCCCTTGGAAGTTGTCCGTACAGAGCCGACAGTGCCAAGGGTCTCCTTTCAGGCTGCCGGTGGAGGTGTAACGCCGCAGGGAAGCAGACTCAGTTTGCCCTTCCCCCTGTCTTTTGGGGAGGGTACAACAGCTGCGCTGCTTGGGTGTAGGAGGTTGCTATGCAAACTGCCCCCTCCTTTCTCACCCACGGCACACTGAGATAGCATGAAAACAGGGGCGGCTGACGACGCCTGGGGAGTGGGTGAGAACTATTCATAAGGCTCGAATGCCTCCCTGTCAGTTCTTGGGGGTGTTGCAAGTTGCTCTGTGCTCTCAGCATCTTGTTTGGAGGCTGGTAGAGGAAGGAGGCTCCATGTGAGATATCACTTGGTCATCAGAAACCTAACATCTTTTTGGATTAGTGTTCTTTTTGCTTATTTCTTTTTTCTTTTTTTTTTTAAAGCTGTCAGTGTTGGAGGATGGAATGAACGTAATTGGGTGTTACGTATATGGCTTATTTATATACATCTGGGGAACTGTGTTTTTACAATAAAAATTTAGTAAAATGTCCTTTTCTCCGTGTGTCCTAAAAGGAAAATCCCAAAGTGGAGGGTGAGAAGGAAAAGTAGTTCAGGAAGCATGGAAGTGAGCAAGCAATGGTGTAGTTCGGGCAGAAGACATTGACAGGTCTCCATCCCCCGTGTTTCCTGGTTGACTTGTAGGTACAAGACACGCTCTCATCCTCCTCCTGTTCAGTTCCTTTCACAAGCACAAGCCACAACACGGAGGAAGGTGGCCAGGCCCATGGTGCTGGCCAAAATCCCGAGTCCACACAGCTGTCTAAGCAGTAGCAGCAAAAGAGTGTACTCATGTCCTCTGCCCAGTGTGTCTCTGCTCTGACCTTTGGGGTCTTGCATTTGTGGCTTCCTCTATTTTTGGATTTTCTGCCGTTGTGTTTTATGAGAGGCCACATTCCAGTCCATAGTTCAGTTCTGAAGGACCCTCCTGCATTAGTGCCTGCAGTGGATCAAACTGGTGGAAGGTCTTACAATTCCTTTTGTTCCTTCTCTGAACCTCAATGTGACGCTACACGTGTCCTTCTTCCATTTTATCATGCCAGAAGCTCTTGTATAAACCAGGAATTAGAGTAATATGAAGACAACTAGAAATAATTTCAAATTTGGATCATCTGTGCAGGTTGGGCCCGGTGTCCTCTCCCGTTATTCCTTATTGATCAGGTAGAAGGGAATTGCAAGGTGGGGGGGGACACACTTAATTGGTATCATAACGTAGTTGGTATCAGGGTACCCGCGCAGCAGTGGACTGTGGTGGCAGGATCGCTGTGCAGCGCAGAAGAGTCCAGATCCTTTGAGCTGTCTCTTGGTGTGGTTGCTCTGTCTCACTCCAGCTGGCTGCCTTTAGTGAAGCTACAGCACTGTCGACTGGCACTTTCTGCAGCTGGCAGGTGGAAAAGATTGTTTTTCTCTTCCACAATTTTTTGTCTCCTCTCAGTTTGGAGGAAAAGGTAAAGCCAGAGTCTTTGGAATGCCCTGCGTTGGAGCAACGTGTATGTGCTCCATACATTTGGAGCACATACTCCACATACAGCTGGAGTATAGGGCTCCAGCCATACCATAGTTGCTTTAATCGTGCCCCTTTCACACTAATGAATAATTAACTGTTGTGTGCATATGCACAAACACTCTGGTCGAGGGCATCTCTGCAGGGTCATGGTGACCTGCAGGTGATCACAGGGAGCTGCTTACCTCAGCACACAATCTTTTGGCCTGGCTGCCAAGTGGTTATCTCTTTGGCCACCAGTTGACCGAAGCTAATGTCTCCATGACCTGCATCGGTGACAGGCGAACCTTGACCGCTCCCCAGCCTTCTTGAAGCATGTGCGTGCAAGCAGATTGGAGGTGAGCTAGGTGTGAACTTGCAGCAAGTCAGCTCCCACACTGTAACTCCCCCAAGGTAAGCGCAGGGTGGCTCACAGGAGAGTGATGGGCTATTTTTGTTTCACAGGGTAACAGTTTTCCCACAAGAAGTTACCACGAAGAAGCCAAACCTGTTTTTAGCTGGTTAGCATCCGTCATCAGCACCCGTCATCGGCGCTCTACGCAAAAGCACAAACCTCAGCCTCCCAAAATTCAGCTGTGCCTGTCAAGGCCCCAGCTCTTGTGCAAGTTTTCAATAAGGCAGGTCAATTTTCCTGCCCGTTGCAGGCTGAACCACGCTGTGCTAGTCCCGGTGTGTTAGAAGAAAGACTTTTGCCCTCCTTTTAGAATCACAGAACGGTTTGGGTTGGTAGGAACCTTGAAGACTTTCTTTTCCCAACCTCTAGTGGACGTCTCCACTAGAGCAGGTTGCTCAAAGCTCCATCCAGCCTGGCCTTAAACAGCTCCAGGGATGGGGCCTCCACAACTTCTCTGGGCAACCTATTTCTCACCACCCTCACAGTAAAAGGTTTCTTCCTATTATCTAATCTAAATCTTCACTCTTTCAATTTAAAACTAATACCCCTCATCCTATTGCTTCATTCCCTGATAAAGAGTCCCTCCCCATCTCTACTGTAGGCCTGTTTTAGGTACTGGAAGGCCACTATAAGGTCTCCCTGGAGCCTTTTCTTCTCCAGAAGAACTGGCATTTCTGTGGAACTGGCACTTTTTCAGGCATGGCTCCCGTTTTCATGGGAGTACGGTTCATGGATCAGAGATGGTCCCTTGTCCTGTGTTTTCCTGCAAAAGAGCCCTCCGTGGCTGATGCTTTGGAGCTTCTGGGGCCTATTTGCTTTTGACAATGAAACTGCCGTCTCTTGATGGAGGATTTTACTTTGCAAATTTTCAGCAGGAAGCCGGGGAAGTTGGCAAGAGGCGGCTTGCTATTGTGTTCTCCTCTCCCTCTCATTTCTTGCCCCCTGCATATGGCTGCCATTACCCATCAAAGCATCAGGCTGAGTCAGATGTAGACAAAGGAGATGAAAAACGCAGGGTGATGCGTCGGTGCCAGCCGGAACGACCCTTTCTATCCACCCGGCCCGGAAAGCTGCGATAGCAGCTCCGAGGGCTGTGCTTCGTGACTTCATCCCTCCCCGCTGAGGGGAGATGGGCAACATCATTATCAGCTGCCGGGGAGTCCTGACGCAGTGCCAGCAGCGGAAACGTCCTCGGATGTACGGCTCCTCCTCCACCCCAAGGGTGACTTGAACCTGCTGGGAAGAGGGCAAGGTGCTGGGAAGCCGGAGGAAAGGCTGGGGCTGGGGGTGGGGGGAGGAAATGGGAAGAAGAGGTGCAAACTCAACCACTTCTCTGCGATGATGTCATGGCAACGAGGTGCGTTGAGTTCGACAGGCTGTCAGGCAGTCGGGGCAGGCTTTGAAGCTCTGCAGCTCTTCCTCATTGCTGCCGGCTCGTGTCTGACTCGCTGGAAAATCTTTTGGTTAATATTTAATGCCGGCCGGCGCTGGAGTGTTAAAGGGTGGCAAGTGCTCCACCTAATCCCCTTGCCTCCGCTTCCCAATGGGATGCTAAATCGGGGTGAGGGGTAGGACTGCAAGCTCCCCTAGCCCAGAGATGGGACTTCTGGTCAAGTAGAGTGGCTTCAGCCCATAGGGTCCCTGTCCCCGTCTAGGTGTGGGGTGTGGGTGGGAGGTTTCTATTCCCCCCCAGCCGATGTGGGGCAGTGGAAGAAGGAGGGTCTCTCTCTCCCCTCAATTTCCCAGGGCTGGCTCTGGAAGAAAGAAGTCTGAGGCCCTGCTCTGGGAGCCAAGCCCAGCTCTTTTGATGCGGGTGGTTAGCACATGGGTTTTGTTGGTTTTGCCTTTTTTTTTTTCCTCTAAACAATGACCTAATGATCCCGTGTTCCAGCTACAGCCCCTCCTAGACTCCTTCTTTCCAAACCCTACCTCCGGACTGGATCCAGCAAACCTCCCGGAGCAAGACGCCGTGTTCCCTTCCCTGGGGAAGCCATCTGCTCCCCTCCACCAGGCTCCTTCTGCAGGGCTTCAAACTCGCCAGCCAGGCTGGAAAGCTCTCCTCCTCCTCCTCCTCCCCGTTTGCCCCGGCTCCCATCGGCCATCTTGTTAGCACAAGGCACAGGGAAGGGAACGCAGGGCCGGCTGAATCTGGGGCGGCTGATGGTGTCAGCCGGAGGCGGTTTCCAGGCAACTGTCGCGCCGTGGGACACAGCGAGCCAAGAACACCGGGAACATCACGTTCTCGCCGCGCTGTCTGGGAGGGGGCTGAGCCTGGCACGGATGGAGCCAGCATGGGACAGGGCGGAGAGGGCAGTGCAAGCGAGAGGGTAGTGCAATGGATGAGGGGGTCTCTAGTGTACCCCTTCCTGCCCACCACTTGTCATACCCTCCCTGGCTTGGAGCGAGGATGTCCAAGCTGGCTGCTGGTACATCGTACAGCGAGGAAGGACTGTGTGAAGTACAGGATTTCACATGGCCACTGCATCCTTTGGGAAATCAAAAAGAGGAAAAACATCACTCTGGACTCTGTACCCAAGCCCCCAGGCTTGTTGCAGGTGGCCACGTGCTTCTCTGTCCCTTGACAAGTCCAAAGCTCCCTCCCTGCAAGTCACCAACAGTTTTTGCCCCCGCAGCCTAGCTGTGTGTCTCTGGATGTCACTGGAAAAGTGAATTCATTGTGAAAATGGGCTGCTCTTCCCTTCCACAATCTGTCAGTCCTCCCCAGCACTCAGTGGGTGCCACTGCCCCTCTGTGCTGATGCCCGAGGCAGCATCCCCCTTCCTGCCTGCTCACCTCCCCTGCCTGCTTCAGAGGCCCTGGGAGCATGCCTACCTGTGAACCCCACCTGCCTGACAGCCCTTCCTTATGCTCCTGGCGCAGCTTTTTCCCCTCCCAGTGATGCTGGTACTCGTATCCCCTTTGTTTTACCTAATTTAAGCGGTTTTTGAAAGGGGGGTTGAGTAGGAAGGATTTTGAATAGATGGGGGCAGGTGGTAAAACTGATCCAGCTGAGCAGCAGGAGAAAAGCTCTCCTGGATTACGAGTGTGCAGATGTGATGGCCATGGAGAACGGGAGTGCGAGGTGCTGGGCAGGGTGGGTATTGCAGAGGGGAAGAACCTCTTTCATGCTTTTTACACCAAGAAACTTTCTGCAGCCTTGTGAGGATGACAGCACAGAGGGATGGGACAGTGTGGGGGTTATCTGCAGCCATCGCTGTCCCCGAGCCAGACTTGTGGCTATTGATTTGGAACTTGCCCCGTTCACCCTAACCTTGGCGGTCTCAGCTCGCCCCTTATCAGCGCTGATAAACCCCACCGCAACCTCCCACCCCGTCCCACTGCCTGCCTGGAGGTATCACCCTGCCAGGTGCCGCGGTGACAGATCTTTCCTGTGACTCTGCACTTGTACCAGTTGCTCTTTTGCTGCGATGCTCTAAATCCAGGACACCTCGTTCGTGGTTTTTCCCAGAGGCTGCAGCTGCACCAACTCTCTTTTAGCCCCGGGTGGGTGCCCACCCCTTGCTGAGCATCTCAGAAGGATGCGGCGCCGGCTCCAAACGCTCTTCCAAAGGAAATGTAAAGTCAGCCTCCTCTTTCTCCTGCTCTTGGCCCTCCTGGTGCACCTGGTGATGGATTTGGCTCTCCCCGCAGCCCGCAGGCCCTGTGGCTGCGATGCAAAAGCACCAAAAGCCACAGGCAACCCCTCGCTGGCCGGTTCCAAAAAGCTGAGCCTGCGAATCCTTCAGGATTTCAGTGGCAGCAACAGCTCCTTGGAGAAAAGCTCCCATCCGCAGGGAGTGGGGCTGCAAATGAGGGCTGGAGAGCTGGGGGTCCAGCACCAGAGCGGAAGAGAGGGGAATGTGGGACAGATCAAGGGATCAAAGCTGGCAGCGCTCTTCCAGCATCCTCTTTACAACATCCCAATCCCAGAGGTGACGGAGAAAGACAAGCTGTTTGTCGTCAACCCCATGGAGAAGTTCAGCCTACACAGCAGCGGGAGTGACGAATGGTGAGGAGCAAGCTCAGCCCTGTCTTGATTTTGGGGGAATACAGAGGTTTGAGGGGACAAATGGGAGGGACCAAACATGTAATTTCCCTGCGTAGATCAGCATCCTACCCTAATTGCTGAGCATGCTCTTCTTGTGCCTCAAACCTTCTCTTAACTCTGAATTTGTGGGCTGCTCCCCAGGAGCCTGTAGCACATGGCAAAGCCAAAAGAGACTATTGAATTATTCACATTATTACATAGGGTACCTTTTAGGTGATCTCCTCTTCTTCTTTCCTTCCCCAGTGCAGAAGCCTTTGGTCTCTCTCTCTATATATATATGAAGAAGTCCCCACTCCAGATTTCTAACCAGTTTTATCCTCCCTCTCCCAACACGTTGGAGATGCAAAGCCTGCAATATAGGTTACTCGAACCATGAGACCGTTCCCATCCTGCATTTTGCAGGACATCTCCTGACCTCTTTAGGCTGGGCCGTATGGCGAGCTCACCATTGCCAGCTGCCTATTTTTATCACTGGGCTACTAACCTCTAATTAGGGAAGGAAGATATTAAAAGCTTTAGCGTCGATAACACGTAGCAGCTTCCTTATGGAAAGCACACCTTCCAAACATAGTAGCTGCTAAATTTGGGAGAGAATAAAAGCTGTTTTAAGAGCCGGTTTCCACAAATGGGCATTTGCCTTATCTCAGAGCACCACCTCGCCTAAGGATAACTATGGGAGATGGGTTTGATTTGATGAAATTGGGGCACATTCTGCCTTTTCCTAGAGAGAGAGGTGGATTTGTGTTATGGATGCCCTGGACAAGATTGTCCCACTGCAGCGCTGGTGGGCACTGGTGCAGAGGTGGGGGGCAGATACACCCAGAAGCCCCCCTTGAATGCCAACAAACTGCAAATTTGCAGGAGGCTCAGAAAGAGGCGTAGCGCTAACCCAAACTCATCTGCCCCAGGGAAACCAGGGGTGTGGGATAAACCCACCCAAGGGGAAGTGGATGTTGAGGGTGGGAGTTCAGTTCGGTGCTGGGGGTGGCTGGGAAGCCCCTGCTCCTCCACTTGTTTTATGGACGCATGTGTGTCCCCAGTGAGCACAGGACGGGGTGTAGCCAGTTGTATTCCTGGGAGCAAAACTCTTAGGGAAATATGATAAGCTGCTCTGGCAGGGAAACAAAGGCATGGATGAAAGGAGCAGAATCAGCCCTAGGCTTTTCCATGGGGGATGCAAGGGAAGCCACTGAGCCCCCTGCGGCCGTGCTGGTGGGTCTCCCCAGCCACCAGCCACAGGTGGGGTCTGCCCAGGTGCCAGGAGTCACAAGGAGGGCCCATTGGGCAGCAGGTTTTGCCACTACTCAGGTCTTGTGCTGAGCCTTCCCCTGACTCACCTTCCATGCACCAGCTCCTAGGAAGGGCCTGGGGAGGTGGGACCCATCTCAACTAAACGCTGTCATTGTTGTTGGGGTGGTGGTGGCTGTCGGGCTGCAGGGTCAGCAGCAGTAAAGCCGAGACGCTCCTCCCGACAGGGAAGACGGCCTACGACACCTACCCCACCTGGCTCAAATTCCACGTTGGCATCAACCGCTATGAGCTGTACCCCCGTCGGGATCCCCTGATGCCCACCCTCCTCCAGGACTTGGCCACACAGAGGATCGTCAGTTCGGGTACCACCTCCCTGCCTGCACTCCTGCCTGCATCCCTACCCCACTGCCTGCTGCCCACCTTCCTCATCCCTGTGTACCTCATTTCAGTCCAGAAGTCCGGTGGGACCCAGATCAAGCTCATCATGACGTTCCCAAATTACGGGCAGGCTCTCTTCAAGCCCATGAAGTGAGTAGTGCTGGGGACAACACCATACTCCACCCACATGGTCCTGTTAGGTAGTGAGGAGGGCTTGAAGGAGACCATGGAGGGAGAAATGTTTAGTTTGCTGCCTCGTTTCAATCCCCCCATCCCAAAATTGAGATGAGAGGGATGATCCCCTTCCCCTCATCTTCTCTGGTGGTGCTTGCAGCAGGCTGGGCGCAGCTTGTGATGGGGTAGTGACCTCCAGTGGTGGAAAGAAGAAGATGGTCCATGAGGACCATCCAGGAATAAGGACTTGTCAGCTCGGGTTGGGGGCAGGAGGTGTGTGAGAGCCTGGCTGGGGGATTTGGGACTGCGCCACCCAGCAGGGAGCAACTGAAGGAGACTGGGTCTGGCTGTGTCTCCAGTGGCACCAGGGACACAAGACGTGGAGCCAAGCCCACACTCGGGGTAACTCTATCGTGGCCATCGCTCCCACCCTCCCCTCTCCTCCCAGGCAGACCCGGGACCAGGAGACCCCCATCGACTTCTTCTACTTCTCGGATTTTGAGCGGCACAATGCAGAGATTGCAGCCTTCCACCTGGACAGGTGAACGCAAACTTTGCATCCAGCTCTGTCTTCCTGTGACAGCAAAGTGGCAGAGAAAATCCTTCTTTGTGCCACCTCTTCCTCCCTGTCATGAGGGATACCTGTGTCTCACGGCAGTTTTAAGAACTTGCTGTGAAAACCAGTCTGGGCTGGCAAGAAACGGTTTCGATTTCTGTATTTCAGGATCCTGGATTTCCGGCGAATCCCCCCAGTTTCTGGCCGTCTGGTCAATATAACGAAGGAGATTCGTGACATCACAACGGACAAGAAACTGGCCAAGACTTTCTTCATCTCCCCAGGTGAGCTCACGCTGCCATCCATCCTCTTGCATGGCTGCCCACATGGAGCTCACCTGGAGCAGGCTTCTCCTGCCCGGGCTCACCCTCCACTGGGGCAAGCTATCCCTCTGGGAACTGCTCCACCTCCCACCAGGTCCCCTGCAGTGGGACTCTGCCTTCCTTGCCATTGCTTTGCTGGTGGCACACAGCCATGGCGCACGGAGCATCCTTACCACCCTGCCTGGAGGTAGCAGGCTGGCTGCCCTCCTGCTCTTTGTCAACTTTGGCTTTGTTCCCACGGCCAGCGGGCAATGTCTGCTTCTATGGAGAGTGCTCTTACTACTGCTCCACTGAACACGCCCTCTGTGGCAAACCGGACCAGCTGGAGGGCTCCATGGCCGCCCTGCTGCCTGACAAGACTTTGGCCAAGCGCCGCTCCTGGCGCAGCCCTTGGCGCCGCTCCTACCACAAGAGCAAGAAGGCTGAGTGAGCTGGGGCACGGGGGGACATGGGACAGCAGAGCCATGGGGTGGGAGGGGGCCACCCCACAGCTGCTCTCACGGTCCTGTCCCCCCTGCCCTGGCCTCTGCCCACAGGTGGGAGCTGAACCCCAACTACTGCGCTCAGGTGCGAGAGACGCCGCCTTATGACAGGGGCCATCGCCTCCTTGACCTCATCGACATGACGGTCCTCGATTTCCTCATGGGTGAGCCTCATCCTGCCAGTGCTGGGGGATGAGGGGCTGGGGTCTGTAGGGCCCCTCAGGACCGAAAAGCCCAAAGGACTCAGTGTCCCACAGTACAGTGGCCCTGCAATGTTTGTCAGCCAAAAAGAGAGCTTTTTCAGAGATAAGAGAGCTCTTACCCAAAACGAGAGCAAAGGGCTGTGCCATTCGGGCACATCCTGGTCAGAAGTTGAAGGATGAGAGATGTTGGGGGTATCCCAGCTGAACACCCCAGGCAGGGGAAGCAGCTCCTGGCAAGCTCCCACATGCAGCCCCTGGGGAGCGGGGATGTTGGTGGTGCTTCCTGGTGCTTGCGCTGCCTCTCCCATACCCAAGGTCTCTCCTTCCTCCCCATGCTGCCCCCTCACCATCATCTGACTTGGATTGATTCCCGTCTCCTTGTCCCTGGCCACCCAGTCACGCCTTTGCCATTACTTCTGCTCCATTTGCTGTTGTTGTCCCTTCACGGGGATGCTGGGATGAGAAGTGGTCTGGAGGCCATAGGGGCTCTGCTCAGGTTCCCCCCACAGCCATGGCCACCAGATGAGCACCTTAGAGGTGCCCCAACCCTTTTCTTCAGTCTCTGGGTTTAGGTCTTATGCTAGAAAGGTGCTCCACATTCCTGCTCCTGCTTCCCAGCCCATCACACAGAGGTTAATTTGTTACCCCGCTGCAGGCAACATGGACCGGCACCACTACGAGACCTTCGAGAAATTTGGGAATGACACTTTCCTGCTCCATCTGGACAACGGCCGTGGGTAAAGCGTGTGTGTGTGGGGAAAGCAATCCCGGCAAAGGGGTGAGAGGAGACCATGGGTCTTGCTGAAATACGTCCCACGTTGGGCTCTGAACTGTGGGACGATGCTGCCCCTGATGCCCACTGATGGACTTCTCCCCTCCCAGCTTCGGCACGCACTCGCGCGACGAACTGTCCATCCTGGCCCCGCTCCGGCAATGCTGCAGGTAAGGCGCTCCTGCTGCCCACCCCTGAGCTGCCATTTGGGAGAGGCTCCCCGGGGCTGAGACCTCTCCTTCCTCATCTTCACCAGCATCAAGAAGTCGACTTACCTGCGGCTGCGGTTGCTGGCCACCCAGCCGTACCGCCTGAGCGACCTGATGCGGGAGGCGCTGGCCACCGACCCCCTGACCCCCATCCTGGCTGAGCCCCACCTGCGGGCGCTGGACCGTCGCCTGGGGAAGGTGCTGGAGGTGGTGGGACGCTGCCTGGCCAGGGCATCCCGCTCGGAGGAGGTGCTGGTGGATGATATGGGGTCACAGGTGTGATGCCGGGGGTGGGGTGGGGTGGGATGCTTGGTACCCCACTGGGTTGGGGTGTTTTGGACTGGTGTGCAGCTCTGCCTCCGTGTAGCGCTGGCTTTCGGCGGCGCTGGAGCCAACGGCTCGATGCACCAGGAAAGCAGGCTGTAAGGAGAGCCGGGATGGGGAGGGTATTTAAATAAAAATGTTGGCTTAGTGGAGAAGACACAAGCATGAGATCTCCCCCACCAGGGCTGCTTTCCCAGCCCTGACCTGTCCTTGCGTGCCTGGACGAGTCGCTTCAACCCTCCAAAGCCTTTTAGGAAAGGGTGGGGATTTTTCCTGCCTTTCCCCAGCGAGGGCTGCAAAACTCGAGCAGTTGGAAAGCTCCTTCCCAACTGCTTCCCTACAGTTTTGTTTGAAACACTCCCAACAGTTCCCTACCCCCAGCACGGCAATGCCCTGGTGACCCCCAAAAAGAGACTTGAGGCTCCTCACTGCCGGTGTGGAGAAACTGAGGCACAAGCTCACAGCCACTTGCTGCTTATCCCAGCCCCACTCTTCCCACACCCACCCGAAACCAGTGGGTGGCTTCAGCATTGCCACCTCCACCGCAGCACCCGGGGTGCAGAAAGCGGGGGACAAGCCCCACTGCCTCCCCCAGCATCCCCCCTGAAAACCCCCAGGAACCACTGCCCGTTCCCTCCCTGCACAAAAATTGGCTCTTGGGAGGGGACAGACTGACCCCGGGGTCGTGCACCCTATTTAGTGCCCGGTGGCTCAGCACCCAGCTTATCCCCTGAGCCTCCCGGGGGGGTTAATCCACCACAGGGTTATATCAGCCAGGGCAGGTGGCATCGCTTCGGCCACCACCGGTGTCCCCAGGATGGGGGTAGAGGATTGGTATGAGAATGGCCAGAGATAAAGGTGTCATCAGAGAGAAGAGAGGTGTCCTCCAGCCTGGCCGGTCACCCATGGAGCAGCGGGAAGCTGTAGGAAAGGGTGGCTGGCACAGCGGGAGATGGAGCTGCCCTGGAAAAGCCAAGCAGAGATTTAGGCCAGAACAAAAAAAAAAGGAGGAAACAAAGAGGATCTGTCCACATTACACAATGGGACTGGGGACTCTGAATGGGGGTTTGTTGCGGTGTTGCCCCCCCCCTGGCCCCCCAGCATGTTCTCCTGCCTGTGCCCCAGTTTGAGCACTAAACCCCAGCAGCACACTGGGAGGAAAAGGTTTTCGGGGCTGTTTTGCAACAGGTTACTCCCCTTCTGCTGGCTTCACCCTTTTTAACCCTTTCATAGAATCAATCATAGAATCATTCAGGTTGGAAAAGACCCTTGGGATCATCAAGACCAACCACCAACCCCACTCTACAAAGTCCTCCCCCAACACCACCACATCTAAACGACTCTTAAACACATTCAGGGATGGGGACTCCACCACCTCCCTGGGCAGCCTATTCCAGTGTCTTTCTATAAACGCCTTTTTATAAACGCCATACCCAAAGCTGGTGGGGCCGTTCCCACCCTGTCCCGCATGGATGGAGGCCTGCAACCGTCTCTGGACACAGGTGGCCGACTGCCCCCTCCCTCACTGAGCCCCCTCCCACTCCAGGCAAATCTTTTTTCCGAGACGCCGTCGGATTTAGAAGCCCGGGCGTGGGAGGGCGGCTGTTTTCTCAGCCCGGCAAGTTTGTTCAAGGTCCCGGTTGTGCCGTCGCGCATTTAAGGTCCCACGGGACCAGCCGGGTTTGGCTGGCAATTCTCCCCCCTACCCCCAGCCACCACCACCGTCAAGCCGGCCCGGCCACCCGTGAGGGGAAGAGGGATGGTAACGGGGTGTCTGAGGCCACGGGCCCGGGGACCAGCAGAACCCGCCTGCCCAGTCAAGGCGTTGTGGGCACACAGGCGTCGAGCAGGGCTGCCCACGCCGCGGGGATGGGTTCGGCTGTACCGGCTGATGCGTGGAAGCTGGGGCGGGGGGGTGTGTGAGGGTGGGTATTTCCCACCCGCACTGGGGCTGGCAAACCGTCCGCCCCAGCAGAACCCAAACGGGGCTGTGGCACAGCCCTGCACCTGGGCACCCCCATTTTGAGCTGCCATCACCCACGGGACCTAGCTGGGGGGGGGCCTGCCCTTGCCTGGGTGGGCACTTGGGAGGTGGCGGGGTAGACCCCCTGGGGCTGGGAGGGTTTGGTGACCAGCTCCCTGTGGGCAGCCGTGGGGTGGGACCCCAGGATGGGACCTCCCCATGGTGTCATCCCCCCTCCCGGAAAGTGATGAGAATAAAAACAGTGATCATAATGATGAAGATATTATTATTACTGCTTTTATTAATATTACTACTACTAATGATGATGATGATGATGATAAAGGGGACACCGAAGAGGCCGAAGAGGGCGACGACGTCTCCAGCGGGCGCG
>VXBJ01002465.1:493056-524085 GCA_013400055.1 Nycticryphes semicollaris
GTGGGGCTGGGGGGCTAGGGGGGCAAAGGGAAGTGATGCAGGCTGCGAGATTAGGGTGATTTCCCTATTTCTCCCCCATGGGTGCACTGTGTCACCCCTCACCCCCACTCCATAACTATATATAGCTGATAAGCCTGGTTATCACCAGCCCCTTCTCCCTCCCACCCCCCCGTCAGGACAACCAGGAGGAAATCAAGCAGTACAAAGCGCCTCTCTCCAGCCCCCAGCACCCAAACCTCCTACTACAGCGAGTCCATGGTGAGCGAATCCTACCTGGGGGGCAGCAGAGGTCTGGCTGCCCTGGGCAGCTCCATGCTGGATGATGCCCTGGACAGCAGCAGCTACTGGGGTGAGCCCTCCCTTCCTTTCATGGTAGCTGGGGACCCTACTGGGCAACGGGGTGTGGGAGTGTTGGGGTAGTCCCCCAAGTCTGAGTTGCCCCCTGTCATGGTGGTGGGTGGTTTCTCAGAGGGACTCCGTGTTTCGGGGGCAGGCGGGGAGCTCTCCACCAGGAGGAGAAGAGGCACAGGGGACACTGAGTCCAGTAAGATCAACGGGCTGCTGGAGAGCAAGACATACGACACCTACGCGTCTTCATCTGGGTACTCCTCAGAAGATGACTATGCTGGTAGGAATGCACCAGCCTCTCTGTGATGGCAGGGATGCTGGGTGAGGACAGAGCCTGGCTGTGACCAGGATGCTGCCAGCCTCCCTTCTCCTGCACACCACCCCCCGTGCAAAGCTTTCAATGTTGAGGGTGCACGGGGATGCAGGCTCCATTCGTAGTGATCTACTACCTCGCTGCTTCCTTTCCAGGTCACTTCTACTCAGGCCAGAGTAGCTCCAGGTCAGGGCTGAGGACTGCAGCCTCCCGGGTGGGCTCCTTCCTCTGGCAGGTGTTCACCTCCCCGGGTGAGTGGAGGGCTGGAGGGGGGGGGTTGTTTCTAGCAACACTTTCTTCCCTGCTGACACCTCCACTCCCCACGGGCCATGTGCTGTTCCCTGATCAGGTGGAGGGGCTTTATCTCCCTGTGGGAGCATCCTTGGGGACACGGGAGTCATCTCTGCCGCAACCCTGCCTGACACTTAGTTTCCCTCCCGGCAGTTCGGTTCATGGAATGGCTCTTCTCGGGGGTGGCAGCTGCCTGGCACCGCCTCACTGGCGTAGCTCCTCGCCTGGGTGGTGTTCCTTTCTCCAGGTGAGTGTGGTGGCAGGACACCGGGATGGAGGAGGCGTGGGGAACCCCCAAAGGACTCCAGAGAGCAGGTGCCTGGGGTGTGGGTGCCTTGTGCCCAGCTGGGTTGTTGCTTTCCCTCCGTCCCCCATCCAGAGGAGCGCTGCAGTGGGGCAAGGTGGCTGCCATCCTACAGGCACCTCTTTCTTCTCTGTGTTCCAGGCGCTACCCATGGCTGAAAAGGTCCCTGCTGCTGCTGCTGCTCCTCCTGCTCCTTGTGGCTGCTGCCTATGGTGAGTTGGCCTGTCTCGGTCTGTTACCCTGAGATCTGGGGCAGTGCAGAGCATCCCACTGCTGTACCCAGGGGATGGGATGTCTATGAGCTCAGTGCTCATAGTTCCTGGTACCCTGGTGCATCTTCACCCCTGTGCTGGGGCCTCCTGGTAATCCGAGGTGATGCTGATGGATGAGTCTCTCCACATCCACCCTGTGCCCTCCTGTGGCCCTTTACTGGCCTGTTGTTTTAACCATCTCACTCCCACCCTGCTTGTCCAGGAGCTTGGTACTTCTACCCGTATGGGCTGTCAACACTCAGCCTCCCTGCCTTCCCACGGTGGGGAGCTGGAAAGCTTTCCTCCTCCAACGTGCCTGGGGCAGGGGACGTGACCGCACTGGACCAGGTAAGCCTCAGCAAAGGTGTGGTAGTGGCCCGGGTGGGTTCCTTGCTGGGAGAGCCAGGACAGCATGGTCCATGGCTGAAGAAGCCCTTCCAGGGGATGGCAAAGTGGTGGAGGGTGGGGTTGATGATGGCTCCGTGCTGGTGGAAATAGCTTCCCCAGGCTGTGGCTGTCTCACTCCCTGGGTGTCCCAGGGATGGAGCAGGGAGGACGTCTGCCCTCTCTTGGGAAGCAGCAGATGAATAAGATGCCACTGACTCTGGGGACTATGTGGTTTGGGTCCCCTTTCACAGGGGTCCCCCTGGAGCAGGCAGCCTTATGGGGGTCCATGCCTCCCTGAGGGTCTGCACTGGACCCTGCCTTTGCCACCACAGGGGCTCCAGGGGGAGCACCAGCTCCTGGGTCGCTTCCAGGCCCTGGAGAAGCGCTTCAAGGCACTGGAGGCTGAGGTGTCACGGTGGGAGCTGCAGCGGGGGGCAGCAGCTGTGGCAGCAGGGGGAGAGCCACCCCCAGGGGACATCCTGGCACTGCTGGAGGGGCTGATGAGCCGCCGGGATGCGGGGCTGAAGGAGCATCTCCTCACTGATGTGACCAGCCACCTTCAGGTGAGGGGTGCGGGGGGCACATGGGGAGATGGGAGTCATGTGGGGCCAGACTCTGATGTTCCCCCCTGTTCCTCACCCTGCAGGGTGAGCTGGATGCCCTCCGAGCCCAGGTACAGAGGGATTTAGATGGGCGCCTGGGGAAGATGGCACACGCCTCTCAGGTATGGGGATGAGCGTGTGGTGGTACCCAGGTGGGACATCCTCACCACTGGCATTGCAGGTCTCACCCCTTCCTCTTTTCCTGGCAGGAGATGGAGACACGCTTGCTGGAGCTGAACTCCAAGTGGCAGAGGTAATGCTGGCTGCCTGGGCAGAGCCACCGCTCTGTTTAGGGGCAGGCAGGTAGCAGGGTGAAATCCCCACAGCGAAGCTTGGGAGGGGGTTCCAGGCCTGGTTTGCTCAGGGCAAAGGAGAGGTTGAGAGGCGCAGTCTTGGGTGGGAAGGAGGGTCGGATATGTGGGTAGTGGGTATGTCAGCAAAAAAGTGCCCTGGCTGGCTCAAAGGGTGATTGCAGCAAATGACCTTCACCACTGTTACTTTGCATCACCGTGAGGAATGTGGCCTTTTGGCTGAGAGGAGAGCTGGGGATGCTTTCCTCACGGGATGCAGTAGAAGAGATCATTGCCACAGGAATTAGAATGGTTTGGGGCTGGAGATGGGGTCGAGCCTAGGCGATGGGACATGAATCTCCTCCCTTAGTTCATAGAGGGGAGCTGGGACTGTCAGCACACAGCTCTGCTATCTTTCTCTCCGCACAGCTCGGTGCAGGAGGGCCTGCGAGGGACCTTCCAGCAGGAGGTGGACAAGCTGGAGCAGGAGGTGGCAGCGCTGAGGAGGGAGCTGGCGGGCCTCAAGTCAGACCAGGAGGTGATGGGGAAGCACGTGGAGGGGATGCTGGAGCAGCTGAAGGCGGTGCGGGCTGATGTGAGTCCCCGGTTCCCACCCTGTTTGGCAGAGAGAGCCATGAAGGTCCCTGCCCCCAGGCCTGAACTCTGTCCTCGCCATTTCAGGTGGAAGCGCAGTTTCCAATGTGGATGAGTCGGTTCCTGTCGCAGTCCCGGCAGGATGGTGCCACTGGCCCTGTCCTCCAGCAGGAAGACTTGCAAGCAGAGCTCCAGGCCCTGGAGCGCAAGATCCTGGCCAAAGTCTTAGAAGACCGGTGGCTGTCAGCACAGGATGCTCAGGCCGGTATCGGAGTGGCCCTGCAGCAAGGGGGGACCACAGGGGTGACGGAGGAGGTGAGTGCTGGCCCGAACCCCAGGGTTCAGGACATGATGGTGACCACAGATGTGGGATTGAGGGCTTGTGCCCCATTGCATGTGTGCAGGGGGACTGGCATGGCTGCCTGGTAGATGACACAGCCTGGGGATGGCCCTTATAGCTGGGACACTGATCCTGGCACAAGCATCCCTGAAACTCTTCCATCTCCTCTCCATTGTGAGCCTCCCTTGGGCTGTGCCTGTCCTCTGCCCTGGAAGGGGTTGTAGGTGGCAGTATCCTGCGAGGTTCCTGCTGTCTTAAAATCCAAGTTCCTGCTTGCACATCTTCCACCCAGAAGGCAGGGCAGGTGCCAGCGAGGTTTTCATGGACTGAGCATCTTGCTTACCTCCCTCCTTCAGCAGCGCTGCAGAGTCATCTGGGGCAAAGAGTTTCAGCAGGATGACACCATGGGGAAAAAATGAGCCTGCTTGCTTTGGAAAGAGTTGTTGGCAATTCCCTGTGAAGCTAGCAGAGGGGAGGGATTAAGCTGGGATTAGCAGCCTCCACAATCTGCGCATGCTTCATGCACACCATAAAGTTTAGACCCACGGTGGGGCTGTAGGGTCCCAGCTCCTGGGGGCTGGGTTCAGTTCCAGAAGGATGCTCTAGCCAGCTCCCCCTTTTCCAGATGGGGGGAGCTCCCATTAATCCTGTGTGACAGACCAGGAAGGACCAGATGGGGAGGATTGGGTGGGCTGTTGGGTTGTCTGGTACCTGCTTGGAGGATACCCCTGCTCCTCTGGGGTCAGCCCCTCTTTTGGGATGGGGACAGGCAAGCCCAGCCTGCCTGGGTGCTGCCCCTTCATTGCACAGCTCCTCTCCTCTGGGGTATTTTTAGCAACCTCTAACGAGGCTTCCAAGCCAAATGCGTGTCTTCTTGTTTTTGCCATGGTGATTCACCCCCTCAGCTGTTTTGTGGGAAGGCCCTTGTGCCCTCTCTGTCCCTGCAGGGTAGAGGCAGGTGGAGGGTTGGATGCCCACCAGAGACCTTCATCCCTCTTGTGTCCTTTGCTTCCCCCGAAGCAAGTGCATCTCATCGTGGACCAGGCCCTGAAGCGCTACAGCGAAGACCGTGTGGGGATGGTTGACTATGCCTTAGAGTCAGCAGGTAGGTGGTGGGGGGCTTTCACTCACACCAGATGAGTCGGTGGTCCTGGGGAGGGGACCACAAGGTACTGGCATGCAGCTTACCCATTGCTGTCCCCTCCTCCGTGCCAGGGGCCAGCGTCATCAACACCCGGTGCTCTGAGACCTACAGGACATGGAAGGCGCTGAGTTTGTTTGGCATCCCCCTGTGGTACCACTCACAGTCCCCCCGTGTCATTCTGCAGGTGGGTACCTTCAGGGCAAGACCCCACTGAGAGGGAGAACCGTCTGGGCTGGTTCTCTCCTGGGCTTGGAGAGTTTTATGAAGCTCTCCTTGTCACTCCAAGCAAGCAGCCAAGCTGATATTGAGGAGAGGGGTGGAATGGCACCGATGGTGATAACATTGCTGGTGTCTCACTCCTGCACTCATAGCCAGACGTCAACCCCGGGAACTGCTGGGCATTTCGTGGGTCCCTGGGCTTTGTCGTCATCCGCCTCTCCAGCATCATCCGCCCCACGGCCGTGACACTGGAGCACATCCCGAAAGCCCTCTCGCCCCAGGGAATCATCCCCAGTGCCCCCAAGGACTTCGCTGTCTATGTGAGTGCCCTTGTCTGGACCCGAGGGAGAAGTGGGGAGACAAGGTGGGAGGATGAGGTAGTGGAGGGCGCAGGAGAGAAGGGCTAGTAAGCCCTGTATCTGGCTGTGGGGTGCTCTGGGGAATGGGTGTTACCCTGAAGAGGAGGAGGAAGAAGTAGGACTTGGGGGTGGCGGGAGAGAGAAGGGATACCAGGCTTTGGGAAGGGTTTAGGTGGACACTGGGAGAGAGGGATCTGAATAGGTGTAACTCTTGATCTTCCTGCCCATTTTTCCCCACATCCTTGTTTGTTTGTTTTGCCCTGGAAGAGCAGGAGCAGGGGCCAAGGGCGCTTGTGCCTCCATCTCCCTCTTCTGCCCCAGATGTGCTTATTGCCTCTGGTCTCCCTCTCTGATCACCCCTCGTTCTCCCTTTCTGCCTCCCTGCCCCTCCACAGGGTTTGAAGGACGAGGGAGAGGAGGAGGGTGTGCTCCTGGGGCAGTTCACCTACAACCATGACGGTGACCCCATCCAAACATTTTATTTGGAGGTAAGTGCTTTGCCCTTGGAGCACCCAACCCTAAGAAGAAAAAGGGCTCCTTAGGATCTCTGATCCCTCAAGAGTTCTCAAGGGTTCAGGTTTTTCTTTCCTCCTCTCTAAGGATGATGCCGTGGGCACGTACCAGCTGGTGGAGCTCCGGGTGCTGAGCAATTGGGGTCACCCTGAATACACCTGCATCTACCGCTTCCGTGTGCACGGCGAGCCGGAGCACTGACCCTTCCCGCCATGGCTCCTGCGTGGGATGAGGATGCTGCCAGGCCGACAGCAGGAGGGGACTCGTCTCATTCGCTGCTTTGAACATAGAAATCCTGGGATGCACCAGCAGCTGCCCCAGGGAGCCGCTCTCCTGGCGGGAGGAGAAGAGCTGGTGTTGAAAGGGTGAGGCTTTCACTCTTCCAAGGACTGGTGGGTGGCGAGGCAAGAGCATCCCACGTGTGCCCTAGTGCAGCCTGGCTTGTTTTCAGCGCGTATCGGACATTTTAACTCTTTTGAGCTAACTCTTTTTTTTAAGTTGGGTCTGCGCAGCCCCGTGTCCCCGTTGCCTCGCTTCTTTCTGAGGGCGCTCCTAGTGTTGCCGGGGCTTGGGAAAGGGGGTATGTAACTTCTGCCACGTGCTTCACGCGGGCTTGGGCACGATACGGCATATGGGACCGCGGTGACTGGCTGGGTGCTGCCAGGGTAGGTAGGAGCCCACCAGTCACGGCCACCGAATCTCTCCCCTCCACGTTGGGGTGGAGTCACTTCTCCTGCCTTGGTGTTGGTTTAGGTAAAGACCTCCAGACCTCCAATGCTGGGCCAGCAGAGGGGAAATAAGGCAGTATTAACAAAGTATTAACATAAAACTAACGGTTTGGGGCAGCAGGAGGGGAGAAATTGGGCACAAAGTGGTGGCAGGGCCTGCCCCAGTGCTGCCGTCCATCTACTCAAGCCCTCCTGCTGCCGGCGGCCGTGTTGGGTCTTGGTGATGCCGTCAGCCCCCCTGGCTGGCCGGCTCCTCAGTGTTAAGCTTAATGATGCTATGGAAAACTCCTCTTGCCTGCTTCCCTTTCTGGGTTTGTTCTGTTGTGGTTTTGGTTTGGTTTGGTTTTGGTTTTGGTTTTTTTAAGGCGAGGGGTGGGGGGGAGGCTATTTTCCAGTTGGGGTCTTGAGGGATTTTATTACTTTTTTTTTTTTGTAGTAACAAAGGAAAAAAAAAAAAAAAAAAAGCCTTTTTCCATGTGATTTCTACTTAACCGGAGAGTGTTAATGGTGCCGCTTGGGCAAGTGGCTTAGATGCAAAGAGGGCTAGAGCTTTGTTTAATAAGAGAATAGCACACGCAGTAGAATAAGCTAGAGTAAGATGAGCAGAGCTGTTGAAAATACAGGCCTTGAGTTGCCGGTGGCTTGGTAGCTGGACTTGGGAGACAAGGTCCTCTGTGGACTGCTTCTTGGCAGGGTGCTGGAGGCACTCCTGCCTTCCTTGCTCTGGAGATGTCCTCTGAGACTGCAACGTGCGGCCAGGGCTGCTCCCCCGTGGCTGCGTATGTATATAGGTGACTGTTTGCAGGGAGCTGCTGCCCCCGTGCTCCGCACGGCTCTCTCCATGCCACAGTGGTCTGTTGGGTGGGAGACAGGGTGGAGAGGAGACCTCCTGCCCGAGGGGTTGCAGGTACCAGCATGCGGCTTCACCTTGAGGGGCAGCAGGCCCTCCCCTGACCTGTGGCACTCAGGGCTGCCTTCGTCTCCCTGATGGCAGATGGCTGGCATGGGCTAACCTCCTTTCTCTTGGAAGGACTCCCTTTCCCTCCTGCCTTCTCCCCGCTGGCATCGCTCAGCTCCCCCAGCCCTGGCTGCAGAGGACCGTGCCGGAGCAGGATGGGGAGTCCTGCCTGCACTGGGCATGTACAGATATAATTCCTGCCTGTACCTGTCACATGATGGGGGCAGCCGTGGCAGGGGACTGCAGGAAGGATGCACAGGGACCTTCCCCGGGCTGAGGAGAGCCAGGGCCATCTGGTCACTCCACCACCTGGCTTCCAGTAGCACATTTAGTTTGGCTTATGTTCTTGGATGGTGTTTAAAACTGCCATGTTTGTCTTGTGTTTTGTTGAAAGAAAAGTTAAAGGGCTTGTGTTTAACAGTGTTTCAGCCCTGTCTGATGCTGGCATCGTCTTCCCCCCTGGCACTGGGAGCACTGGGCGAGCACCAGAGGGGCACTGTGACTCCACTCCTGCTCTGGTCTCTTCTTGAAGTGCTGTAGGTTGAGGGCTGTAGAGGGGAAGAGGCTGAAGAGGTTTTGCCTTTTAGCATGCCCACATGTGCATCAGGCAGAGGTCCTGAGCCCTGTACCCCCCTGTGTCAGCCCCAGGAGCCTGAGGGTGATGGGGACACATCCCTCCTGGAGGGGTCATCTTGCTCCAAGCAGGGGAAAGAGAGCCTAAAGGTCTCAAGCCCCATCTCCAACAGGTTAAAATTACCCTGTGGAGCCCCCTGCAGAGCCAGGAGGCCCTGCTGCTGGGAGAAAGCAGAGCCGCAGCCAGACCCCGTGATGATAAATTCTCTCCTATATTGAGCATAGTCCTAATTCTTGGCAGCCACAGCCAAAAGTTATTTTAAGCTTGTCTACAGCTGCCTGCTTGCCTTGGAGTCATGTCCACGAGTGCCCTGCCTGCAACGGAGCTATGCTTTTATGATGCCTAGACCCGTCCCAGGCTCAGCAGAGCAGCTCCTGTATTTAACTGAATGATAGAGAGCAGAGATGAAGCTCTCCCTCTTCCCCAGGGGTTCTCCGGCTGCTGGAGCAAATGCTATAATATCCACAAAGCCAGAAAACCCCTTTTCTAACCTCCCTTCTGGCCCCCTGGCCTCTGGGTTGGGCAGACAGGGTCTTCTTCATCCAAGAAAAATCGACAGTTTCACAGTAAATCAGACATGCTGGCGAGAGGTGGGAAAGGAGGACTTTCTTTTTTGCGAAGAATGGAGTTGGAGTAGGGTCTCTGCCCCTTCCAAGGGGGTGTTTCCCACTGGCTGTGGAGTGGGGAGCACTTGGCTTTACAGGGCAAGCTTGCCCTGCCGTTTGGAGGTGAAAGTCTCTGCTGTTCTGGGATCAAACACCCTGGAGAGACCAGCAAGAGGTCACCCTGGGCCTTCATGCTCCTCTCTAGAGGTAAAGTGGGCACATAAAAACTGCTGCTTCAGCACAGCGCATCTCTGCCCAGGGAGGGTGCATTTAATCCTAGTGCTGATGCAGAAGATGAGCCTGGTGAGGCAGGAGAAATGAGAAACAGCTGCTGGAGCAGATTTTTCCCTTATTTACTCCTCTTCCCCCCCTCCTGTATTCTCCTTCCTCCTCGGTTTGCCCTGCTACACACGTGTTACAAATTAGCCCTGCAGAAACAGATGGCTACAGGCAGGAGAGGAGTTGGTAGTTGATGCCGTAGCCTGTTGCAAATGCTGCACTGTTTTGTTTGTTTAATTTTTTTTTAATCAACAGATTGTAATTTATGCCTATGCAAGGAAAAAAAAAAAGACCAAGACAAATAAATTATAGCAAAACTGCTGTCACGCTTTTTGTGTGGTTTACAGGTGCATTTGTTGGTGGGCATGATGCACAGCTAGTAGATAGAAGAGGAGCTATAAAAATAGCTTTGTCTATGGATTCTCATGGCCAATCCTTATTTTCCAGCCTCTCTAGGGCAACAGTTTTCACCTTGTCATCAAGCAGGTTCTGGGCTACCATAAGCCTCTTGAAGCAATGATGAAAACAAGACTTGACTCTTCTTAAATAGCTTGAGGACATCTAAAATCAAAATACTGTGTCTGTGATGACTTCTAGCAGTCTAGGTTTGTGATAGACCACGGCTGCAGAGACCTCAAATACAAACCTGGGCCTCACTCTGTCCCCTGCCAGGAGGAATAGCAAATGAGGCTCAACCAGACACTAATCACAGTTAAGTGGAGCTGGATGTTGCTCTTGTCCTTAACCTGGGCTGTATATTAACTGAGCAGGCAGCTAGGAGCAAGTAGAAATTAAACACTTAATTGTCCTCAGCCTGCAGAAGTTATCCTAGAGCATAAAATAAAAAAATAAAAAAAAAGCTGCAAAAAGGGAAAATATACTGGCTTGAGCTTAGGGAGGCTCATACTGGGATGGGCTGGAAGCAGGCTCATGTTGAAGAAGGCCATCCTAGGGAAAGGCTTGTTCTCTGCTGTCCCTGCATATGCCATCACTAGTTTTTCTTGGGGAGAGAGGGATGCTGGGCACATCTGCATCCCAGCTAGGGGAGAGACACAGACAGAAAAATCGTCAGGGACAACAGATGGGAAAGGACCAAGGACTCAAAAATAACAGGGGTGAGCACACCTCCAGCAGCACCTTCACTCCCTGCAGGTGTCCTTAGTGTCCTGTGTCTACCAGCAGCTCCCAGCCCAACACCTACCAGTGTTAGGAAAGGGATGTGCAGGGTAGGAAAAGCCTTCGTGAACCTCTGAGATCAACTGAGGAGGCAGAAAAAGGTTCGGTCCAGGCCCTGGAGAGTCCTGCTGTATTTAGAGAAACAGGTGAGGTGCAAATCGCTGCGAGTGCCTTGGGGAAAGCAAAAGCTTATGCTGAAACTGCATCCTCTAGCAAAGCATCTCCCATGGAAACCCACAACTGCTGGTCTTCTGGCAGGACAAAAAAAAAAGGAAAAAAAAAAAAGGCAACAAGACATACTTGAACTTGGAACAAACATTTTTAAAATTTATTTTATAGATCACACCAGCCTTGAGTGATCTTTAAATGCTGGTCACAAAAGAGAGATCGCACCACCTCCCTTGCACAAACTGAAGTAAACCCTCTTCCAGTCTTGGCAGTCTCCTTCGTTTGGAGCACAAGGAATGGAGAAAAAAAGGAAACCGCCTGGAGCTCCCTGCTCCCCTCGGAAGCAGAGGGCAGTGAAATCAGATGCAGTTTGATGCTGCCACAGGGCCAGAAGACAAACCAACCAGGCCCTCATGCTCTGCTTAGCCACACTTCACACCCCCTCACAATGTGGGTGCTATTAGTGTTGTAGCCGCCTATAGTTCCTCCCTCACCGGGGGAGGGGAAGGGGGGGAGTGCTGGTATTTAGGCACATAGAGCTTGGAAAGGACCATCCGACCTCCCCGTTTCCACCCACAACTCAGGCCGCTGCAGTCTCTAAGGCGAAGTATCCTCATCTCCAAACCACGGTCCTCACTTCTCCCACGCCGCTTAATGCTCTTGGAGTGCTGGTGCCGGCACTGGGAGATGCGCTTTCCCCACCACCCTCACGCCCCCGGAGCCTGCTGTCCCTCCGTTGGCTTAAAAGCCTTACCTAAACTCACAAGGTGAAACTGGAATGAACTCCACACAAGTGCCACAGAGTGAGAAACGGCAACAACCCGCTAAGGAGAGACAGAAACCTTTCAGTCTCCCTCTAACTAAAAAGTCTTTCATGGGAGGAGGAAGCCCTCAAAGAAACAGAGGCTGACCCCACCTGCTGGGGAGAGCCAACGATTTGCTGAGGATGCCACCTCCTCCTTCAAAATGCTACCACGCTCCCACAGGTCCCCACAGGCCGGCAGAGGATTAACTCCCGTCCTCACGGGAGTGAAGGGAAGAGGCAGGGTTCGAAGAAAAGAGGAGATCAAAATAAGCAGGCAATCGATCACTTGTGCAACCCAGGGTTAAAAAAAACCATGACAATAAAGTTAATTCATAGACCGTCCTTGCAGGGCCTTCCTGCAGAAGCCGTAATTTCTCATTAAAAAAAATAATACAATCTCAAAAAAACCCCAAAAGTCAGAAAAATTACCACGTACTTCCAAACCTGAAAGTACTTCTATGAGTTTGGTACCAATTCATCATTTCCCTCTTCAGTCAAGAGGGGAGAAGACAAATTGGACCTCTGCCACACCAAGGTTCAGCTAGTAAGTTCCAGAAAAGATCTGGGAAATTTTGAAGTAAACAAAATCAAGGGAAGGCCACGTTTTCCTGGGGTCTCTGTTCCAAAGTTAAAACATTCCCACCTGTGATCTCTGTCCACGGAGGTGAGGTGGTTTTCTCTGGCTCAAGAGATGGACCAAGCGTTCCTGCACTATGTTCCTAATACTGTCACTTGAGCTGCCGCAGCCTTGAGAGGCAGGTTAAGATGTGCTCCAACGTGCACTGAACAAACAACAGGAAAAGCAGCATGATAGGAAGGGGAACGGGATGGGCAAACGACTGCCCATTTAATTCTGCCTCTAATTTAAATCTTAAGTGCTACCAACGTATTCAAAAAAGGTATTTAGTACGGGATTCCTCAACATCAAGAACTGCTTTCCAGTTCGCTTCCTTCTTAGATCTCCAACTAAATGAAATTTCTCACTGCCTCCTTCCACCTTCGGTCACTACAACTTTAAATTAAACCCACTTAGAAACAGTTGAAGATGGAGGGAATCCAGAAGCAGATTTGGCACGGGGCCACAGTGGTGAGGAAACAACGCCCACCTGGGAGCCATCCTAAGCAACGTGTTTTAACCTTTGCGAGTCTGAAATTTCAGGTGTTTGATAACCCCTGGGTCTGAGACAGCGACTGGGAGGAGAGAGCAACGAGTCCTGTGGACAGAATGGGGTGACGGAGGAGGGAGGCAGCTAACTGGCTCTTCGCAGTTCTATCCGGATTCTCCTCTCATCTTCATGCACACAAAATATAATAAAAACTAATAAGAATAAAAACTAAGCCCATGATGTACAAAAATGTGTCAATAGGGGGAGGAGGAAGGTGTCAGTTACGCAGTTCTGTATGTCTTATCACCTTCATTAGCTTATAAATTATGCTCCTCTCCATCGCTTCCTTCAGGGAGGAGGGACGATTCTTCTGCAGCCAATCAGCTGGGATGGATTTTGGTTTAAGCCGCTCTGGATCTTTTGGATAAGAAATGAAGGGAAGGGGAGGAATTCCTCAGAGGGAGGAGGAGGAGTAAGAAATTCAGCAGCCACTGGCAGGAGTCACACAGGCTCCCTGAGACTTCACTTTATGGCGCTGACCCCCACGTCGCCGGCCTCCTCCTCCGACTTTTGACTAAAAAACAAGAAGACACATTTTAGTGCGTGGTGACCTCCGAATCAGAGGGGTTCAGATGGATTACACAACACATCCAGACAGCAGGAGGGCAGTGGTGACTGATCAGCTTTCTACCACTGCAGGAAGGAGATAAGGCAGACAGACACACTATGAAGGAAGGAGGAGAGACAGATACACCATGACATTCAGCCCCTCAAGCTGGGGAGGTCCTAATGTCTCAATTTTCCAAATGCTTCACTCCCATGAGAGTCAGCAGGTGCCATGGAGCTCAGCATCCAGGAAATTGAAGCCTCAGGCTCCCTTGGCTTTGAAGAGAATGGACAGAGGACACCCCACCACCACCTACCAGGGCTCTCTTGTTAACCTGACTCTGCTCCCAGCTTCAGACCAGCAAGCCCACCCTTCTTTTAAAGAGGCCAAATACCTTATTGCCCTCACGGATGTGGGGCTCTTCATCCAACGCAGGCTGAGGGGACGCAGCAAGGAGAGAGAGGCAGAGGTAAGCAAAAACAAAAGCAACACAGACTCTCAGGGGGAGGGACGAAACAAAGAGTTAAGCTGGGAGAACTACTTACAACCACAGCAACGCTACAACGAGATAAGGAGGAGATGGGGGATCTGTAAGAAGCCATAGGCACGTGCAGAGGGAGAGAACCCCTGCCAGAGGGCCCTCTTTCAGCTGCCAGCCGGGCTCAAGAGGGTGAGATTTGACCAATGACAGCTAAAATTAAGAGGGGGAACACTGGCCAGGTCTCTCCACAGCCAGTTCCTGAACTTTTTGCTTACTAGATAAGTACACTACAAGAAGATGACCCATGTAATAAAGCTGATAAATAGCTCCCAAAGTGTTCAGTTAGAATTCAGCTTCCATTACTTCCAGACCAGAAAAGCTAGGTATCTTTCTCAGACAAGCTGAGCTCAGAAGTCCTAACCAACAAAACAACCTGAATAAATTTATCTCAAAAAATAGAGACCTTTCCTCCTCCATGGACACCTCCATCCTCTTTCCTTAACAGAGCAGACCATCTCTGTCTGATATTACTACTCAGGCTGTAAATTCTCTAGTGTAGGGATGTTCCACACCCCATTCAGACAGCAGAGACCCATTCTGTGACTGGTTTTCAGGTGCTTCACTAGTTCAGCTACTGGGTATATGGAAACACTTCTTCACCGTGAGCACAGTCAAGTAATGAAACAGGTTGCCAAGGGAGGTTGTGCACTCTCCCTCCTTGGAGCTTTTCAAGGCATGACTGGATAAAACCCTGAGCAACCTGGTCTGACCTCAGAGCTAATCCTACTTAGAGCAGGAGGTTTGACTAGACACTTCCTGAAGTCCAACACAAATTGCCCCAGGATCCCAGCTGCTGAAAGATCAGCCACAACGAGTCATCTGGTCATCAGAGAAGTCTGATTTCTGCCATGAGATTATCTAAATTTCAATTTGTTTCTGTTGCACATTGAGTCCCAAGGTGAGTGGAACGGTACGAGGGGATAATGCTTGTGCTTTAGTGCCCTTCCTCCAACAGATGAAACCAGGATGCAAACAGCTAGGACAGACAGCCTATTTTTCTCACTTACCAACGGTTGCAGGGCAGTAGGTGTCAGCGGCGCTGCGGCTGTTGAGGGGGCCTCGTCCCCAGCTGGTGGGCCTCCAGCTGCCGTCGCAGCTGGGGGAACACCATCCTCTCGTTTCGTAACAGCTCCCTTCTTGGTTGACTGCATCTTGATCTGCTGTGGCTTGGAATTCATTGGTGAGTTATTGGTAGTCTGGAGTAACTGCAAATTACAAATGGAGAGGCCAAAGATCAGCATTAAAATAGCTAGGCCAACATGGCAAGGTTCAACGCTGCTTTTTAGGAAAAACCTTTGAGAGGATTGACACCAACAGCCATCGTGAAACAGCAACAGCAGCAACAGCTGCTCAAAGAAATCTAGGCCCCTGAACTGCCCTCAAGAACCCTCACAAGGTGAAAAGGGCCACTCAGCCGAGGTGACACTCAGCCCTCCTCAATATGACTCAAAGGGAGCAGCTAAAAGCTATCAGAAAGAGACCAAGCTGTAAGAACCAGAGGCATCTGGCTCACCCCAAACTTCACATTCTCTCATTCACACCA
Organism: Nycticryphes semicollaris; assembly: GCA_013400055.1. Taxonomy (NCBI): domain Eukaryota; kingdom Metazoa; phylum Chordata; class Aves; order Charadriiformes; family Rostratulidae; genus Nycticryphes; species Nycticryphes semicollaris. Next base: position 508,162 of record VXBJ01002465.1, read on the forward strand.
GTTAAGAACCACCACACGACAAAGCACATCGCTCACTTGCAACCCACATCAGGGCTGACGTTTACGATCAAGTGATGGCCTCTTCCCTCAGTTTTCCAGAGCTATTTGGATTCTTCTGCTGGCTTCTCAGCACCAGAAGTAGCTAATGGGCAAAAAAACAGTTGGACTCTTCAGCCTTTACCTTAGTGATGGTACCCACAGCTTTGGTACGGCCTTCACGGAAGACCAAACGCTGGTCTATATGCAAATATTCTGGGGTTTTGATGAAGCGAAAGTGCACTGTAGCTTTGTCCCCCGTCCGCAGGCAGTCCTTGTCCATGCTGAGGATGGTGGCCGTCTGACGGATGCTGCCACAATGCACTGCCAACACAATGTACAAAGGCTTTCAAACAGCCAGAGCCATTAGTGGAAAAAGCTTCAGAGAGACATCTAAGGCAGCTCTTGCTACCCTACAGTTAACAGCGTTGAGTTTGGAATGTAAAAATCCACTGTGTACCAAAGACTATGTGGGTCACATGGCTGCCTTTGTTCAGGCCTCAAAAAGAAAACTCATATAAGCCAGAACAGTTGCCTTCGAATGGAGATTTTGCAGAAGCATCCTCAATAGAATCCTACAGGCCAAGCGGCCAGGCTAGAGAGCAGGACCTAAAATGAGTCTTTCAGCATTTGAACGTGAAGAATCTTTGCACCATGGAGATCGGGCTCAGGCAAGCTCCAAGTACACTTGGAGTCACACATCTCCTCTTTACCTACAGCCTTTGCCGCTCTCCTCTGTCAGCTCCCTCCCCGCTCTCTAATGCATTGCTGGGAAAGATCAAACCAGGAACTGTGTCTTATATTCAGGCTGACAGAGCCATCAGGAGAAAAATGATCTCAGGCTAGAGCTGCCACAAACAGTTACCACTGAGAAACAAAGATGAGACAACACTGAGACACATACCCATGGCCTGATATCGTGGGCTGATGGTGGTGGGGTGATGGAGCACTAGAATCTCTGCTTCAAACTCCCATGATGCTTGTGGATTCAGGCGGGGTGACACCATTACCATGCCTTTCCGGATGGAAGAACGCTTGATCTGAAAAGCAGAGACACAAAAAACCTCAGCGTGATTCTCCAGGGAAGAAATCTGCTTCTCTGGCTGACTGCATCCAGAAGAATCCTAAGGGATTTCACAGATACTAACTCGTGCTCACCAAAAGGCAAAGCCAGAGCTGTTTAACAGTAGGAAATGATGTTATGCAAAGGTTGCAAAAACCAAGTTCAGCTGAAGTTTCTGAGGAAGCTTTAGTTAGAGTGCTGGGAATGCTGGGCACTGACACGGAAGTTTTAACTCACTGATCGTTTAAAACCAAAACACACCTCTTGTTTGCACATCACCCAAACAGATGATGTCTCCAAAAGCATGATGCCTGTTAACACAAAATGATAAGACTGAACAAATGAAGTTTGGTATAGCCTAAACTGTATCTCCTTGAAATCAGTGCAGCTTCCATTGACAGAAACCTTCCACCAGAGGATTTTTGAATGCCCAAATCATGCAGCTAGTCCTATAATTTGAGAGGAATAGTGTAAATACCCTGCCTAGGCCACTAATGCAGCTGGAGCACAAGAGCAAACTTTTCTTGCACTTTGTTACACACCTTCAACGCTATTCCTCATCACCCTGGGTCCCACTGCTATTACCAGACAGCTGTCAGCTGGAGCAACTGGGACACAGGACCCAGAGAGGTTCCGTGGGATTTTTAATACGCTGTGAAATGAGGCAGCTGAGGTTTGTGACAGCAGCCTGATTGCGGCTGAACTTCAAGAGCACTCTCAAATTAGGAGGGTGGTTCCTGTTCTGGAGGTATAAAGCAGATCATCTCACCTTTTTCAAAGCGAAGGAGGCGGTCTGGCCCCCCCGCACTTCTTTGACAGGCATCCTCTTGCGGTGGATGGACTTGACAGCAATCGGTAGGAAGTTGCCAAGGGGATCTGGCCCCAGCAGCAGGGTGTCATTTAGCTTGATTAGGCCTCTCAGTGTCGTCCCAGACACAACTGTTCCTACGCCCTAGGCCAAAACCAGAAAGAACAGTAATTGGGGTCACTCGACCACACTTGCAGAAGAGCTCTAGAACTCCCCTCTCCAGGGAAGATGCCTTCTTCAACCGGAAAGAGGGAGCAGAAAATTCTTCAAATACCAGGCCCCTTACCGGGACAGAGTAAGTATCATCTATCTGGAATTCTGCTGGCTCTTCTTCCCTGTAACTGGTCCGTGGAGACAAGAGATTAAGAAACATCTTCAGCAAATCTAGGTTCTCTCCGGTGACATTTGAAATCTGGAAAATCGGGCACATCCTGTAAAGGAGAATTGATGAAAATGGAGTTAGTTCATCTCCCTGTCTGGAATTCCACGTGTAGGGAGACATCCAAAAATCTTGGGACACAGTGCTATGAAGGGAGAGCCTGGCAAGCAGTCAGATGCATAACACCCCACGTTTGAAAACCTGCAACATTGCCTCTGCCTTCTAATGACTTTCAGGAATAGGTGTAAGGTTCCGGGACTGAAGGAAGCTGAATACCCTGCCATCTTCTGTAGACTGCCCAGAAGCAGCCTCTCATTTCTGCCTCAGAGAGGGGAACACAAGCAGGTCAATCTCAGAATCAACACATTCTTATGGAATCAACACACCACATGGCAGATGCAACCTTCACACATCTAGACAATGGGATTCTCTTTCTGAATCTTCTCACCCAGTCTCCGAATAGGATGGAAAGAGAAACGACTTCTCCTCTACTCCCGTTACCTCTCTGAGCTGAAGTTGGAGGCTGTTACAATGACATCATCCTTGCTCTGAACCAGCACGGGAATCTTCCTGCACCCTGGGGACTTCAGCAGTCGCTGTAACAGCTTCAGGGTTTCTTAAAGGGTGAAATGAATATTGTTAGGGAAGCATCTCCCGTCTTTACAAATCGCTTTTGTGGGGTCTCTCCCCAAAGGGAGACTGGTCTTTCTTGCTACAAATAGACAGGAGAAGATGGCTAAAAGTGCATGAGTGAGACTACGAGTTTGCTGCAGCCCAGGAGGGACTTAGGAGACATTCCATCTTCCATTTCATGCCAGTTAGCTTGCTGCCAAGCCACACCATACATGAACAGACACACATATCTGCAAGTGCAATGCTGGGAAGCAGACACTGTATAGCTATCTGTTAAGTAGCTTTAAGCGGTTAAAAGGTATTTTCTAGCACTATAAAGGATTTTTCATATTGAACTCAATGAAAATCAACAGCCCTTGGGAACTGACATATTTGAGAATATGTGAATTACAAAGCAATTGAGGAAGCAAACCTCAACACACTTTGCCTGGGAATCAACCTGCCCTACAAGGTTGGAGGAGCGTGCAAGAAGTACAGGTGGCCATCACAGAGAAGGACAGCGCAGGTGGACAAGATCCAGAAATAAAATATTTGGGGACAAATCTCACGGCTTCCAACTTTGATCTCTTGCCTCTCTTAAATTTATTTTCTAAACCTCGTACCTATCGGCCAGCAGGGGCGCTACCTGATGCACTTGCATCAGCCTCCTGCAAAGCGCCTTACAATAAGCAAGGCGGGGGGGGGGGGGNTAGTAAGGGCTTAAAAGAGCCAATAATTTAAATTCCACAACTGTCACCCAATTAGATGGTTTTTATGAACAAATGATTGCCTATGGGAAAGTAATGTTTTGGATACAGAAACACAAACATCTAATCATGCCATCTGCTCTTCACAGATACACTTGAGCCAAATCTTGTGTCTATTTAATTTAAACAGAACATGACACAGAAGCGGCTTCTCCAAAGAGCAGCTCTTCTCTCCTCACCCTGAACCAAATGTTCTCCTTCCTTCCCAGTTACTATCCTACGGTTGGGCCTTACATTTACTTCCCAAACATTTATTATAGAATTATTTAGATTATCTTTTGATCATATGCGTCTGTTTACCTGAAAGATATTTAGGATTTTTACAATGATGAACTAACCACAGACAGTACAGGGAGCATCCACCTTCCTGATTCTCAGGACTGGTTCTCAAAAAAAGCATTGCTCCCATTAACCTCAGCATGTTCCTGAAGGTGTGAGAAATGCATCAAGAGAATTTTAAAGCTGAGAGTTGGTCACAGCCTGAAAAAATGTCAAGTTAAAGGGCCACTTCCAGGGTTAGAGGTGCTGCTTTAACAGCTGCTGAGCAGAAAAAGTCACTGAACCATTTCTGCCCAGTCCAGTCCTACTTTGAACCATGATTTAGTAAGCGTTGGTTGGTTGTTCACAGAAGGAGCTGCTGTAGTTATGCCAGCGTGTCTGAGAAGTGCTCAGGTGAGTGGGATGTAACAAGCAGCTACCCCTTCATCCAAGAGAACAAGTTTGATCACAGCTTAAGATCACACTCAAACTGTGGGCAAGAAGGAAAGCAGCTTTCAAGAGAACTTCCAGACTTCCCCTGCAGGTTTAAATACCCAGAGAGAACATAAAGCCACAACATCAACTGTAAATTTCTCCCCTCAGAGCTCAGTTAAGCAAAACCCTGTAGCAAACACTTTCGGGGTTGCCCAGCTGAGTCCCCCAACGTGGGTAATTTCGAAATGGTGACTATGAGTGAACTGCCTGCAAAATGGGCAAGGGAAAAGGATAGATTCCTAGAAGGTGTTTAAGACGCAGTTAAAACCAGATAAGGCAGCTTCCCTCCACCAGTAATTCCTCAACCCAAGCAGAGGATAACAGCACATACAGAGGTAAGAAACAGCCCTGGAGAGAGCTTGTAGGACTCACCTTGCAGGATGTTGGCTGGGCACATGTCGATCTTGGTCACCACAACGAAGACGGGAACATTAAGTGCAAGTGCCAGGCCCAAGTGCTCCTTGGTCATTCCAACAATCCCAGCGTTACTGCCAACCTACATCGGGGATATAAGAAACAGTGATGTAAAAGTTCCTCCTGCAGTGAGCTAAGTCTTGTGTCAGACATGAAGCAGGCTGTGATTAGGTTGTAGGTGCATTACTGGGAATGTATAAGCAGACCCGGCTCGTTTCCAGTTTTGTTGAATGCTGGCTAAGGACTCATTGCTTCTCAATTTTAGCAAGATGTCCTGGAGTTTAGAAACCTTTCAGTTTTCAAGACCTTGGGCCCGTCTGAGACTGACAGTCCCGGGTCCTTGACAGAGAGCCCTGGCTACATATTCACAGTGGCTGCTGTTCTCTGCCCCTGGGAGATGCTGCCTCCCTTCACCACCCCACAGGCACTTGCAGTAGGGAAGAAGTTGAGGCTGTTAAAGCTGTGAACAGCCCCGCTTGTGCTGGTACAGAACACCTTTCTTGCTACCTACCATAAGCATGCAGAAGTCGGGTAAATGGCCGGTCATGCCGAAGACGGTGGTTTTCAGGTACTTTTCGTGACCAGCCAGGTCAATGAAAGTAATGACCTTTGTGGATTTCTCACAGATCTTTGTCCATTCCAAGCTGCCACCGTGGCTGTCGGGCTTGTTGACCACGTTGCCCTCGCTATCGAAGCCCAGAATGTCATTGCCCACGCTGCTGGTGCGGCCTGACTCAATCTCATGCTTATGGCGGAAAAGCTTTTGCCGAGCAAAGCCTCGGCCATTGTCAAGTTCGCCATGGGTCAAGACACCTAGCAACGTGCTCTTTCCTGCATCCACATTGCCAACCACTGCTACCCTGGAGGGGAAAGGAAAAAGGAACCTGGTAAAATCTGCTAGCTGAAGGAAGAAACAAACAAGCAACCAAAAAAACCCACCCAAACACCACTGCTCCTGGAAATAACTAGCTTTTTCTCCTTAGCCTTCAAAGAGAGATTCAAGAATGTTAGACCTTCACAAGCAGAGCAGAGATTCTCTCACAGTCATTACTTAACAGCAGAGAGCCCAGACTCTGGGGACTGGGATGTGGAAGACTGGAAACGTGTCACTGGTGCCCCAAACAGAGAGCTGAACTTCACACTGCTATCCAACACATATACGTGGCAATTCAAAAGAAAGTCTAAATCCTGACTTGGTCTAGAATACCTCTGCCTTTTTTGTATTTAGCAGCTGCTGCTACTGCAACATGACAAGGAGAGCACAGAAATTTAAATTGCTGTTCTCAGAAAAGGAAAAGCTCAAGCAACGATGACATTTTTTAGGGGAAACCCCTCTCCTGCAGCAATCCCCTTCCTTGTCTCTGATACAGGTGGTTATTATGGCTGTTGGCAAATGGAAATCCATTCCATCTAGGTCTGGGCAGACTTTCAAGTCATGTTACACAAACTATTAGATGTCCATTAAAAGGTGACTTGGATCATCATGGTCTTGGAATAGAATTGAACCCTTAATCAAATGTATTGTATTCCAGTAGTGTGTGTATACGCATACACATACAGACACACATTCATGAGTGACTCCCTTCTGGGCTTCCAGCCCACAGAAGATCCCCAAACTGTGAAGGTGTCACTCAGAGCAACAACCCTCAGCTAAACACAGGTAGATCTTCACAAACAGTTTGTTCACAAAAGAGACAGCCATGACAACAACCAAAAGGCAATTTCATTAGCAAGGAGTGGCCTAACTCAACTCCCTTTGTTGGGTAGCTACAACTCCCAGACTCAAATCCGCGTTGCTGGCTCAGCATCGCTCACAGGGTAAAAATGCAGCTGGGCTGCTGACTAACCCTGTCTCCACCCGGCTCCTCACCTGACCTCCAGGAAGTCGTTGTCACCCACACGTTTCCGAACGAGGTAGTCGCGCACCTTGCCCCCTGCCTCCTGGTGCTCCCGCAGGAGGATCACGTCTGCCTCGATCTGCTCTGCCATGCTCTTCAACGTGGCATAGGATGCCTCCATGTCTGCCTCGCTCAGACCATATTCGGTCCCATCTAGCACCATGTGGAGGAGACAAAGGACAGTCAGTGAGCACCACTTTGCAATGGCCAAGAGCAACGGCTTTCTGCCTGGGACTTTCCCCACCAGTCAGGGTTTGTATGATTTATATGTTCACACAGCCATGTGAACAGAATAAGCACCCTTTGTCCCCAGTAAAAAAGAACAGTCTCCACTCTAAATCTTACAAGATACTAGAAAAGCACCAACTTTCACCTACAGGAACCCTCTTCACAATTTCTACAAGAAAATATTTAGGGATTGGCAAGAAAGACACACTTCTGGCTAATTCCCTTATTTCACGTGTTGAAGGTGGTACATTCCGTGCTATTTCCTTCAGTCAGATAAAACATCTCCTCTTGCATTGCAATAAAGGGAAAAGCATTAACAAAAGGAAAGCTCTGACTGAAATATCACCACAATTAACCAGAAAACCTGGGACCAATTTAAACCACCAGCTTATTTTATAAAACCACATCCCAAGTGTACATTTTCTCTAAGTCTGCCCTGTGCAGCAATTTCTTTGGTCCCCACATACTCCAGTTACAACAATGTTTTTGGCATGTCTCACTGCCTTCTTCCTGGCAATTGAAAGAAATGCTGGCAGCACGAGGCCAAAAAAAACCAAGGAGGCACTGCTGCCTCTGAACAGCCCCCTCTTCCGCCCCCCCCAAGCAAAGAGCTGACAGTCAGAGCAAGTCTATGGTAAGTATCTAGACAGTTTAAAGGCCACCACAGCTTCCAGCTGCTCTCTTAACACAGGTGCTGAGAAGCTGCAGAGATTTCAGGATATAGTCTCCTCAGTGGGTAAAAAAATCAACAAACAAAGGTGGAGAGCCACATAGCACCTGGATGACCAAAGCTATTGCTGTGTGCGCACTCTGACTCATCAGCTGGTAAGCAGTAATTGCAGTTTGCATGAACTAATCAGGGTTTTAACTACTGCACAGCTCTACTAAAAGCAGAGTTGCTGGGTGATTTCCAACCTAGCTCATAAGCTGGCTGAGAACTTGTTAAAAAGGTGGGAAAAACAAAAAGCACTGGGGCCTGGGGTCTTGGGGAATGAGAAGAAGGGGACAGGAGAAGGTAACAGCCAAGGGAGGAAGAGAGGGGTCACTACTGATGAAGCAGTGAGCTTTCTGGTAGTCTTCACTCACTTCTCAGTCATCTGAGTTGGATATCCATGACGATCAAAACCACAGACACTCAAACTGAATGAGAAGGAGGGACAGTGGCAGAGATATCAAGATTGTTTTTCAGTTGGCTATTGTTTCAAATTTACAGAAAAGATCCTCATCATCCTTGACCATGCAGCAACCCAAAATGAAGGCAGAAGATTTAGGTCTTAAAATAAGAATATAGAAAGAAAATAAGAAATAAGAAACTCATCCCCATTTCTAAGTACATCATTGCAAGGACCGCCACTTGACACCCTCACAAGGTATCCTAGAAGAGAAAGCAGTTATCAGCCTGATCTCCCCTGCAGATGTCGTTATCCCAAACACCACGGGTTCAGACTACATGTGGGAAGCTCGCTTGGACACGAGAGTGTTATCCTGTGATCTTGGCTGCATGACCAATGGCCACCTAATCCTGGCTTCTCTTCTGCATTGGCTGCTTCTCCAGACACCAAGAAAACCCCAAAAGCACACAGTTCTAAGGTAACACAACTCTCTCCCTCCATCATTTCAGCCAACCCCGGCACTGATGACCAAGATTTTGTATTCTTCCTCAAACATATTAATTAGCAGAGTGTCTGATGAACAACTTGATATCCAACAGATGTGTGTTTGAAACAAGCCTTTTTGATAGCCATAGATATTTTTTTCTGCATTCAGAAAAGAAATTTCAATTTCAAAGCAAGAATATGTTCAATATTATTTTACCAGCATCAGATGCAAGTATTCAAATTGTGAAAAAGAACAAAAAGGTAAGTGCTAAAATCTGCCTCTACAGTACACATAGTACACACTAAAAAAAAAGCATGTATTTTGGCTATCTGTAGTACATTCCTGTGGGGTAAAAATATTGCTATTTACAATGCAGAAGTGAACAAAACCAGATGGAACGAAACCTCCATCAAATATTGAGGAGGTCTGTACTAAAACTGTTGTTGTAATTTCAGATCCTCTGCCTTTTCCTGGTGTGACCAGACAATCTATGCCTTATTTCCATACAGAACTTGTATGACTTTATACAAAAAATATGTTTAGCTCCACTACATAAGGCAGTTGCTGGCAGGAATGAAATAAAAAGAATCTGTCCCACATGTTCTGCTGTACTTTATGGAGGTTTCCAAGTTATTCTGGAGAAGTACCTACTACCTTCAGCAGCAGCCCAGTTAGAAGGGTTCTATTATAATTTTAATGGTTTTTGTTGTTTTTTCTCAGGAAACTATACTCACCTGATCCTTGACCAATGACATAGATGGTCTCCCCACATCCCTCATCAATTCTCTCTGACATCTGTCGGAGCAAACTGTCATACTGCTCTGAAGTTGGACTCACCATCACCAGCTGGAAAAAAGATTAAATATCCAATTTGCAGATGTCAAGCAAACAATTTCACCAGCAGCTTCAGTTATAAGGACAATCACTCAGTGTGGTTTATTGAAAGAGAAGGCTGTTTGTCAAGGACCACTTTCTGATGGTTTGGTTTTGTTTTGTTTTTAAACCAGCTTCTCTGACAGCTATTTCCTTGTGACACTGCACAAGGTTATTTGTCTGAGCTCAGAGTTCATTTATGTTGGAAGATACACTTCAAAGCAAGTAAGGATACCAAGCATCCCATTTTGAGGTAACCGATGTTTAAAAGCCACATTTAAGTGAACATCCCACTTCTCCTTCTGTGTAATACATGTTTCCACGCCGAAAGGGGAGGAGCTATTTCCTCCAAAGAAACTCCTCAGCTGGGTACTCAACTGTCTCTGCTGCAAAGAGCGCTGCTGCTCGCCCAGAGCATGACAGGACAGCCAGAGGAAGCCAGCCAGACCTCACTGGAGAGCACACCTAGGCACCAAAACCTAAAGCAACTCATAGATCTTTCACATACTTGATCTCCCCTTTTGTTTTCTGAGGGGGCAGAAAGGAAGGAGACAACACGAATAAACATTCTTTTCAAACTCCTCACAAAACTTTAGGTACTTTACACTGCAATGCTGACAGGCAGACATACAAAGGGGTTGGTACAAGCATATTTGGATGTGTCACCAGTTGAAGAGCTGCATTTTGCAAGCCAGCAGCTGTTGTAACAACCACAACTTCCTTCACCCTTCCCTGTAGAGGCATCACGAGAAGGAAAAAGCAGACAGAAACAAATAGGAAAACGAGGACACCACCACAATGCTTCAGGACGGATTTTTCTTAGAATGGAATGGAGTAGCACCATTTCTTGGCAAAAACCTGCGTCGCTCACACAGTACAGCTGAGGATGCTCAGACAGGGTGGCCACAGCGGTGGTGCAGCGACTGAGACAGGCATTGCTGTTAAAAAGGCACTTTTAGTAAGAATTGTAAAGGCTATCACCTACCAATAGCCCTATGGGTAGGCACACCTGCGCCACACTACAACTCTCAATGGAATCCAGACTTCCACTTAGCTGTTCTCACACACACATTCCAAAATCATGCCCGAAACGATGTGCTTCCCTTCACTATGCACTAAGGCAGCTCTAAAAAAAGAGGGGATTCAAGGGGGAACTACCTTCACCACCTACTACCACTACCTGGTTGATGAAAACCTTTATTAGAAGTCTAAAGAGTAAGGGAACCCCAGACCCCACAAATAACTCTTCAGCAGCTTTCGAACCCATAGCGATGCACTCATCTGGAAAACTGAAGCAGAGGCAGCAAGTGCTGGTTTAGAAGGTTTCAGGCACCCAAAGCATTGTTTTCATCAAATATTAAGGGTAACAGAACAGGTACGTGTCTGCAAGGGCCAGACAGCTACAAGAGAGACGATCACCTTCACGGACCTCTTTTTAGACACATGCCCTACCTAAGTCTTTAAACTATTTGGCACGGTCTGCAAAGGGTAGCAAAGCACTCGGGAAGGCCACGTAGTCTTTCTATTTCGTGCTACAAAGGACTTGAGTTTTGCCTTTAATAGTTGTTCTTTTGGTTTTGGTTTCTTCTTAGAGGAGACCACTGGATGTAAATGCATTGAGAGGGAAATCAGCAACCGTTCAGAGGCTTGATCAGGAGAGGAATGCAAGGCCCTGTGTTGATGTGTCGGGCTTGTTTTGCCCAGCGAGCACTTTCAGGAATTCCTGGAAGCACAGCAGACAAGCTCACCGTTTAGGGTAGTGCACCAGCACAGGTCAGGGACTCGGGAAGATCTATTAAACAGGCTGCCATGCACATAAAGATCAATAAAATAGCAGGGCCCCCCGGTGTAGAGGCACAATAACTTCAGTTTCTTCAAGTCTCATCACCAGCGTCATTTTTCTATGAGCAGTGTGAGGGGGCAGGGTGTTGTCTAAAGTATCAGGGGACATTTCAGCCCAGCAGGTCGCTGTAGCCTTTCTTCATGGTGCCAGGCAGGAAGGTTGGGGGCTAAAACAGCACGGTACACACACGCATCAACTCAAAACACTGTTCCCCTACCCTGCCACTTCCACTGCCATGCAAAGGTGCTGCTGAAGGGTGTTCCAGTGGTAGACTGCCTCCAAAGCCTACCCTAGGACCAATGAAGTTTACAGCTGATACGACATAGCAGGATGTCAAGAGAAGGGTTTTTAGAACTTGCAGCTTTCATGGATCACACCTTCCAATGCCATTCAGTATTTCTAACAGCTGCTTCTGCAGCCCCCAGCCAGTTCTGCAGTTTCTTACGTCACTGCAAGGCTTTACTAGCTGCTTTGAAGATCTCTTTAGCTAGCTTCCCGGACAGGAGGAGCCCATTCTTTGCCATCTCCTTGGTTGGAGAGAGGCCTTCCATCTCAGCCTCTCTTCTTTTTTTTTTTTTGGTTTTCATCTTTGAGCAATCCCCTCCGTGCTTACACTACGTATTCTTGTTTTTCAGAGGTTTTCACAAAGTAAAGAAATTTCACTTTTGGTCTTTCCACTTTGCCAGGCATTGAGCAGTTAACAGTAGGAGCCATGTGGGTCTAGCAACCTCAGATTTCCTACAGGGCAAAAAAAAAAGTAACAAGAAGTTATTGGTTTATTCTCATGACAGCAGAAAGAAATGTACCTCACACCTTCTGATGCCATCTCTAAAGTCCCTTCCCAATCTCTGGGGTAAAATAGCTTTTCTCATCCTTCATCTGCTCAGTTTTGGGATTAACATACAATAGAGGTGGGTAATAGCTACAGCTGTCTGAGCTTACTCCAGGAGGACAAGTTGGACATTGCCATTCTGCACTGCCCAACGGCAAGCAAGAGTCCATAATATTAATTAACAGCAATTTCCAGACACCAGTGAGATTAAGCTAAGGTTATATCAGCACTACTACAGGCAGTCCTTGCAAAAGAAGCATCCCATATCCATGAGGAGGACAAGCTATAAAGACTAAGGGCAAACCAAATGCTATGTGGTACGTAGTGTTGCTTTTTATTGGAATAACACAGCCTGACATTTTGCGTGGCTGGAAGGCCACCACCAGCCATTGGGAAGTCAGGGGAAAGGCACCTTCTGTAATGTTATATTTTCCTTTCTATTTCCTGTGGACATACATTATCCGAGTGCTATTAATGTTCTGTTGTCGGTGTAGATCTAATAAGTATCAGCTTCACTAACAGCCTTGTGTGATATGGTTTTGACCTCAAAGTTGATTACTGCTGCGGTGCGTTGGCACTGAAGGGCAAACAATCACCCATTAAGATCGACACGATAATGAATTTGTGCTGATGAATAGAACTCTGTGCTTGACCAGCTCACAAGGTGCACTTGATAACTGAATTCCAAAGTGCTCCTCTCTAAAAGGACCACACGTTACAATGAACGCGCTAGGGGAGGACTGGGAGAAAAGTATCTAACACAGCAAGGGGGTGGGTCAGACCAGGGCAGAAGTAGCAGTGAGCAAACTGACTGCAGCGGGAATCACCATTGTAAGCAGGAATCAGAGGGCAGCAATTCAACTGGGAAGACAAGAAAAGGTGGGGGAATCAGGGCCGGGGGGGCAGGTTAACTACCGCATTCTCACCATATGGGATTCCTGTTTTGAGTACATAGTGGGAGGTTAACTTGGAGAGATGGGGCAGAGCTCATAGTCTGAGCTCTCATACGAGACAGGGATGAATGAAAGGCCTAGGGAAAAGACAGAAGGTGTACACTGCTATATGGAAAAGTACTTTGTAAAAGAGGTCAAAAAAATGCTTACCTACCACCTCCATAGTGCTGTAGATTTCTAGGAATGGAAGACAGGCTGACAATATAAATGGAAGTTGTGGGAGAAAAGCTCTTTATCAGAGCTTTCCTGGGCTGTCAAGAATCAGTGACAGAGCCCTTGGCATCCTCCTGGGCCCTCTTCCACATCAGCCACATCCAAAGCACAGATCAATATTGGCATCCTGTATCAAAATCTTGTCCAGCTCATTAAGGCAGGAACAGGTGGCTCAATAAATACTTCAGGTCTGATTTTTGTTCTTCACTTCCTTATAAGACATCCTCATAACATTTGTTCTAATACAGTACACATTGTAAATTAACTGGTCATTCCCTCAAAAACAAACGTTTCCACATCCACACCCCACAATTCCTCTCTCCCCATTTTTCCACAGAAGTCAAGACGATTCAGGACTTTGCAACAACTCCAGCTGGAGGTATGAAGTGGAGGGATGGCAGAAAAACGTGAGGAAACACCAGCTGTGCTGATTTCTGGATCACATAGATTACAAGCAGACCGAACCAAGTTGTCAGGGGACTTTAGAGGGGGAGACGGCACCACGATACATCGAACACTTGGCAGCAAAAGGTACACGGTTAAAGAGACCGGCCAACCGAGACAAAACAGAAGGCAGCATAGAAAGGCAGCTATCGTAACCCGTGGCAGGCTCTGGCACACACGTATCACTGCCATGTACCCTCCCGCAAGATGCGAGCGAGACCCGATTCCAATGGAAATAAACCCACCCCGCAGTTTTGTCACTCGTATCCTAGAAAGGAACGGCGTAAGGTGAACGAGCCTTTTTGTGTTGCCATAATAACCTGGTTTGCAAGCGCAAGGCACCCCTGTCGCTGGCCCTTTGTGCCCAAAAGTTACGAGCTCTGACCTGCTTTTAAGATCGGGAAGAAAGCCCCGGGAAGTAGCGCGACTGGCGGCAGAGATAACTACAGAGAACCGGCGCTGAGGGGAAACGTTGGTGAGACGTTAAACCAGCAGCTGCCTGCTTTAAACCCTGCGCTTGCTGAAACGTGGGACACACACACACATAGAGCTCGGAGGCCCCCTGGTCCCTCGCTCTCCTGAAGCGAGGGGGAGCAGGACCGGTCCCGGCTGTCGGGCTGGCCCCGCTCTCGCCAGGCCGAGGGGCAGCCCCACGGGTAAGAAGGCTGCTGAAGAGGACAGCGCAGGGCCCGGCGGGGTGATGATGGCGCTCGCCGCCCGTCCGCCCGCCCCCCCCTCCCGGCGGGGCCTACCTTACTGGTGAGGTCGATCTCGGGCTCGCCGTTGAGAGCCTCGCTGTCCTCGGCGTCGAAGGCGGCGCGGAGGGGACAGGCGGCTGCCGCTACGCGCGGCCCCCCACCCGGGGAGCCGGGCTCCGGAGCGAACATACAGGCGGGTACGGGGGAGCCCCCCATCGGGGATCGACTCCGCTCCGCCGCCGCCATCTTCCCTGCCCCGGCCCTCCTCCCTCTCCGCACCCGCCCCTCCGCTCCAGCAGGAAAGGCTGCCCCACCCCCAGCCCGCCAAGGCGGTGCCAGCCAATCATCATCGCAGGACGAGGGAGATTAGCCCGTAGCCATGACGACGGCGGGCGGGTTCGTTGTTATTCATGAGGGCAGGGCCACGCCCTCGCCAAGCGCGCGAAGCCAATGGGAGAAGCACTGCCAGCTCGACTTGTTTTCTGTATATACACACACACCCCCCCCAGAGCCCGCCTGACGTGTCTAGTGCTTTCTACCCAATAGCAGAGCTGGTCGTCGTGACAAACAACCCTAAAGACCAATCGAATAAAAAGAGTCAAGCGACTAGGTGGGACTAAACCACAGCCGGGCCCGCCCTGGTAGATGGGTACTCTCTGGGACTAACCAATAAGAAAGAGGAGATTTTTCACAGGCAGTTCCGTAAGCCAATGGAAGGGGGAGGGAGCGTGCCGGGTGCACCATCGAGCCGCCGGTCGGGCGGTCCCAGGCGGCAGCTCCTTTGAGGTGACAACTGTCGGGGGCCCCGACTTGCCGGCAGCGCTCACGCCCTCCTCAAGAAGCCGACAGCTCCCGGGGTGGTGGGAGCTCGGCAAAGGGGCCCGACGCCCCTTCAGGCCCAGGGCTCCTGACAGAAAGCCCCGACGCCCCCTGGCCGTGTGAGCTGGCGGCGTTCGGACCACGAGGGGCCGAGGAACGGGGAACACCCCGCCCGCTGAGGGGTGTTGGGAGCCGGCCGGCGGGGAAGCTGCCCGTCCTGTTCCTCCACCGCCGCCACCAGGCGCAGGTCGGCGCGCAGCAAAGCAGGGGAGGGTTTATGTTTATTCACTCGGCGGTAAAAACCACTTCAGTCGTCCCGGCTTATTTATCGCGGCGCGAGACTCCACGCTCTCGCTAATTAAGCAAGGCGAGACGAGGTGGGGAAATTGCAGCTCAGGGAAATTGACTCGCCTCAGGTTACGCGGCGAATTAACCGCAGGGGCGGGGAACGAACCCAGCCGTCCCCGCTCTGCCTCCCGGCTCCCTTTCGAGGGACGAGTGCAGGAGAGATCCAAAGGGGCGACCGCCGTTCAGAGTTCGACACTGGCCCGGCCACAGCGACCCTTCCCCCTTGGCCGCCCCTCCCACTGACGTAAGGGGGCGGGCGCGCTCCCGACGTCGGCGCGTGCGGGGCGGGCCGCGGGGCACGCGCGCGGCGGGGGTCACGGGGCGGAGGAGGTTGCGGGGGACGG
>VXBJ01002465.1:536087-589312 GCA_013400055.1 Nycticryphes semicollaris
TCCTCCTCTTCCTCCAACTCGTCCTCCAGCTCCTCGGCCTTGACCGAGCCGCCCTTGGGCAGCAGCTCCTCAGGAGACAGGGACGCAGCGGCCGCCATCGCCACCTGACAGGGACGGAGGGGGCGGCGAGCCAGCGGGAGCGGAAAGGCGGGCGGNTCCCGGTCCCCCCATCCTATACATAACAAACTACCCGTAGAACCTGGTTTCAAATGTATATATATATATATATATTTAATGTCAAGTATGCAAAACCTTTGAATAGAAGCGACCCCTGCACCCTGCTGTCCAAAGGCAGCAGTGGAGCTCATACGGGCCTCCCCCCCTCCCCGCGGATTTGGGGAGGGGGAAATCAGGAGTCTCCTCCCGCTTTGAAACAGAGCAGGCAGGGAGGGGACTCCCGGAGATGGACTTCTCCCACCACCTGCTGTCAAGGCCACCTTAGGAAAGGGGGTTCCAACTGCTGGGCTGGGAAGAAGGAAAGGTGGCGAGGTCAAGAGAAGCAAGGCGAGCGTTAATGAGCAGTGTGGCAGCGGCAGCGTTAATGAGCGGTGTGGTGGCATGACTCTGCAGCACCCCACGATACTGGAGGCACCTCGTTCGTAGTGGTCCCATGGAACAAAGTATGTACACACAGTACCGACAGGGCAAGGGGGCTCACAGCCGGCCGCCTTGCCCTCCCCGCCCTCTGTCCTCCACTTCTCCTTCACTTCCTCCTTCGGCTGTGGCTCTTCAGTTCCTCCAGCTCCTTCTCCATCAGGTGGGACTCAGCTGTGGTCTCGGAGAGCTGCAACGCAACAGCAAGAGATGACAAGAGCGAGCCATCCCTCTGGGCCACGGCTGCGGGGCCAATGCCAGACCTGCGGCCTCACAGCCTTTTGCACACCTTGGGAGCACCTGGCAGGACGAGGAAGCCACTGAGAGGGATCAGGGATGACTCTCCCTCTGGAGAAACACCTCATGTCATGACATTTGTGCTTGGAAACTTTTCTGATGTCATGGAGGAAGCTTTCCAGAGAGGTCACCGAGATTTACAGCTGTGGGCCCACATCCGCCTGAGGGAATTTATTCCCGTTTGAGCGAAGGGGGAGACGAAATTTTGCACCTCCCTGAGTTCACCTGGAAAACCTGGAGAGCGGCTGGGGTTCCTTTTAAGGTGACCAGCCACAAAAGCCCTTTGTCAGGTTTAAAACGTGGGAAGAGCATGAGGAAGGAAAATAATGAAGGAATAAGTCAGTGTTTTTTGGACTGATGTGAAGACTAAATCACTTGACGGACTGAGAATACACATGTATTTTGTTTCACTGAAAATGTCTCCAGGTTTTACGCATGAAAGCCATGATCTCTGGGTAAGGTTGAATTTCAATTTATTTAGAGGTTGGGAATCCTCTCATCCATAGGTTTATGCATAGAATAAACGTGGCACCACTTATGACAGCAGATGGAAGCTTTTATCTTCTGTGACTGGAAAGGGTGGCTGTAACTCGGTTTCACAGTGAGGGCAGAGGCCAGAGGGGCAAGAAAAATGCTGTATTCCATGCAGAAAAGGGAAAGAGGACACACAGCACCTGCAGGGGCTCCTCTCTAATCAGCCACAGTGTTCACGAGAGCCCAGTTCTGCTGCGAGAGGAACATTCCCCCCTTCTCGCAGAGGAGCTCAGAGTCCCGCAGTCACGTTGTTGTTACACTCATCTTTTGGAGCAGGGTAAAGCCCAAAGAGCAGGGTGCAGTGAGAAGGGGCTGCTTTGGTGGTCCCAGCACCCACCACTTGGGCATTCCCGCTGCTACGGGCGGGTGGCAGTTGGGCAAAGACTCACCATGTCCAGCAGAATGTCCACTTTCAGCCGAAGGAGGTTGTTTTCTTCCTCTAGCTGCTGGTTTCGCTTGCGTAAGCGCTGCATTTCCCTGCGATCCCCCGTGAAGCTTCCTGATTCTGGAAGGAAAGAAAGGAAAGAGGTCAAAATAGGGACTGTCAGCCAACCATGGCTACTTCAGATCAAAGCAAGCTGAGCTGCACTCTACCTGCCACCCACTGGCCGTTTTCAAACTTGAGGCTCTGGCCAGCGAGGTTCATGGTGGGCATGCCATATTCCAGGCCCAGCTCAATCTCACGGGTCGATCTATCCAGCTGCAGGGAAGAGATCACACTCAGCGTTGGTCAGAAATCCAGAGCCAGCCCCTGCTCTCCCGTTTCTTACTGACTGCCATTGCAATGGAAGCTGCTGGTTCAACTGTCCCTGTGGTCTGAAACCTTAATTCTAGCCATGTACTGCTGCAATAGAGGGCTGGTTTCTCTCACTACCATGTCTGCACTTTCTCTTGCCTAACCACATACTCACCGCCGTGGGCTTAAAGACCATTAGTGAGAAGCTTTAGGTGAAACAGTTCTGGGCTGCAGGTACAGTGATGATGATCCTTCCCTGAGCTATTCCATTTTTACCTTCAGAGAATCACAGACTCATCTAGGTTGGAAGGGACCTTTCAAATCATCGAGTCAAACCATTAACCAAACGCTGCCAAAACCACCACTAAACAATGTCTCTTAGCCCCACTTCTGCCATCTTTTAAATACCTCCAGGAATGGTGATTCAACTGCTTCCCTGGGCAGCCTGTTCCAATGTTTCATAACCTTTTATGTGAAGAAATTTTTCCTAATATCCATCCTAAACCTCCCCTAGCACAATTTGAGGCCATTTCCTCTTGCTTATTACTTGTTACACAGGAGAAGAGACTGACCCCCCCACCTCGCTACAACATCTTTTCTGGCAGCTGTAGAGAGCAATAAGGTCTCCCTCAGCCTCCTCTTCTCCAGGCTGAACAACCCCAGTTCCCTCAGTTGCTCCTCATGAGACTTGTGCTCCAGATCCCTCACCAGCTTTGTTGCCCTTCTCTGGACTCACTCCAGAACCTCAGTGTGTTTCTTGTAGCGAGAGGCACAAAACTGGACACAGTACTTGAGGTGGGGCCTCACCAGTGCCAAGTACAGGGGAACGATCGCTTCCCTACTCCTGCTGGCCTCACTATTCCTGATACAAACTGGGATGCTGTTGGCCTTCCTGGCCACCTGGGCACACTGCTGGCTCATATACAGACAACTATGGACCAACAGCCCAAGGTCCTCTTCTGCCAGGCAGCTCTTCCCCAAGGCTGTAGCGCTGCATGGGATTGTTATGACCCAAGTGCGGGTGGGTGCCAGGACTTGGCCTGATTGAACCTCATACCATTGGCCTCAGCCCATCGATCCAGCCAGTCCGGATCCCTCTGCAGAGCCTTCCTACACTGAAGCAGACCAACGCTCCTGCCCAACTTGGCGCAAACTTACCGAGAGTGCACTCGATGCCTTTGTTGAGGTTGTTGATAAAGATACTAAACAGAACTGGCCCCAATACTGCACCCCGGGTAACACCACTTGTGACTGGCTGCCAACTGGATTTAACTCCCTTCACCACAACTTTTTGGGTCTGGCCATCCAACCAGTTTTTCACCCAGCGAAGCGTACACCCATCCAAGCCATGGGCAGCCAGTTTCTCCAGGAGAATGCTGTGGGAATTCGTCTCTGGTCGCCAGTGAGGAAAGAGGCACAGGAGGAAGGGAGCTCTTAGAAGGGCCCACCCCTGCTCTCCCAGCGACCCTTTCCCACCGCAAGCCCGGGGCACCGGCACTCACCAAGTGCAAGTTGGAAAGAGAGGCGCATTTCCTGGGGGGGGTCTTCTTCGGGCTGAAGGTGCTCCCGAAGAGCGGCATGGCGCGCTGCCGGCCAAGAGGAGGGGGGACGGGTTCGCGGCCGGTCCGGTGCCGTAGGCCAGAAGCAGAGACCGCGTTGGCGGGCAAGAGGGTTTCCTCCGGCGGCCCGTTTTCCGGCAGTACCACTGACGTTACCCCGGTTCCACCCAAAACCAGACCCGCTCTCCTCACACACCCTCTTCAGCGAGCGCTAAATGGCGGGGGGTGGTGGTAGTGGTCGGGTTCCGCCGCCGCCTGTCCCGGGAGCGGTTTGCGGCTGCCGCGTTGCCATGGCGACGGCGGGGCTCCGCGCCGCTCCGCCCCTCGGGCCTGGGCGGCGGGACGGGGCTGCCGGCTGGGGCCGGCCCTGAGGGATGCTCCGTGGAGAGGCAGGCCCCGCCGGAGGGCCCGGCTGAGGGGCCTAGGGCCCCGCTCCGGCCCCCAAGCCCGTCTGCTGGCCGCGGTGGAGAGTGGGGGAGAGCGGAGGAGCTGGTGCTGAGAAGATGGGGCTCTTCCCGTGGTCGGGCCGCATCACACATGCCATTTTTTTTTCTGCCCTAAATGGTTGACCTGGTTGGAAGGGTCATTTTAATTGTTGTTGCAGATGAAGAGCGAAGCGCCATTAGGCAGAAAATCCCCTCCGTGCCTGGAAACGTGGCGGAGTGGGGGGAAGAAGTGGAGAAGGTCTGGGGTCCTGGACTTGCAGGAGTTGAGGGAATGGTGGGTTAGAAGATGGAGAGAGAGGAGCAGGCAGTTCTTCCATAAACTGCCCTTTGGAGCAGTCCCGCTGGCCTGATCTTCCGTGCATGTTACAAAGTCCTCCCTTCTCAGCACAGGGTGGAATAAATTTAGTTTTACTGTGGTACTCACTGGCTTGTATCCCATGAAAGGTGGCTTCGGTAGTTGGTTTGGATAATATTCTGAACGAACAGCGGGGGTACGTGGCACGTGTTGCCCCGTATTTTTCACAATGCAGAGGCAAAAAGCCACTCTTTTTCTAAATTTTAAAATATTTCCTCAATCTGTCTGAATTTAGTGATCTGAAATTGCTTGCTTCATTGTTAGAAAAGCTGCTGTGGAGGACTTTGTGAGGCTTTCCTGAAAATTTTAGAATAATGAGATAAATAATAATAATAATGATAATTATTAGAATAAGAAGAATAAGATGCGGGGAGGTGTGGGGGAGAAGGGGACAGATAAAAAAGAAGTGTCACGAAAGAGAGGAGAAAACAGAATCACCAGCCTTTTAATTTGGTTTGTACATGCATTAATACCCCCCCCAAAAAAAAAAAAAAAAGTTCTTTAAGAGTTTCACATTCTCAGAGTCCTTAATTGGCACCCTGCCGGAAGTCAACCGGAAAATTGCACACTTGGAATGAGAATTGGAATGATACCAGAGTACTCACCTGGTGACTACAGGCATGAAAAATCTCTGGTGCTGCAGGATCTTCTGCTCATCCAGTTAAGGTACATCTGACTCTTGCAGGATGCGTGCTATAAAAACAGTGGCCTTCTGACCCCATGTACTAGAGGCTGTGCACCGGAAATAAGTGATTTTCTCTTGTAAGAGAAGGGATTACAGTGTGAGGGGAAGAAAAAAAAAAGCCAACCCCCAACACCCTTAAAAGCAGAACAAAAACTTGCAGTTCTGAACAAGGCCTTTGTGAAGTAGTTGTGGCTCCTATTGGCTTTTAACATCCATATCTGCTCGTGCATATATGGGATACGAAAGATGAAAAGAAAAAGGGCCAGAGTGAAATGAAGGTATGAACCATGGAAGAAAGTCTGGAAGAATGTAGAACTACAAAAAAAATGAAGAAAAAAAAAGAACTGGAAAAAAAACCCCCGAACTGTAGCTAACGTAGGTGGTTATAAGAGTCAATCACCATTTAGGACAGTGAGGAACTGAGCTCTCAACACTCAGTTCCTTTTTTTTTTTCCATGTTGTTAAATACACTGAAAAATTCTGAGTTTCCAAACCAACACTCAGACCCTAAGAGCTGCAGATGAGAGAAACATCTCCCTGAGATGCTCAAAGACAAAAAAGGCACATACATTTCCTTTATAAATACTTCAGGGGGTTGTTATTGAGAGGTGAAAAACAGAAGCTCTGGCCAGGACATGCCCCACCAGTAACACAGGGGTGGGGATGTTCACCTTTCTGGAAGGAAAACCTGAATGTTTCAGCACAGTAGTGTGCTTGAGTTCTCCTTGCGCTAAGCAGGATGAGGTATTGTAGTAATACAGCATAATTCTTGCAAACCTAAATTGTCTCATTTATCCAGGGTATCTCAGCCGTTCTCTGACCGAGAGGATCTCTGGGAGCCTCTTTCTCCGAGGCAGAGACTCGGAAAAAGCCTGGCAGCCCATCCCAAGCCTTGGCATGTGAGGTGAATGCATGCTTCTGTGTGCCCAATTGCTGTGTGCACGGATGCTAATGCGTATGTGCAGAGTTTCACAGCTGGTAGGGCTGGTGAATGAGCGTTCAGAAACCTTCTCCAGAAGTCTGAGGGTGAGAGAAAGAGGTTCAGTGTCTGCTTTTCGGTGTGATTTGCTTCAGAAATCTTTCTTCCTTTGTGTGGCTTGACTGAATTTCATTTCTTGCCAGCCTCCATTTCCTGGGAAAATGCTGTGGAATTTCCTCACTGCACCAACCTCCCAGGCTATTCTGGCAGTAGATTTTGGAGGTTATATCCCCACAAGCCTCAAGTAGACACTGAGAGGAGAGCCAGTCGTTGCCTCTCAATGGATTGCACTGTTCTCCTGCCAGCGGGTAGTTTTGACGTTATGATTTTGAGCGACGTTAAAAACATGGCGGTGAGGCACTGTGCATCCTTCTGTGCCTCTCACTCCATGGAGGGGGGGGAAGCGAACACCTAGCACAGGCTCCCTCTCCCAGTACAACAACTAGAGATATCAATTAGGATCTGGGAAAGCTCGTTAAACAGCGAGGAACCTGCGTATTGTAGTCATCGTGTAAGGAAACCGCGTATCTTTTTATGGAGACATCTTTGGGAACGCTGGTGGAAGGCAGAGGGAGCGAGAGGATGAAGATAGGGCTGTAGCACATGGCAATGTGGAAGTTTTCAAATAAACCCAAGCTGTTCTTGGTAGCCTAATTTGGAGCATCTTTTTCAGCTTTTTTGGTTCACAAGCGATACAGAATCTGTAGCTTAGGTGGTCTCAGAGCCGCTTTTAATTCCATAGTGTTTCTCTTGCCTTTTTTTCATCTAGACTGAGGGATTATTATTGTTCTCTGTTATATCAATAATTATAGGGAAACCCCACTGACTGGTGAATCCAGTGGACTTACTTTAGGCTTATTCTGCTGTCAAAGGGAATATTTCTTGTAATTATTGCTGCTTGAAACTCGCTACCTTTGACTGGTGGGCTAAATGAAACTGAGTTTAAAACGTATAAAATTATTTTTTTTTTTTGGCATATTGAAGTTCATTCCATGCCCAATTAATTTCTTCAGCAGTGAAATAATTCCTGTCAACTCAGTGCTCTGCAGTTAACTGCGTCCCGTCTTTTAGTATCCTAGATATTATAATATCTCACCTACCTTTTATTGACAAAGCAAACACCCCTTTTTCTCTATTTTTTTTCTTCTTTTCAATGTAGCCAACTCAAGAGACAGAAAAACAGCTGTTCCGCCACATTGCAAAGAATTATGCTTTCCTCCTGCTTGACTGTTTTAAATTCCACCACCAGGAGGCTCTCGTTAAAGTGCTTACAGCTACACAAAGAAAACACGAGGACAGAGAAGAGATGGAGAAATCCATCCCCGCGGGAGTAATCGGAAACTAATACTTACCCTATAAATAGAGATTTTTCAGAGTGCTGCACAGGCATCTATTAATTGATTCTTGGAGGAGCCTTAATATCCAACCACCGGTTGTTCTGTAATTTTTGAGGATACTGAGGTATCGTGGGTGCTGTCCCTGCATTGAATCACCAAGTGTTAGCCAGGAAAGTTAAGGCCTCTGTTTTCTGGATAGGAAAGCTCTTAATAACCTGAATTAAACAAAACGGGGGGAAACCATGGTTTTGATTTCTAGTCACTCAGGTCTGCCCTCTATCTTTCACCCATGGAATATGCCTTCACCTAATTCACCTCTGCCTGCCCTTTTTTGGGTACTTACTTATCCCTGCGTTCTTCACAGCCAGTTTTTGTTGTCTCCAGAAAGTTATAAATCTCTAGACTAACCGTCTGATTATTCACTTTTGTTAACATGACCTTCTTTAAAGAAACCGGGATGGAGAAATGAAAAGAACAGTGTGTCCATGATTCCTTAACTAAAAAGTATATAGAGGTGTCATTTTTCTTTCCTTCAACCTTTCTTCTTCTTTTTTTCTTCACTGCTGAGTCAAGCCGTGTATACCTGGTTCTGTTCCGGTCTCCCAAGGTCATGTTTCAGTACTGATGAGTCCAAGACACAGCTTTGCAATGGAATTTCAGAATGGGTGGTAGGTGAGAGAGGCTTTGTTCCTGTCAGGAAACGCGGCTGGTGCAAGCTGTAGGTCGCAAATTGAGTTATCCCTTGTCTTTCAAACTGTTTCTGCCCTTCTTCCCTGAATTCACACACACACATTTCACACATTTACTTTTGTTTACATGGGCCTTTCTTATATGTTCTAATACGTAGAACATGTATCCTCTGCTCTAAGAAGCAGCAAAAGTGGATCTGAGGCCATGATGTTGTACGCAAAGTTCCCAGGCCTCTGAAAAGGTTTTCCAATCATTGTCCACCATTCGTGCCACACTGTTCACCTTAAAGAGTTTAAGCAAATATACAGGCAGTTCTGCCACTCACACACTCTGGACAGAATCCATTGCTTCCTGATGGAGTTTGCAGCCAAGCTGTCCTTGGTGACCAGGAGTCCGAAGGTTCAGAGGACACGTGCAGTCCACGCAGCAGTGAAAGCTTCTGTTAAGCTCTATTTTGTTTTGTTCCTACCACCTGCCTACTCCTTGCTTGTTTCCTTGTCTGCCTTTTCCTTCTTCTCTTTGTCTCCTACTTCCAGAGTCATCTGTTTCTGTGGGTCACTTAAGATGTCCTTTCCCGGAAGTGATGAATTATTAAACTTCCCAGCCTGTAGATTCCCAATTAGCAGATGCAGGGAGGCTATACCAGGGAAAGGATCACTGGGTATTGGTTGGTTCCTCATCCTCTGTTGTAATGCTCCACAGCTGGCAGCTGCTGGAGACAAGATGCTCAGCCTTTGGGCTGAGCTGCTGTGTTGTTTATACAGGAGGACAAACAGGGCCTGCGTTCTAAACACCCTTCTAAGCTTATTTTATCTCATGCCTTAGCATCGACTGTTCTTCGTCCGTACAAACAAGTGACACCACATCACAAGAAAATGTGAAGCTTACTGTGTACAGCCCAGTAGGAAGATGGCAGAAAAGCCCTAAGTATTCTTTTCTCTTCCGTATTCTTTCATCCTTCCTTCTTTCTCTCCACTTAGGCACACTACCAGCCCCAAGAAGCTACACCAACTGGAAGCTACACTTCCCAGTTGGAACAGGAAATATTAAAAATTAACAACTTGCTGTCGCCAAAGGGAGAATTGGGAGAACATTGGTGTAAGCAGTTCCCCCTCGTCCCTGCTAATCTAAATAGGAGTTTCATATCCAAACCAGGTGGTCTTTTTCCTCCCCAGGATGCCTTGATCTACAGGTTGTACTCTACAGTGATTCTTTGTGTTGCGCCTGTGAATGATCTTTTACCGAAGGTAAAAATTGGAAATAATGTGGACTTTAGATGCTGTGGTCTCTGCAGTAGCATGAGAATGGACTGTGTGGCCAAAAAAGTCCTGGGTATCTGCTGTAAGCTTGTATGCAGATGAGGCAGCTCTCCAGAATTTTGGGGAATGCAGACGACTGCTCATCCGTGGCCTGAACTAGCCTGGGGTAAAAGCTGTTCAGGGACATGCAGGAGATTTAGAACCCATTCCTAAGACAGCTGTGAAAGTAAATAAGACATTTGTTTGTTTTGGTTTGTTTTCCTGTCTTCATTTTGCCTTGTTCCCAGGGGTAGCAAGGGATGCAAATATGAGAAATACTAGGACCAGGTAGAAGGTTGTCTTGATGGCTCAACAGTTGTCATATAAATAGCTGGATGGTGTCAGTGTATTCAACAGCAGTAAAGCAGGATCCACATTGGTTCAAAAGGAAAACAACAACCCTGAAAATACAAATTTTGAATTTGCATTGAATGCCCAAACCAAATGAGCCTTCCGGAGGATGCTCGCTCTGCATAAACTTGGTTTGAAGTCTTGGATTCAAAAGTTATAAGCTGTGTTTTTCATTCTGCCTCCCTTCCCCAGGTTCCTTCAAGATGACAAGCAGCCCAAAGAAGACCGGTAAGCACTCTGTAAAGAATGTAAGATAAAAATACGTTCACAAAGATGTGTGGCCAGCAAGTGGATGTGTCACACAAGCGTATCCATTGCTGACCTCTTCATCTTGTTCCTGTTACTGACCAACTGACTGTTACTGACTAACAAGTTTGTTAAGTTTGGGGTTTGGGGTTTTTTGATCAATTTGCCAGATGACATTAAAAAGGAATTTTTCCTTAACCTTTCAGAAAAAAATTCCCCGAGTCATCAGCGGTCTTCGCATTTTCTAAGCCTGATGTTGCTAATTTCAATCCCTTGTCCCACAGGCATCTCCTACACTTCCCTTGTTGTTTGGGGATTTCCGCTCGCTGCAGGCCATC
Organism: Nycticryphes semicollaris; assembly: GCA_013400055.1. NCBI lineage: Eukaryota > Metazoa > Chordata > Aves > Charadriiformes > Rostratulidae > Nycticryphes > Nycticryphes semicollaris. Next base: position 546,533 of record VXBJ01002465.1, read on the forward strand.
ATTCCACAGGCAACACTTGCTGTCTATATCGTACTCTCCAGCCAAGATACAGCCAAGGTTTTCTTTAGAAAAGAAGTAATAAGTGAAGAATGTGGCACAGGGAAAATGATACTTAACTTTGACTTCTGCCCTTCTGCACCAGGTGCTTAAATATCGTGAAGAATCTTGTATTTTGAACGTTACTGGGAGGGAAGGGGTGTCCTATTTAGAAAGCAGTTCCCAGCTCACGCATCTGTGCAATTTGATTAATTTTGGAAATTAAAGCAGATGAAAATCTGCGTCTCCGAAGATTTAAATCTTGTCAGTCTGAAAGAAAGCTGAATTGTTTTCATGGGTCAGCAGGCAGGCTGTTCTCACAATTCATTCATTCATTTGCTGCTGAAGTAATGTGCTACTTCAGTTCCGAGATTAAACAACTGGCAGTGATAACTCATTGTCAAGGGATCGTGTCAGTATGTCAGGCCTTGTGTAGAACAAGGGAAAACTTGTAAGGGGAATTGAGGCAGGTGAGCCAGCGTTCAGCAGGCTGCAAGTACAGTTAATCAAGTCAGTAAAAAATGGGGATTGTGGTTTCCAAAACAAATGTCCTCCTTTGATATTTAGTCACCTAGACAGGTAGTGACATTTTCTAAGATGCTCCGTTATAAGCATTTAGTTTGCAGTCAGTAGGAACTGCACCTGCCTGGCACGTAAGCTTTGGCTGTTTGGGAGCCTCTGATTGAATTCCTGGTTTGAAATCTTGGGATATGAATGACTCGGCTGAGAGACTAACCACTGTACTTGGATACAGAGCAGCAAATGACTTTTAAATGTCTAATAGAAATTAATTGTTCTTTATGAGATGTGGTTTTGTTAATGTTTTAAGAGAAAGGAAAAGGTGGTTATTTGTCTCAAAAAGAAGGGGAAAGTTCCATGCACAAAGAAAGTAAGGTAGAAGGAAAAAAAGGAAGTGAAAGGTATTTGGACAAAGTAGAATGGAAAAAAGTATGAACGATGGAAGGAATGGTAGTGGTAAATGTACACAGAGGCTGCGCTGAATATGAGGCTGGGAACGCTGAACCTGATACAGAGGCCAGTGAGGACATTCAAAGTCAGCAGTGATGATTTATTTCTCTGAAAATGCTTTGGAAATAAATTGAATTCTATTTCTTGTAAATAAAAGTTAAGAACAATGTCTGTGTTGTTATATACCTTGTTTTTTTTGCCTGTGTTGTATGTAAATTGAAGAGGGGGGAAAGAAATAGGTCATCAGCCATAAGGTCTGCCTGGACTGTTAAAATCTAGAGTCCTGGAAAACAAGCTGGCAGAAGAGTACGTTATTCTCCTGAAATTAAGTACATTGAGCATTTTCTTTTATATTTACTCATATTGCAGATGACTTTTACTTCTCAGCTAGCACAAAATTTACTCAGCTTTCATCTTACTGATTTCTACATGTTTTTATAATGGAAGTTTGTGTTGTCACATGTCTGTCAACAAGTGGGAGCAACAACTTCTCTTGACCAAGCTAAATCGAGTTTGGAGTTGTTTTGGTTTTTTTCTTTTCACATCCACCATTAGAGCAATCTTGCCAGGTTCCAGATCACTTTTATGCTTTGAAATCCCTGTCTTTGCTTCTATTTAAATATAACCAAAAAGATACTCCCATACAGACATATCAATGTCTCCCACCCCAGCCAGCGTCTTGTCGTTACAGAGTCTTAGAAAAAGCCCCCTTACTGGTGCTGCTTTGTCACTGTGGAGTGGCAAGGGGGAAACACGTTTCACTGAATAATTACACCAGGAGTGGGTATTTGGGAGAGATTGACAGTAACCATGTGATGTTTGTGCCTTTTTTTTTACCCCAGATCTGCACATTGAAAGACACGTGAGCGTGGTGTGCTTCTTGTGCTTCATTTATTTTGTCAGAGCAGTTTCTGGAGTGGATAAATCTTGGGAGAAGACATCTTCCAAACTTGCTTCTGGTAGAGACAGCTGACTTGGTTGGATGTTTTATGGAACAGCTCCATCAGTTTTCTTTTACTAGATAAGGACATTAGCCTGGTGTCATAGCTGTTTTGCAAGCCTGTGATTGCCTTCTATGACCCTGAAATGCCACTTCAGCAGGAGAGGATGTTTTTATCCCTTTTCCCATGAGTGCAATGTGGTGCTGCTGGCACTAGTGGCTGCTGTATTTTGCTCTACAAACAGCTATGTTTCACTTGTGGGTGGGCTGGAGTTTTAAAAGAGAATACGTGAAAATTAAGGCATTAATCCTACCAACGTGGTAAATTACTCAAGGTTTTTCTGCCTTTCATATTTCTTGAAGGAACTGAAACGTGGATAAGCTTCCAGCAAGTACCAACCTCATCAAACAAGCAAAATCTTCCACGTCCAAACAGATAAAATATAAAAACCCATGATTTGTCCCAGTTATAGAACAGGGAAGAAAAGGCAAAATAACATTTATTTTACTAGGACTTTTCAGGCCTGTTGTTCTGGAGGCCTTTCCTGTGCCTCCCCATGGGAGAAGCAGGAGAGTGTATGTACCTATACATGTATATATTTGTCAATCCTAAACAGCTGGAACCCATCAAAGCTGTTTGTGTGTATATCCTCTTTTATGTGCCTAATTAGTGCAAATATTTCCTGAGGTATTGGATTCACTAACGAGGCAAAGGGGAATCCGGACTGCTAGTATCTAATATTTCAGACCTCCACACCCAAGATGCGAAGCTTGAAAAGGATAAGAAGGAAAGTGTTTGGAAGCAGTCTCCACATATGCTTCAAACTAGAAGACTAAAAATAGCACCTCATCCTAGAGAGGTGATGCAGTGTTTGGAGAAGGATGGAAGATGGCAAGATAGATTGAGTGAATTTTTCTCTCTCCCGCTGACACAGCTGATCTTGTTGGCATCCAGATAGGCCTTGCAATACAGAAAAGATTCTTAAGGGCAGTTGCTTGTGTAAAGGGAGTGTGGAAGTGGGATTGCTTTGCACTTCTTAGTGTCGCTTTTTTTGTTGTTGTTGTCAGTTTTTCTCCATAGATTCCATCCCTAAGCCACTAAGGGTCCTTCCTTTGCTTCTGCTAAAACCTTTCATCTTCCTGAGAAGAATGGGTAAGGGGATTTTACCCCTTTCTCCAGAAGTAGGTCCTCTATGAGAGCTGAAACAACTCCTGTTGTGCTGAGCTATTGACAAATACAGCTTGCAAACCTTTGTGCTTGGTATATATTTTTAGTCTCCTAAATGATGACAGTTCTGAAGTCTGTAGCACTGTGTGCTTTCGAACAGGCCTCCTTTAGCGGTTGCTCTTTAGGAACTTTAATATAATCTTGGCCACAAACTGTGCACTGCATACTTATTCTAGCTGTGTCTGGAATTCCCTTCACTGCCTTTTTTTTTTTCCTATCAAATAGACGTGAATTCCTTCTGAAACGACACCCAGAAAAGTCCTCCACCCAGATAGTTCAGACTCCTAAGCTGATTTGCAGACCCTTTTAATTCAGAAAGAGTTTCTTCAAGGCCACTCAGTCACTCCTTAAAAATGCCTGGGATGAAAGGTGGTTGCTGTTCTCATCAGCTTCTTAGCTCCAATTTGCTTTTGCTGCATTAGCACTGTGATAGCTGGGGGTGGGGAACGGTGGCTGCTCAGTCAGGAACATCCCATGGCTGCAGTTCAATACTGAATACTATTTTGAAATCAAAGATTTGAGCGTCATGTGATTTCCTACTTGTCTCACACTCATTGCCCAAAGAACAAAGGTCATGTGTTGTCATGGCTTCAGTTGGGACAGCGTTAATTTTCTTACTAGCAGCTTGTATAGTGCTATGTTTTGGATTTGGGATGGGAAATGGTGCCGATGGCGGCACTGGTTTTGATTGTTGCTAAGCTCCCAGGGCCTTTTCTGCTCCTTACACTGCCCAGACAGAGGGTAAGATGGGAGGGTCCATGAAGTCGGGAGGGGACACAGCCAGGACAGCTGACCCCAACTGACCAAAATAATATTCCACGCCATATGACGTCATGCTCAGCACATAAAGCTGGGGGAAGAAGGAGAAAGAGGAGGGGGGGTGGGAGGGGGGGGAAGATATTCAGAGTGATGGCATTTGTCTTCCCAAGGAACTGTTATGCACGATGGAGACCTGCTTTCCTGGAGATGGCCTGCCCACGGGAAGCAGTGAATGAAGCCCTTGTTTTGCTCTGCTTGTGCACGCGGCTTTTGCTTTACTTATTAAACTGTTTTTCTCTCAGCCCACGAGTTTTCTCACTCCTGATTCTCTCCCCATCCTGCCGTGGGGGTAGTGAGCGAGCTGCTGCGTGCTCCTAGTTGCTGGCTGGGGACAAACCATGACACCATGTGAAATTCGGTCTCAGAAACTCTGACCTATTCCCCTGTCTTGGATTGCCTGGCCATTAAGGCAGGAAGTGGGAAGTGGGAAAATAACAGTGGGGACAGATAAAACAGGAAGGAAGACTGCAGTAGGAAACACTGGGATATATTGAACTGAGTGGGAGTTGTGCACCTGCACTCAGTTTCAGAGACACCCATATGGCACTTATCACCACCAGTTCAGCAAAAGCACCAGGAGGGAGGAGAGATTAAAAGCTTTCTTCAGATACAGATAGAGGAAATGTTTAAGAAATAGCACACTTCCAGTAAAGCTGGCAAAAATACCATGGTAATGCAAGGAAAGGGGAACAAAGGATAAAACAGGAATCATCAGGTTAATGAATCTCTGAAATTTAAAGGTGCAAGACTGGAGAAAACAATTAGGTAGACCACCAGAAAATTAAGGCTCTATGTGTAGCAAAATCAAGGAAACACAGTATTTTAAAGTTAATTACAACTCCTGAGAGGTCTCAGTATCATTCCACGCTAAAAATAACTGTGATGATGCAGGCGATGCCTATCCAAGTTTGGGGGTTTGAAAAACAAACTGCTGCTGATCTCTTCTGGCCACTAGCCTGGCAAACATATGGAATACAAATGGAGCAAGATTGGTTTTTTTCTGTGGTTTACATACAAACTCACTTGCAGAAGCAGCAAGCAAAGCCAGGAGTAGAAAACTGGCCAAAAGAAGAGCATGTTCAGTTCCACAGCATGGCTGGTTGAAAAGAAAAGCTGCTACCAACTGAAAGGCTGAGCTAGAAAGCCTTAACTGTTCCAAGCTCGTAAGGTATGTGGAAATACTGTGAAAATGATTAGTCTTTCAAGTAAGAGGCTCTTCTGTTGGTTTTTGTTTTGTTTTGTTTTTTAATTAAGAAAAGTCTTGAATACCGGGGCTGAACTTCTTCCAGGTGTGAATTTAAAAATGTTTTTCTTCTGAAATGCCACTCTTTGATGTGACCGCTGAATTCTGCTGTGACCTGGAAATTCAAAAACTTCTATTAGCTGAATGTTAAATACATTCTTTTTTTCTGAAGCATGCCAATGAAAATGCTGTCCAGAGTATAAAACAGAGCAGTGTACTCAAAGTCATTATTCAATATACTTGACAACAGAAGCACTCAGCTTCTGTGACCTGGAATGTATTAGAGGGGGGGGAAAAAAAACATTCCATCAATTACGCTTTTTTTAGCTGTAGCACTGAAAGCTCTGCTCTCCTGTGTTCTGTGGACAAAGTGGCTTTGCTTTGTGTCTTTTTCAGATTAGTTTTCTATGCTGATGTGTGAATAAGTTGGAGAAGCATTGACTCTTTTGGCCACAACAGTTAAGACAAAGTTTACAGTACTTCCAGCTTGTTTGTAATAGGAGTCAAAATTTCTTTGGTGTGAACAATATACACACAGTCCTGTGTTCTGCCGATGCATCCATGAGCAATTTTCTTGTTTTAACTCCCATTCTGATGAGTTACTGCCGTTAAATCAAGTTTTCTGCCTCAACTTCCTCCTAAAGCAATAGTCCCGGTTGCTTCTCTCTGTGCCATGCAGCAACGTGAACGGCTGCCACCAGGCAAATTCTACCACCTGTGGCTGTGTTCAGCCTCAGAGAAGTCCCTCTGCCTACATGAATGTTTGAGCGTCCACCAAGCATCACTTTGCTGAGGCACTTTCCCTGTCTCTTGTCCCCATCCCCCAGCTGCCCGATCCCATCTTCTCTTTTTCACTGTTCGGATGGGCACCAGAATACAAACAGGAGAAATGCAAACCCACTTAGATAAGAGAGAGCATAATGCCCTGCATCTTTGCCCAGAAGCAGCCTGCAATTCTGGGAAGATATCAGGTGTGTCACAGTTTTAGTCTGAGACCAGCTGTAAGTGAAATGCATTCCTATGGAAACCAGAAGGCACAGCTCTTCCAAAACAATTCAGACATAAATGTACACTAATATCCCAGGCTGAATCTTCATGGCTTGTATTCTGAAAGGCCAAATATCAGATTATTCTGTCTTGGTTAAGAAAGGGCGAACTGCCTACTTGAAAGTTCAGAGAAGGCATTAACTTACCTATTTAACTGTAGTCCATTTGATTAATCAAAACCAGCCAACTGAAAAAACACCCCACATTATTTCCCTGCTGCAACTGTGAAATAAAATGGTTTGTGAGGATGCTTACTCAGCTGGATAGCTAGTATTTTTATGGTAAAGGTTTGAATTTGGTCTTGTCTTGTCCAAACTGGTGTAAGATCTCAGGGGAAAGGAAATGCAGACCACAGCAGCGTATCTCCTTGGCAGTGCCTCACCTGCAGCTGGAGGTGCACTGGTGAGAAGCAAAACCTGTAAGAGGGAAAGAGCAGACTCTGGGATGCCTCACTCAGTTGGCTGGTGTGTAACGTGATGGAGCACGTGGGTTTATTACACAATGGCAGCTGAAAGCCAAATGAGCAGTGAAAGGCATTACAACATTTTGAAGATGTAGAATGAAATTTATTGCCCAAAGAAGCATTTTGGGCTGGAAAATGGTCTTCAGATTCTGTGCATTCATTGACCCCTTTGAGAACTATTTTACGAACTAGAAGGATAATGGAAGGAAGGTTGTTACAGAGGCATTAGCTGCTGCAGGGCTGTTCTGCCGCCCCAGAAGGATCACTCTCTGCATGTGCATTCTGGTCTGAAATAAAAGCATACTTTGTGAAGGAATTTGTCTTTAAAGAGCTGTCTGCCTAAGTGCTCTTCTGGAATAGCTCCTGCAGAATAATGCAGCTTTCAAAAGCAGTGCCAGCTTTTGTCCTCTGCATCCTTGGGCACCCGGAATTAGGCTTCAGGTACTTACATAAATTGCTTGATGTCACAAATGAGGACCCTGCAAGTACATCCTGATGATGGTTAGGGGACATGGGTTTTGTTGCTTGGTTTTCCAACATGGCCAGCACCGATGACACCCATGTGTGCTTTCAACCACCCCTTAATGGGTGAAGGGTGGGGAGGTTTTCACAAGCACCTTGAGACAGGTTGAGATGCTGCTCCCATCCCTTCTGCCAATTGAACCTCCCCACTCAGCAGGGCAGCAACCCTGAGGGAGAGCCAGTGATCCCTTCTGCTCTCATGAACACACCCTTGGCTCCTTTACCTGGAGTCCCAGATCAACTGTCTGACCAGAGGTGATCTAAAATGGGTGACTGCTTCCCAAACATTGTCTGCAAGAAGACCGGACACTCATAGAAGCGTTTGTATCCTCAGAAGAATCTTTTCCATCTTTTTAAAATGGCAGATGAAGTCATGCATATGACTCAGCCTCATTTTCTTGGCCTGTGACTTCAGGCAACTCACCTCTCTTCCAGCTTTTGGAAATGGACGGTCTTGGACAGGTTTTGTCCATCCCAACCAAGACCGTGTGCCTCGCTGAGGAAGACGCATGTGTGGAAGCCGGTAACACAAAGCTGATTGGTGCTGAATTGAACCGAACGCCCCTCCATCGTGTTTATAACCCAGCCTGTCTTTGCCAGCTGTAAAATACGGGCAACACACTATTCCTTAGAGATGGCAAATAAAGCAGCTGACACAATTTGTAAGAGTTTAGAAGTCACTGATGACAATAATTCAGCAGTATTTCGGTGCTGGACCTGAAGGAGAACGTGAGGAAAGAGGCAACCCCCATTCCTGTCAGGGCCCCGCGAACCACCACCCCCTCCGACAACAGCGCGAGCAGGCAGCCTCGGTTTGGCGGCGGGAGGGCCCCGCCCCTGCCCACTCCGGGCCCCGCCCACCCCCGCTGAGGCGGGAAACGCGCCGGGCCGCTTCCCTCAGGAGAAAGAGGAAGAGGAAGAGGGTGGGCAGCGAGTGGAACCTGAGCCGCTGTAGGGAGCTCAGGTCCCTGTGCACTTGGGGTGCACTCGCAGCGCCGGAGGTGCCTGGGGATGAGCTGTGTTTTAATTATGGTTGTAATTTTGATGGAGAATGTTGGTGCTCCACGAGAGGGGGCCGTGTGTGGAATTTGCTGGTGCCTTACCGTTTTCAAACAGGAATTTATATTCCTTGAAAGGGCAGCTGCCAAGGAAAAGCCAAACAGACCGATGTGTCAATACATGATTAATTGTTTATTCTCTGGGTCAACAGATATGAAATTCCACCGTTGGTGCCCTTTGGGCCAAGCCAGGCCAGACCAGGCCAGATGGCTCCTGGCCCTAACACAAGGCCCAAATGCAGCTGCCATGTTTCTGTCAGCTCAAAACCAGCCCATTAAACCCAAGGCTGTGGCCTGGGGCCAGCTCCCTGTTATCTAATCTAATTTAGATTAGATGCTAGAAAGAAATTTTTGACTCGGGGTGGTGAGAGTGGAACAGATTGCCCAGGGATGCTTGTGGATGCCCCATCCCTGGGAGTGTTCAAGGCCAGGCTGGCTGGGGCTTTGACCAGCCTGGTCTAGTGGGAGGTGTCCCTGCCCATGGCAGGGGAGTTGGAACTCAATGATCTTTAAGGTCCTTTCCAACTCTAACCATTCTGTGATTCTATGAAATAAGCGCAGCATGTGGGTCTTCTTCACCTATCCTAATGAAGAGCTCCTGGGGCAGGATAAAAAGGGTTGGGGCACCCAAGGTGACGCAAAAGTGTTTGTGTTTCCTCACTAAGATCCATGTTTCTTCATGGCTTTGCTGTGTTGTCTCAGACTTTCACCCTTTTATCTGCTTCATTGCAGGTAGCAGCGGATTAAATCCTCTGGGTCTTTGGTGCGCCGACACACCAGCAACAGGACGACCCTCTACTGAACAGGAGAATTGTATTAATTCCTCAGGCTTTTAGTAAGGTGTGGAATAAATTTTTTTGTTTCCCCTCCTGGCCCGTAGGAAGGCACAGGTCGGGGTCTGCCTCATTTTTCTGCTCTGAGATGCCAATTGCCTAAGGATGGGGAGCAGGAGACACATCCTGCGACCTGTTCAGCTGTGCTTGGAGTGCGGGGTTATGTGCATTTCAGGAGGATATTTTTAAGGGAGGACTGTAATACAATTTTAACACCCTTTTGCATTAATTGGGGTAATTGCTTGGGCTTTAAAAAATATTTTCAAATATTTTTTAATTAATGTTTTACCATAATTATTTCCTGATTGATATTAGGCATGATTTCTCATTTCATAATTATCAGGGTTCTGACACAGAAATGAAATACAACCTGACACTATAAGAAACAACCAATTTAATAGGAATATTTCCATTAAATATTAACAGAAATTACTCTATCATATTTTCACTCATAAACCAATTATGGTAATTCTAAAATTATGTTTTATTTCTCACTCCTCCTAGTCCCTATACACAAGATTCTTGCAAGGAAATTAGGCAGACTTTAAGTATCCATTTGGAAGCTGAAAAAAATTTGCAGATATTTAGTCTACATTCTCCCACCCTCTGTTAGATATAGCCCATCTTGTAGTTTCACCTGATTTAGCTTTCATGGATTTTATTAACAAGGATGAGCAAGCAAACATATATATGTATCTCACAATTGACACAGAAGCAACCTATCCATTTACAAAACCACAAAAACGATACACCAGGTTACAAGATCATATTTCTAAGGAACTACTTTGTATTACTTTTTTCTTGCATTCATAAAATCTAAGGAGATGATAGTATTTTGCTTTCTATTTGACCATGCTATCAGTAAGTGCCTATTCTGGCGTTAGGCCTTGCTTATAGGAAGTCACATAAAGAGGGCAGTGAGGCTGTAGCAGAGGACAGACATGGCAAATTAACCATGCAAAACCATGAATAAACTCTCTGGGTATAGTTTTGAATAATAAAACCCTCAGATTTTTATTATCCTTCCTTTATTCTCTTCATGCAAGCATACTTCTTACAGGTATTACTTCCACATCTTCAGCATTTATTAGGTATTGTGAACTCCATCAAGAACATGGAAACAGATACAGCTTTGCAGTCTTCTCTCAAGATACGTGACTAAGGACTTGTAGCACTGTTTTGTGGGCTTTCTGTCACATAAAGATGGAGAAGCTGAGATGTTGCTTAGCCTTCCCATTACCCATTCTGTCCACAACTCTGCTGACTTTTGTTATAAAAGGACAGACTGCCTGTAGCTTTCTTACCAGAATTAATTCCAGTAATGATAAATCATTTAAAATGTTCCCACCTCCAAACTTGTCTCTGACCCAAGATTCTCACAAGCGAATGAGATCTCTTTTCCTAATACTTGTTAAACTGTTTCTAGTCAGATCTGAGAGTAATACGCTAGACATTCTCCTTTTGGTCTGGTAGGTAGGTAACAAAGAACTGGAAGCAGAATCGAAGTTTAAATCCATATGTGATGCCACACTGAGTAGGTTCTGTAGTTCAAGGACTTTTTAAAAGTCCTTTAACAGTCATTTACTCATTTATTGACACCCAAATAATATCTTCGTTTGCATTTGTAGTGATCAATACTTTATTGCCTGCTGTTTCATGATGAAGGCCATGGATGATCAAGTTGTCCAAGAAGAACCAGGATACCAGGATGATGAGGTAAATTTACGGTTGATAGAAAAATATGTGCAGCAAATGTTGTTTGAAGGTATTTTGATACTGCTATGAAATCCACAGAGAGACAGGAGGTCCCCAAAAGACCATTAGGGAGTTCAATGCATTTAAAATTTTCTTCCCAGTCTAGTACCAAGAAACTCTCATTCTCCTAGTCCCTGTGCAGCCTTGCTCTTCAAATACTCACTAACCTTTCAAAAGCTACACATATTTTTTAATGGGATTATCATTATTTCTTTATATTTTGCACTTCTGTATTAAATGCCAGGGGACTCTCAGTTATTTTTATACTTCCGAGGAATGGTCGTCAGCCTGAAAAGCTGAGAAACTGTGGTGGAAAAAAATCAGGGTGATGATGATCATAACACAAGTTTTATTAGCTAAGCAGAGGATTGCTTGCCTGTGAAGATACACTGCATGAAGAAGACGATAGGAAATGTGTAGGCCTTCTTGGCTCACTATGGCTTTGCTTATTTGAATAGTCCAACAAGATATGTATTATTGTGGAAAATCATTTAAATGTTTACAAATGTGAAACAGACACATAGTGAGACAGATGTAATTACAAGGAAAAGCAAAATCTTTTTCTTCCTGCTATTTTTTTAGGAATCCTTTTTTCAGGATATAGACCTGCTACAGAAGCACGGAATCGTAAGTATAAGCCACGACTTTACAGCACAAAATTGTCCATGTAAAGCTATTGCAAGGTTATTTCCAAAAGCATATACACTTTGATACAAAAAGCCCTGGAATTCCTCCTGGCACTAAATTCTAAATCATTCATGTGAAGACAAATTTTTGCCTCTGGTGATAAGACAGGTTTTCAGAAAATCTCATTCCCATCAGATTCCTAAATAAGGTGGCAAGATATTCAAAGTATTTAGCACCCAGCACTCTTGAAAAACCAACTACTTGCTAATTTATTTGAAAACTGTGTGATAGATTACTTCCTGTTCCTGCCAATCTTTGTAATTACTCCTGCATTTTTGGTGCCGGTGAAATTACACTGTGACAATTGTTGCTCTACTATTTTCAGCACGCTCGTGAAGGGGGTAGAGTGGGAGTGAGGAAAATATTATTAGCTAGAGAAAAAAAAAAAGGATAGTTTTCTTCATCGAATATAAATTCCTATAATCGTTATCACCATCCTCATTATTATCATCACATACACATCCCCTGTTTATTTGAATTACTATTATTACATGTTTATCCAGGAGATTGGCTCATGGATCAGAACCCTATTATATTCAGTGTTATAGAAGCAGAATAAAAAGTTGAGTTTGCGCCATAAAATGTAGAATTTAACTCTCAGCTAGATGACTACAGATGGATACAGACAGGGAGGACACAGACACAATGAGACAGCATTAGTCAGCAGTATAATTACCAGGCTAAGCATGTCAGCGGTGTTAATTGTTGTCAACGTTTTTCTATTGGCAATTCATTGACAGTTTTAGAGAGAACTTTGAAGAAGGATCATGAGGTTGGGAACTCGTTGGGTTGTCGTGAGGCAACATAGGAAAAATAGATGAATTCTTGTGTTACAAAATGTGACAGGGTGACCAAAGAGGCTGATCTTGTGAGCTGGAAGGTCCTGGCCTGTCAATATTAAATGAGGCACGGTAGGCAGAGAATGATATTAAGGTAGTCAAGATCTTGACAATAAAGAATAATGACTTAGGCTGTTCTTTCTGGTTTTTTTTTTCCTGCCTTCCAAGTGGTATTCCCACACTCCAGTGGAAGTTTTTGTTCTCAGCTGTGCCAATTAAAAATCTTTATGTGAACATATGGTAATGCATATCTGTTAAATTCATTTGCTTATAGTTTTTGTAGGTTTCAATTTTTTTCCCCAGAAGTAGATAGAGAACTATTTACTAGATCTGACTGTGGCCACAGCGGGAGTCAGATCAGCACAACCCAGGCTGTGGTTTGATGTTCACCACAAGTTTTTGGTAGGAATTAAGGTGCTGTGACCTTGTAGCTTTTGCTGAGTGTTCCTGCCCCTACAGCATGCCATCCCTTCTTCTGCCACACCTGCTTCTGTAGCCACCCTGGGAACTGGATTTGTGAACCAGAAAGACAAAGCCACTGAAGAAATGCAGAAGCAGGGTAATGCATTTAAGGTTTTGGTCTAGGGAAAAAAAAAAGATCTTTGCAGCAGTAGTCTGTTGCCTTAATAGAAAAAGGGAATGAAAGTTTCTGGTTATGATAGTCTTTTGGGTGGAAGAGTCATTTTTATTTGTGACTGATTTTACCTCATCCATCTCTATTAATGTAATAATAAAGAAAAAAGCCATCACAGGATGAGAAATAAGCTTCCAAATGAACATGACTAATTTCTAACATAGCACCGCTCCATTCTTATGTCCTATGCACCCACGTGCTCTAGATAATTATAGATTCAGTTCGTAAGTTCATACTTTTTTTCAAAGAAAAATCCTGGCTGGAACTGGTAAATCAAAGTACCCCAAACCTTTCACGTAGTATGTTTTCTTGTGAGCAATCTGTTGCTTGCCTTTAAGTTTCCAGTGATGTCAGAATCATAAAATGAGGTGAGAGGAGGCAAAATGTGTCAGCAGGGCGCTGACTGAAGTCACGCTCTACCCAATTTATGAAAAACTCCTTCCAGCCCAAAGTGTCGGTCAGATCTGGAAGATATGTTTGTTTTAAACCGGACATACTGTGAACGTGCAGAAACAGCACAGCAGTTAGAGTCGGCTTCCAACAATCCACACCAGTCAGCTCCCAGTTATCCGTGATCAGATTATCTGGTTTACAGAAGATCTGTGCTAAGGGACCAAGGACATCCTGAGGGTTACAGGGTTTCCTGGGTTGGTCTCCACGCTACTTGAAATAATCCGTCCTGTTTCCTTACTACCAGCTTGGATCTAGACAGACTGGCGCTGAAGAGTGGACAAGTAAATACAACCGGACCCGAGACACCTTTCTTTCAAAAGCACCAGGTTCTGGGCTCTGCACCACGATCCCTCACACCAATGCTACTCAGCATTTTCGGTCGTTGGTGTCATAAAATACATAATGAAAAGTTGACCGTAAATCTCTTTCTTTCTTGGTGAAAATACACATGCATATGTGCGTATGTACGATAGAACGTGTTTCAAAGGTTTGTATCTATCGCCTTCTATTTGTTAACTGTCACGAGTACTCACAGAAGGGAACTTTCTTCACAGAACGTAGCAGATATTAAAAAACTGAAATCAGTTGGGATCTGCACGATCAAGGGAATCCAGATGACCACAAGACGGGCACTGTGCAATGTGAAAGGGCTTTCAGAGGCCAAAGTGGACAAGATTAAAGAAGCCGCAAACAAGCTTATTGTAAGCCAATCACTTTCCTGATAGTTAAAATTTCTGCTGGCCTCTCCAAAATGCTGTGCAACATTTCTCTTAAGAGATTATTTTTTTTTTCACCACATCATCAAAAGAATTTTGAAAATTATTCTGCATAATACTTACTACTCTACAACAACCAGACAAATCCTGTGGGGCTTTTCATACCCAGCCTGTGTAAACGAAGCTAGGGTAGAGAGGAGATATTTAGGTGGGATATTGCACTTTACCTCCGGGTTAGAGCCAAAATAAATCTCTTGTATTCTCTTTGGTCTTCCTTAGGAACCAGGCTTCCTGACCGCCTTTGAGTACAGCGAAAAACGGAAGATGGTATTTCATATTACCACTGGCAGCCAGGAATTTGAGTAAGCTTATCTCTACTTAAATCCTTCCTTAGTCCAATAGTTGTTAATATAATTCCTTATTGTTCCAATAATCTTACTGTCTTTAAGAAGAGACAAAAAAATATAAAGGAACAATTGTTCCACTAAGACACCCAGGTTGCCTTGCATTTGGAGCTAGCATGGGTTCAAAGACGCCTGCATCAGTAAGCAACAAAACCAACTCCTTTTCTACAGTCATTGTAAATGGAGTTTGCATCCAGAAATCCTGAACATAGAATCACAGAATGGTTAGAATTGGAAGGGACCTTTAAAGATCATCAAGTTCCAACTCCCCTGCCATGGGCAGGGACACCTCCCACTAGAGCAGGTTGCTTAAAGCCCCATCCAGCCTGGCCTTGAACCCCTCCAGGGATGGGGCAGCCACAGCTTCTCCGGGCAACCTGTTCCAGTGCCTCACCACCCTCACAGTAAAGAATTTCTTCCTAATATCTAATCTAAATCTCCGCTCTTCCAATTTAAAGCCATTACCCCTTGTCCTGTCACTACACTTCCTGACAAAGAGTTCCTCTCCAGCTCTCCTGTAGGCTCCCTTCAGATATTGGAAGGCTGCTATAAGGTCTCCCTGGAGCCTTTTCCAGGATAAACAAGCCCAGCTCCCTCAGCTGGTCTTCATAGGAGAGGTGTTCCATCCCTCTGATTATCTTCATTTTTAATCCTAGTCAAAACAACCTGCAGGTCCCAGGTCAAAATTCTAAGTTTTCAAGACCTCCTTTGAGATGTTTTTATCTTTTTGAAGGTTTTTTCTCTCTTCTTTCTTTCCACTAATAATTTCTGTAGATTTTTCCCTTGCACGCAGCAAGGAAGGTTGAGACAGAGTTAATTCTTTATGAATCGGTGATCATCTAGTGCCCTGCACTTAAGGCATCAAGTGAGGGGCTTTAGGGCGGAAAAAAAATTTCTTAAAGTAGTAAAAATGTCTTTTACTTTCTTCTTGTGATTTTGTGTGTTTAACTGCATCATAGTTCTCTCCCTTTCTCCAGTAAACTTCTGGGTGGTGGGATTGAAAGCATGGCAATCACTGAGGCCTTTGGAGGTGAGAAAAACACATTGCATGAGTATTACTGAACGAAGAATTGCAGCTTAGTTTAGATTTTAAATCGGGCTGGATTACTTCTATCAAACTTAATGACGTTGTAGTCATAAAATGTGTACCTGCATGAGAGTAAGAAGAAAGAATCCAGGTCTCGTAGTGTTTTCCCATTTTTCCTCTTCATTTGCTGGCAGACTAAGCTGGAGCTGAGTAATCACTAGACTTGGGGCATGCTGGTTCAATACAACGTAGCATTAGTAACACGATTACTAACATGTCCTATAGGAAGGATTTCCCTGACGCAGTATGTGTTCCTTTCCAGTAACAAAACTGCCACAAAAGATACTTTATTTATGCACACGTAGGATATATTGCATTTCATACAAGATTTTGAATTTACAATTAAGTTCCTATTATAGTAAATTTGATCAGTTAGTGATTAACACTTCCACAACGATGAGTTTGTACTCTTCCCTTTAGAAAAGATAACCTGGAGGCTACCATGATTTGACATAATGAGATTAATAAACTCATAAGCTTCTCCTTGATCCTTTTACTGAAAATGATACTGGGCCAAGCGAGGGGAATCAACCAGATCTCCCTCTTCCCCCTCAGTTAACACTTTTACGCAGGTGCCATGTGGTTTTAACTTCTACACAGAAAAGAATAAATGGCCTTAGCAATCAAGCACGATCAAATTAAACCGTTCCAGATTTTTGCTTTTCATGTAACACATTTCTATTGCACAGAATATGATTTATCAATTTGGGGTTAAATTAATTTAAAAAGGTAGAGATAGAGGTGAATCATTTTAAAACCATTTCTAAATGCAGTAATTTCTGAATCTGACCTATTTAGAAAAAGAAACTCTGACCATTTTATTTTTCTTTCAATTTAACAGAGTTCCGGACAGGCAAAACCCAGCTCTCTCATACCCTTTGTGGTAGGTGTACTATTTGGAAAGAGAGAGATGTTTCTGCTCAGTAAATCCATTCTTTACAACTATACCAGAATTAAACACGTAGAGACAGGACAGAATCTTTTATCTCTAGAAATACAGTGAAACCGATCTTGGTGATTCTTACCTCTGTTAATTGTGTTTGAGTAGAGAACTCATGGAAATTATTACTTCTTTAATACTGCTCAAGTCGATGTAAGTTTTGCCATAAGCAGAGAGAAGATCATAGACTGTCTTGGAGAAACAAGTGAAACACACCATCTGGAAAAGCAGAACACAAATATGGGTTACAGGAGGACTAATTTCCTGGTCTCAGGAGGTTTTAGCTGAGTATGACATTCTGAAAGGGCACTGGACGGATACTACTGGCTCACAGTTACTGGATAAACAAAGACTTTGGCAGTCACCGCATTTGGGCAGTGCCAAATACAGCAGGACTCTGATTTCCCAGTGATATCTCTCAAGTGCCTAAATAGTAGTAAATAATAACTAATATAGCTATGAATGCTGCCGGAATATAGTTACCAGACACTGCACAGGCAAATCTTCCCTTAAATAAACCCCGTATTATAAAGGGAATTACGGCACCTTCTGGAAAAATAAGGCCTTTTCTGTTTAGTACAGTCTAACGGTCAGCAGAGTCATACCCTTTTGCATGAATGATTACAACTGAATTGAGTATTTTAGCTTATTTGCTCCAAAGAGACTAAACTCCCAATCAGTAACTATTTGCATATCACGAAAAATTCACATCCAAAGACTTTGTCATCATTTGAGTTACAGCTCAGAAAAAAAAAGCCCTACTAAATGAATACCATTAATTTGGGCAGAGGATTAGGAGGATGCTTTGTGGGTAAGAGCTTGTTGATAATATCCTTACCTCTTTTCAATATAATATACAGATTTAGTGGTGGTACTAAGTAAAACACCATTTTTGACACCATTAATTACATCTCGTCTGCTCTCAAATTGAGAAAAGCAGCTTAAGTTTCTTCTCGAGATGGTGGTAAGACTCGAGATACACCCGATTTCCACATTGATTACAACTGGTGGTTCTTTGTGATATGGATGAGCAGTTGTATTTTTATTAAAGAATAATAAGAGAGGGAGTAAGAAAATATTTTTCCCCTTTTTTTCATGTTAATCTTCTACGATTCACTGCAGTGACAGCTCAGCTTCCAGGACCGAATGGCTACACAGGTGGAAAGATTATCTTCATTGATACTGAAAATACTTTGTATCTTTTGGACTGTTAAAAGCTACAGGTAGGAGGAACTAGAAAGATGGTTCATTTTGTTATAAGCAAGTAGGAGGCTCCAGGTAGCTTCGTACCTGTAAAGTATTATGAATGACAAAGAAAGCCTGGAGAGCACAGCGTGTAGTGACCCACAAGGCAGTGACTTTTTTCTCTGTCATTTGATGTAATCCAACCTGGAAAAATTAAGAGTTAGGATACAGATTTTATAATAACTGGGTTGGGGGTCTTTTTCGAGACCTAATATGCCTTCTACAGGTGATAGAAGCTTTTCTATTTACTTGAAGAGAAATCCATCTAAGTACTGAAGCACTATTTTTGACACTGTATCTGTGATAGACGGTGCATAAATAGGTTTTGCTCACGGCTAAATTCCTAAAGCACAGATATCTGTATGTCAGCTCTCCCCACCTCAAACCCTAAACACGAAACAATTATCATCGTGAGCCTTAAACTATCTTTAGGGTATGTGGGACAGTGTGAAGAGAAAAAGTCAGTCTTCTCTAGGATCAAAATAAATATTCTTCTACACACACCCCACCCCTCCTCCAGTTCTATTTTGGAATGGAGTTTTGTTATTTTCAGAGCACGGTTTGTACAGAGAGGAATCCTTAACTCTGACTAACGTCAGCCGACCAGACCGCCTTCGTGACATTGCTGACCGCTTCAATCTTGACCACGATGCAGTACTTGACAATGTGCTGTACGCGCGTGCATATACCAGTAAGGCCATGATTGCAACTGGCAGGGTGTTTTTTTTCTCTAAGGCTCCCATTTTAATAGTTCCCAGTTTATTAACTGAGGTTGCCCAGACTGTCCACTGAGGATCATGAAAAATGTTTCGATTTATCAAGTTTTAAGCTTGTTTCCATTTCCTGCTTCTGGTGTTGTACAGTCTGGCTCAGTGTAAGAATTCCAGCTCAGCTGTTGCTACATAAAGTTTTGCAGTTTGCCACATTACAGAACCACGGAATTGTCAGAGTTAGAAGGGACCTCTAGAGATCACCTAGTCCAACTCCCCTGCTAAAGCAGGATTGCCTAGAGCACATGACTCAGGACTGCATCCAGGTGGGTCTTGAAGGTCTCCAGAGAAGGGGACTCCACACCCTCCCTGGGCAGCCTCTTCCAGTGCTCTGTCACCCTTAATGTAAAGAAACTTTTCCTCATATTCAAATGGAGCTTCCTGTGCTCCAGCTTAGGTGAACTCTGCCATGTATACGACAAGTGTCGGTGTAGCATCTTAGTAAGAGAAGCACCAATTAATGTAACCATGACGGCCTGAATGTAAGATAATTCTGTGAGTGCTGTTGAGAAACTCCCTCTGATCTCGTGAAAAAAACTTGATAGAGACGGCTCCAAAACGCTCTGTCATGAGACACTGCATTAAAACTTCAAGGAAGTTTTAAATGGGATTTTTGAGAGTGCAGGATAAACATGTATAAGGTGATTAGTACAACTTCTGCATGTCATTTAATTCAACATTAAATTCAAACGTTTCTATTGCTTTTCTGCCCTTAACACAACGAAAGAGTTGTCTTCATGCAGAGTTTTGTTGTGAAGCTTTTCCCAAAGAAGCTTTGTTAACTGGGCAAGCGGAAACTGGAACCTGCAGAAGGAAAGGCACTGCTGGTTACTGTAGAGGTAGCTTGTTATCGAGCACTGAATTTAAAACTGCTGGCAAAGAAAATATAAACAGTGTAGACATTTAAAGGGGGATTTTAAAATTCAGGCCTTTGTTCCTTCCGAGCTCTTTCTGGTCCTAATTTCACTTGGCAACTCTACTTCCCACCAGGTGAGCATCAGATGGAATTGCTTGACTACGTAGCAGCCAAGTTCCATGAGGAAGCTGGTATCTTCAAGCTATTGGTACAAGACTAATGTTTTTCTTTTTCTTTCTTTTTTTTTGTATGCATACTCCTTTCAGAATATGTTCTCCTCTTTTCTTTCACGACACTTACGTTTCTAGCATAATTACAATGCAGATCATTGACTCCATAATGGCACTTTTCCGTGTGGATTTCAGTGGTCGTGGAGAGTTGGCTGAACGACAACAGAAACTGGCTCAGATGCTGTCAAGGCTCCAAAAAATATCAGAAGGTAGGGGTGGCTTTGCAAAAATTTGGGAAGCGTGGACTGCAGTTGCTGGAACAGTAGCTGTTGGTAGCACGACCACCTAGTAGTCTGAATGTAGTATCCATCAGGCACTGGCCCAGGCCCAAGATGACGCACTAAGGTGTCTGTGGAACTATTCAACACTCAGAATGTTCCTAGAAATACTGATAAGAGAGGACCTAAATAAGAGAGTATGTTCTAGAACTGTAAAAATATCCAGTAAGAGAGATGGTCTTCCCCAGATTTCGACAGTCATTTAGATGAGAAACATGGAGAACAGAAAAAAGGATGAAGGCACAGAGAGATGAAAAAGCTGTGCCCGCTGCCACCTTGGCAGTACTTTGCAGTGCTCTGAGGGATGATGGCGGGATGAATAGGGTTCCTCCTCTTTGGAATCTCTCAGAAATGTTGATAAGGAATGAGGACATGTTTGGGGGTTTTTTTCATGCATTAAATTAAGAAAAAGAAAGAAAGGAAGAAAGAAATAAAGGAAGAAAGAAATAAAGGAAGAAAGAAAGAAAGCAAGAAAGNAAAAGAGGCAGAGGGGGCTGAGGGCAGGGAGCCAACAGGGAAGGTGGGAACTGAGGAGGACTTCTTCAGTGGAATGCTGAAAAGTGCTCATTTTTGGCATGTTACAGCTGAAGTCCCACAAGAGCAAGTTTAGGCTGTTTCCCAATAAACTCCAGCCATCAGACATAAAGAATGTTTTCTTCTCTTTCATCTGAGTTGCAGATGCACTGAGCTTGAAGGGCTTCAGCAGCAGCCTTGCTTTTACCATGGATGGGAGAATATTTTGGAATTGTAACTGGATATAGTTCACCTTCTTTGCATTCTTTCCTATTGCAGAATATAACGTGGCTGTGTTTGTGACCAACCAGATGACTGCTGATCCAGGAGCAACTATGACGTAAGATATTTTTTTTCTGTCTCTTTATTTAAAAATCAATTTTTGATTGATCAGAGGGGGGATCTGGTCCCTATAAATACTTAAAGAGCGGGTGTTGAGAGGATGGGGGTCAGTCTTTTTTCAGTGGTGCCCAGTGACAGGACAAGAGGTAATGGGCACAGAGTTGAACATAGGAAGTTCTATCTAAACATGAGGAGGAACTTCTTTACATTGAGGGTGACAGAGCACTGAAACAGGCTGCCCAGAGAGGTGGTGGAGTCTCCTCTGGAGACATTCGAAACCTGCCCAGACATGTTGCTGTGCATCCTGCTCCAGGTGGACCTGCTTTGGCAGGGGGGTTGGACTAGATGATCTCCAGAGGTCTCTTCCAACCCCGTATCATTCTGTGATTCTGTGAAAAATGTCTTCTCTTTTATATTACATATTTAACAGAGATGAATATTGAGATTGTATAGAGCAAGAGGTGATTCGTGATTCTGTAAAGAGGCATCAAAATGAAGGTTCAGATTGGTCACTGGTCCCTCTAGTTGTCCCTGCCCATGGCAGGGGAGTTGGAAGTCGATGATCTTTAAGGTCCCTTCCAACTCTAACCATTCTATGATTCTATGAATCGTTCATGGATGACACCTACGGGTTTCTGTAGGTTTTCGTAATGAGATTTTTAATGTTTATCTGCTGCCTGGCACGATGGTTTCTTTCACCGTGACTTAAAAAGTATTGGAAAAGCACCCTGTTTTCTTTTGGAGCAGCTTATATATAAAGTTTAAGGTATGTATTTCTTGAGCCTCTTGAATTTAATGGGTGGAAATTTATGCCAGCATTGAACATTTGAACATCCTATCTTGAGGCAAGTATGTTAAAGTCCTTTTTGATACATTTACCTATTTATTATTCATTACTGAGTTCAATGTGCCTCATCTGGCAGTTAATCACAGTACTAACCCATGGAGTTTGCAGAGTGAATCATCACAATTTTCTTGCTAATTTAGCTTTCAGGCGGACCCAAAAAAGCCCATTGGGGGCCACATCCTCGCTCATGCTTCGACTACCAGGATTAGTCTGAGGAAAGGGAGAGGGGAGCTCCGTATTGCAAAGATATACGACAGGTAAATCACCTTTCCTTCACAGGAAGGAAGCTGTGTTATGAGCAATCAACCGTAAGGTGACAAAGTTCATGGAACTGAAACTTCATAGCTCGATAGCCGAGTCACGGATTCAAACCAACCACGTTTCTGGATGGTAAATTGTGAGAAAATCTGAAAGGACAAACTATTTAACAGACGTTAAGGTTATCTTGCATATCGCATGCATGGAATTACATCATCTTGCATCATAAATCCTACCAGATGCTCAACTCTTAAAGGAGACCATCAAATAGTTTGGGAAGACTGGTGATCCCTTGGCAGGAAAATTCCAGAGCTGTAAAATTACTAAATTTTGCTGGTTACTACACTTATTATCACTTTACCTGGTAAACTGTGGCAGATGCAAGTCATTCTAAATCGTACCAGTGGGACTGCACGGAGTGACCTGTGCTTCTGGTCAGGAACTAAGAAATTGAAATGAGAGTTCGCACAGCCAACCTCTTTCCTTCTCCTGCACCTTCTCCATTCCCCTCCCTTTTGTTTATCACTTTCCAAGAGGTGGATTTTGCATTTTCTGATCTTGAGAATATTGATCCCTTGCCCATAGGTATAAAGCTGTGGAAGTATCCAGGTTGCTTACACTTAGAACGTTTCAGGGAGTGTTTCACAACTGCATTTAACATGGGGAAACCTTGTTTCTTTTTTGATTTCCCCAGCCCCGAGATGCCTGAAAATGAAGCCACGTTTGCAATAACAGCTGGAGGGATTGGAGATGCCAAAGAATAGGCGGAAAAATGATGTAAACCCACAACTGAAAACCACCTGGGCAGTTTGGGACCAAGATTTGTGCAAGGTCGCCGACTGCCTGGCTGCATTTCTATCTGTCGGGAACCATTTGAGGTATTTTGGGATAACATTGGGATGAACTCTGTATAGTTCAGTTTTATTGATCTTAATAGAATTTGGTTCGTTTAGGGTCTTCGTTTTTCAATTGAACTTTCAGCAGACCAAGATTTAAGAAATAAGTTTATGAATTGTTCAAAGAATCCTTTTCCTGTATTTTGTGGAAATCAAGCTGTCCTTTCACCTAAGATTAATATACCCTTTTTTAGTTTCTTTCAAAGAGACTGTCCATGTGGTAGAATTTAATAGCGTGAAATGGAACGGAATTGGGACAAACTGTTATGAAATTGACATAAAAAGATGGAAAAGGCAGTCGCAGCCCAACAATTTGATGGACTCTCATGTACCGTAAAGGAACAAGTTACTTTAAAAATACATTTGTATGTTGACCAGATAATTTTTGTATTTTTATTCAGCATTTTCTAGTTTTTGGATAGAATGTTTTAAAACCGTTCTTATTAAAGTTAAAAATAAAGATTATTAATTAGAGCAGCATTCTGCTTATGTTTGGGTGCTTTGAATCAAAGCCTCCTCTCAGCAGTATCTCACTGATCTGTCATGAGAGAAATAAGCTGGCTGCAACCAAACCACTTCAAAACCTTTTGCCAAGTTCACTAAAGAAACAAGCTTTATATAATTGCCTTGGCAGTTTCCTAATGCAAGTAAGAATATTAAAGGTTATTACTATTAAATAATAGGAAATATTAAAAAGCAGGAGAAAACAAAACCAGCGGCTAGACAGGGGAGAGAGGATGACACTGGTACTTACAGGGAGGGAAATAGGACTCGGCTGGCAGATGGAACATGCCCCTTGGCCAGCCGGCACAGACAGTTCTCCCAGTCTCCCAGGGATGTTTGCCACGGGGCGGGGGCAAACGGAGAACCCAGCAGTAAAGAGAAAAATGGAGAACCGGGGACCAGTTCAGTTTGCATTACCTCCAATGCTCATGGCATTGCTTGTTGTAAAATAAACTCAACTGTTTATTAATAAATAATCCTTATTAATCTAATAATCCTTATTAGATCCTTCATTTGAAGGTCTTACTTAGTCCTCTTGTATAAAAATGCTAATTAGAGTGGGTCTAACTTTGGTGTCTTGTTAGACAGCTTGTCCTCACTGACATCACATGTTTTTTCATTTCGATTAACTAATACATGTTAAGGTAACATGATGTAAAGAGACAGCAGTGACCAGAAATTCATCTAAGAAGAGCCTGACACCGTAGCCAGGGTTTACCTCATGACAGAGCTAGAGAGTCTGCCTTCCTTGAGTGCTTTCTTAGATCTTTGGTATTTTTCCTGAGGTAAAGCACTACTTTTAACAGCGGAGGGAAGCCTAGAGATAGGAGGTTGGCTGATCCGAGGGAGCAGTAATTGTTATTTCAGGTAACATCTACCTTTTTTGCACGTACCAGTCTCTCCCACACCAGGCATTGCTATCTAATGGCCAAGTCCCAACGTCGCCCAAGTCCCACCCACTCAGAAAGGCCAAAGTCTCTTCCAGTGTTTTATTTTAAGCACCAAGATTACTTTTTGCTTTCTCACATATGTCACCCATCCATTCATCCAGCAAGAAAAACTAAAATGGTGAACGATTTGTCTCCTTCCACGTCAAGCTATTTATTTCAAGGGTCTGCAAGCAGAGAGGGAGACTTTTCTCTTCTGCCATTCTAGCTGATTTTTGACAACCTGACAGGCCAGAAAGCACTAGGTTGACTCAGTTACCAGTTTACTTTCTGGAGAGCTTGCCCTGAACCTCCTGCAGCCGCGGAGGGCGGTGTGTGTGTGTGTGGGGGGGCGGCCGATGCCATTTTCTCTTGGCACTTAGGCTAAGGCAAACATGGCTGCTGTCATTCCCGCCCCTGCCCCAGCGCCCCACCGGCATCCCCCTGCTGATCTGCCAGGGGGAAAAAACCCACAACCAACCGAAAAAAAAAAACCAAACCAAACAAATCATCATTGAGAAACTAAACAGCCTNAAAACCCACCCCAGAAACGAGGAAAAACCCTACCCCGCCGCAGCAGGAGGCCCAAAGGCCCGCTGTTCCCCCGCCAGACCGAGCCCCTGCCGTCGCGGTTATTGTCTCCTCAGCCCCGCTCCCACTCGCCACGGGGCCCGCGGGCAAAAGGCCGTATTCTCCAAACGCGGCTACGCGGGCAAAAATCAACGTAAGCTTCCGCCAAACCTGCCTGCCCAACCCGCGGAAGAATTTTACGCCAACCGCCCGGGCTGCCTTCTGGGACAACGCAAGCCTGCGTTACGCAACTTGCGTACCCGGTGCACTTACGTAACGTACGCCCCGACCTGAGTTTTCCCTAACGTCTAGAAGAGGTTACGGCGTCGATTCCTTGCGTAGCAGACTTTGAGGAATAGGGAGAGCGTTACTCTCCTCCCTCTCTTTCTCACGCAGAGGCCCGGCTCAAGTAAAGGACGCTACGCGCCTTTCGTAGCGTGCCGACCTCGCGGAGCACTGTTTCGCCAGGCGAGTTTAAGGCGTAGTTGGCTTCCGGGAATAGGCGTAGGTATTTTCTAGAGCCGCAGTTTGCGCAGCGCCGGACCGCCCGTAACCGTAGCTGAAGCGGTTGGGGTGGCGGCAGCCATTTTGTGCCGGGAGCCCGGAGGAAGAAGACGCTGGTGTCTCCACACTTCACGGGCCCTGGAGCCGACCGAGAGCCCCGCCGTTCCGTCCGCCGACGCTCAGCGGGTCTCTGACCCACTGACCACTTCTTCTCCTTTTGTATCCCACGAAAGAAGCGAGGTGGCGCAAAGCGATTCTTCCGAGACGCAGCCGCCCCTGGCTGGACCCTCTCCCCGTACCCCCAGTCCATCGCCGTCCCCACGGCCGGCGTTTCGCTGCCTTTCTCCCACCCCTCCGGGGGCGATGAGGGGCTTCGGGGACCGGGGCCGCGACCGAGACCGCGGCGGGTAAGGGGGACGAGGGGAATAGGGGTGGTGTGTAAATAACAGGCCGGGCCGGGCGGAGGGAGGGCAGGGGGAGCGGATGGCGTGGGTCGGTACGGAAGGAGGGCGGCGGCGGGAGCCTTTCCCCCCCGCGTTGGTGAGAGGGAGGCCGGGGAGAGGAGTGGGGACGAGGGGGACGAGTTTAGCTTGCGGTGTTGAGGGGAGATTTTTATTTTTTTACCTAAAAATTCTTGGCGGGGGGAAGGGGAGAGGGGGGCTGGAGACTCAATGAGTACAGTTCTGTCANATGGATACAGTTTTGGTAGGAAAGGGTGTTGGTGGTTTTTTTTTTTTTTAATATTTAGCTTTTCCGTCGTTCATGTGTAGCCGTGAATATGTCGCTTGCAATTTTTAGGCCTGCTTTTTCCTTTCTCCCCTACCCTTAATATATTTTTTGCCAGCCCACCTCTTCTTTACCCTACTCCCCTCCGCCGTCCTTCCCCCGCAAGCCACGCAGGTGGCCCTGGCAAGGGTGGTTGGACCGTCTGCCCTTCTGGTTGTCATTGCTCCTTCTGGACTGACTGGAAAGGCGGCAGTTGGTGAAAGATCTGTCTCAGTTGCACTCCCAGGCTTATCGTGAGAGGAAATGAGATTGAAAGCTGCTGTCGTGCGAGGGACTTGCAGACTCGGGAGGGTGATCTTGGTAAACACGGCCCTGGATCACACTTAACGAGCATGACCAAGCTTAAGTAGCAGTCAAACAGGAGTTGTCTCAGTGGCACTGCAGAGGCCTAGTGCTTGATATTGTTGATTCTGCTATTTAAAGGAAGCTTTTCTTGAAAAAGGTTTTTGCAGGTTTGATTATTTATTTTGTTTCTTCCGAGTATGGCAGCAATAAACGCAGTGGCATTATACTATATAACTAGTTTGAGACTTGGGGGTTTTGTTGTTGGGGTTTTTTTGTTTTTTTTTAAGGGTCAAAAATAAATCCCAGGCCTTTTTAAAGAGAAAGTTAGAACTAATTTAGGAGAGTGGCATTTTTGGCCTTCATATCACAAGCAGTTAGGGCTCCATTCTCAAGGATTAACAAGAAACATACTATGTGGGTCCCGTTGTTGTTAATATAGCAGACTAGATCTTAGTTAACGACTCTTCTCTCCTCCCTTCCTTTTCTCCTTGTTTTCCTCCCTAACCCCCTCCTTCCCGGGAGAGTCAAGAATATTTTGTTTATATGTTGCAGCACATGTTAACATTTAGCTTCTTGTGGGCTGTGGAGGGAGATAGTTGTATCCTTGCTTTATCTTACATGCACATTTCACACACTGAAATTAAGAGATACTTTCGGTTTTTTGACAAAGAGAAGGGTTCTGGTTTTTTTCCACTATGAGACTTCCAGCTCAGTTTAACACAAGGACATTAGAGTAAATGCTTTGGCAAGTCTGAGAAAATTCAGACCCCAGCTGTTTTTGGAGTTCAGTGAGTGAGGTTGAGTATGCAGATTTATACAGTTACTTAAAGGAACACTGTCCAGAGTGTTCTTAGAACACTTGGCTTGCCTTAAAATTTGTGTAAAGACTTTTAGTGATTATAGATGGGTGCTTCCCTTTTAGATGAGGGATTTTGCATAAATAAAAGGAGTGCCTGCATGCTTCTTTGTGAAGTTTTTGGGCATTTGCATGGAAAATCGTTTTCTTGGCATATTATCCTGGAAGCTTTCATGCATCAGAATTCAGTTTGTTATACACATCTATTTAAGGTGTGAAAATATTTGTAGCCACTAATGCCCATCATACTTCATAAATAACCTCTATAAAATTTTTGGACCAGCCAGCGTGCTGGTTAAGTGCCGTTGGAAAGCTTATCACCTTCTCAGTGCTGATTTTTTCATAATATAAACAAATGCAAACTTTCTGTTTCCCCCTGTCAGGAACGAGCTGTAGGTGAATTCTTAGAATGGAAAGTTGTACTGTTTTGCTCTGGAATTTAATAAATTCACTTGATTCTGTCCCAGAAATGATGGCACTGGTAGTATTGGAGATAAATGTTTTGGGTCAGTCTGAAATTACACTTGAAAATACAACTGTTGGCAAATCAGTGTAATAAATTCAAATTAGTTTAACTGGAATTGAAAACTTGTTTTACTTCTAATCAGAATGTAAAGTGTGAGTTAATGCCAGTTTAGCAGATAGACTTCAGCAGAGGCAGTGTTAATGGACTGTTGTAGGAGTCGCTTCTTTGAGGTCAGCATACAACCATCAACCAAGAATGGAGAACTGAAACTACATGACTTCTTTGTAGAATGTACTGATTCTTCTCTTTGGATAGCTGGGGAGCAAATATTCCCAGTACCCAGCTGTTTCAGTGTCTAGTCTTGCAGTCAGTTCTTCCATATGTTTCCTTTCATAAGGAAACTCATTGACCCTTTGAACCTCCAGCTGATTTCAGCGAGACTGTGGGGTTTGTTGGAACTACTGGATACAGAAATAATTGTCACTTTGACCTCAGATTAGCATGATCAGTAGCAGACAGACATATTCAATAAAGGTGAATGTTCCTGTAAATGAAAACCTATTTTTTTTTTTACTTTGTCATGAAAGAAAATTTAAAGCTTAAATTAATTTTTGAAGGTGTATTTTCCAGTCTTTTCATGTGACAAAAATTGCACATTATGCAGGCCGTCTGGGGGATCTGATGGACATACTGATGAGAAAATAAGGGATATTTATAGCAGAGGGAAGAGACTTAATGAAACAGTTGCAAGAAAGCAAACATTTTAAAACTTACCTAGCAGGTGTTTAGTTAAATTATATCTATTGTACTTAGCTTTTCCAGTAATATAACTCCTTCTTCCTGTTAATATGTTGATTTGAATTTTGTTTTTTTGGCCTCTTAATTGGTGTCATTTATAGTTTCCATAGGGAAGCGATTTAAAGAACAAATGTAGTTAATGCCTGAACAGATAATGTTGTACTTAAGGTAATTGAGAGAATTATTTCAGGTCTTTATTTTTTTAGCACTGCCTCACCCACTTACTAGTGTAAGAAGATTGCTTTGGGATTACTGTTGTTTCCAGTTTGTTTCATTAAGCATTTTTTATTTACTAGCTGACTGTCTGGGTAAGGTGCAGTCACTTCAGATTTGCTACCTAAATAGAAGTCTTGTTTTAAAACAGCATTTTTTTCGAATTTATGTTTTGCCAAAAGCTGTAGCTTTATTAACCAAAAGTTGACCTGCTGGCACTTGGGAAGGTATTTTCTCCTGTGTTTGTATAGTATTAATGGAAGAGCTAGAACTTTTTTTCTGTGCAATTTTAAAACATGTAGTTCATAATATTTACAGTAAATAGTCATTTCATGCCACTCTGTTTTCACGTACTTTTACAGAAGCTCCTGTTATGTCTAGTGCACCAGTTAGTCATTACAGTAATTCTTAAAATTGTTAAGTGTATTAAATTAACCAACTGGACGAAGAAAACTTATGAGAGAAAAAATGTAACTTTTGAGTATTTCTGATAGTTAGGAATTGTTCAGCAGAATAAACATTAGCTTCTTACTCTCTTAAGTCATCTTCAATAGCATTTGAGAGAGGATATTTTTTTTTTCCCATGTACATTGTCCTCCTTTTTCCTCCCCCAATTAGACTGGTTTAAAATTTTTTTTTTATTATTTTTTTTCTTTGGTTCTAGAATGACAGATGGACTTACAGGCTTGGATGGACTCATTTACTTCCTACTTTTGACTCTTGTTTTTATTTGATGCATACCGCTTGAAAAGAGACAAAACATAGAAAGGGAGACAGTAAAGTAGCTATTTTTGTGTAAAGCTAACCTTGAGAGAGACACAAGGAACTTGTGATTAGACATTTTTCTCCTTTCTTTCATCTAACCATGTTTTAAGTGTATTGTGAACTTCAAGAGAAGATAAATGCTATGGGTGTACCCACAGCTTTGTCCTGGGGGAGGGAACCTTGATGTAGAAACCTAGAGGCAGGAGATTTAAGGCAGTGACTTAAAAATGGTTGTACTAGAAAGAAACTTCAGGATAGTTTTAGATTTAGAACAAAGGGCAGGCTTATGTTATTCCAAGAAGTTGTGTACCATCATAGTGACCGGGATCTAGGAATGACTTTGTGACCTATAGGAGTGACTTTGATAGAATATTGTGCTCGTTTGAACTTAGGGAGAAAAAGAGTGGAAAATGCTTCAAAAACCTGCAAATTTCCCCATTAATTAAGTGCTCTTGTCATCAATCCAGGACAATAACTAACATTGTCATTTCCAGGTTTGGAGCAAGTCGTGGAGGTCCTCTTCCTCCAAAGAAGTTTGGTAATCCGGGGGAACGTTTACGTAAGAAAAAATGGGATTTAAATGAACTGCCCAAGTTTGAGAAGAATTTTTATGTGGAACATCCAGAAGTGGCCAGGCTTACTCCAGTAAGTGTTCAGATCCTGTCTTGTTCCATTTTTCCCTACAACAGGAGACGTCACAAGTGGAAAAACTTGTCCTAGGAAGTCTGGGACAGTGTGTAATAGAACTGTCATTAAGTTTGTTTGGTATGTATGAACCCTGCAGGGTACTGGCTCTAATTGCCTTCAGTATTTAACATTAGCAAAGGTGGTGCTTCTGCTGTTAGGTATTTCTATATGAGATACTTTACATTTGGTTATTTGCAGCTCATCATCGTAATGCTTGTCTGGTCTAGCTACTCCTCTGCATAGATAAGACTTGCAGGGCTTGAGAGTTGCAATGCTGGGGAGGCCCTGAAAGAACCTAAAATAATGAATTAAGAATGGCAGAAATAGAGAAACGTTTGAAAGACTTTTCTCATAATAACAACTCAGGCTTAAAGAGGCCATGGGAGATCTCTAGTCTAATCTTCTACTCAGAGCAGAGCTGACTACAAAACTAAAGCAGCAGCTAATTATTTGCAGCATCTTCTCTTTAGTGACCCATTGGGAAGTTGAAAGTAGCAGTTAAAATTTCCCTGTTCCTCTCTTTCCTAAGCTAAACAAATCCAGTGCTCCCAGTCTTTCTTCGTACTGCCTGTACTCCAGACTCTAGCTTTCCCCCAGTAATTGGACATGCCCTGTTAAAACCGTGTCCTTACACTGGAGGCTCAAAACTGGACATAATACTTTGTATTTACTCTGTAGATACAGTAATCTCCCCTTCCTACCCTCCTCCAGTCTGAAATATTTTTTTCCCTCTTTAATGTCTTTTTGTATTTAGAAACTAAGAGATTTCATTCTTAATGCAAGGAAACAAAATGTTCTTATGCAATTACATGGACTTAGAAATCTTCATGTGAAATATTCATGAGCTCCTTATATGGCATGAAGGAATTGAAGGAGGCATTTTAAAGAGACAGCAACTTCAGCTACTGACCAGCAGTTACTGTTGCTGCTCTTGCTGTCTTTGCCTTAGCCAGCTGCAAGGATTTTCATGTTTCTCCCAGAAGTTGTTTTCTTTTTCACCTTTTCATTCAAGCTCAAGAGATTCTCACAAATACTACATTTATTGCTTTGGATAAAGTGCATGTTTGATGTTGACGTGTGGCTTTCTGTTGATTTTTTTTTTTTTTGTTAATTTAGAGCATTAGCAGAAGGTAATGAATTGTGGAAGCAAGTTGCAAAGTGCAGTTGGACTTGCAAGATAACCTAGACAAAGATAAAGCACTTTTTCTAGTCCTAAAATTATGCTTATAAAGATACACGTTTCAGAAATATTTTAAGAAGTTCCATTATTAAAAAAAATAATTGTGGGGTTTTACAGTATCGTTATGATGTTGCCTGAGCTGCTTTCATGGAGGAAAAAAGTGCTTGTTCTGAAAAGATTCCTGGCAACATTTCTGACTTGCAAGTTGTCCAGAAAGAGCTCTGTGTTTAACTACCTCTGGAATGTGTTAATTGAAGGAGGATGACTGTCCTGCCTTCTGCTTGTTTGTAGTATAATCCTGCCTATTTATTTTGTATAGTTCTTAGCAGTGCCACATAAAACATGTTTCTTATCCTCTGCTTCTAGTCACATTTGAAGCTCTTGACCTTTACTCCAGAAGAAGAGTAAAATTCTTAAAAATAGTGTATTAATACACTTTTCATTAAAAAGGGCTGGTTGGAAGAAGAGACATTAGTCCTTCTAGACTCTGTAGAGAGCCCATACCTCTGTTGTGGAACCTATGTGATAGCTCCATCTCAAACTACAATCCTGAGGAAAGCAGTCCTTACTAGATCTGTTTCATTTCAGTTGTCTGACAAAGCTGTTAGGGAGTGGTGAGAAGTGAATTAGTAGTTAGAAATGTGCACTTTTTAGTCTGTGCTGACATCTGAGTGTGTTGTTTACGTTACTGTTATTATGTTTTTACATAAATAGTATGAAGTTGAAGAGTTGCGAAGAAAGAAAGAGATAACAATTCGAGGAATGGAAGGCTGCCCCAAGCCTGTGTTTGCCTTCCACCAGTGTAGCTTTCCACGTAAGTATTTTGCCATTCCTTAAGATAACGAAGATTGCTCCAAACCAGTAACTGTTCAGGCCTGTTCTGTTTTCTAAAAGGTCTTCTGAAGCCTCAGTTATCCTTTAAGAATTTTTTTTCTCAAATTGTAGAGTATGTGATGGATGCCTTGATGGACCAGAACTTCACGGAACCCACTCCAATTCAGTGCCAGGGCTTTCCACTAGCCCTCAGTGGCCGTGATATGGTGGGCATTGCACAGACTGGCTCTGGGAAGACATTAGCAGTATGTATTCTTGCCTTTCATTTACTTGGTTAATTTTCTAGTCACTGCAGAAATTACCTTTAGCTACTGTTAGCGGTTCTGGGGCTTGTCTGTACTACAAACATAAAGTGAGATGTTTTTAAAGCATGCTTTAAAAACACTTAAGTCTCAACTCAACTAGCCTCTCTTACTTACATGCATGTATTTTGCATGTCTTTTTGGTTGCTTAGTCACTTCTCTCTGGTCTATGCTTACATGTTTAAAAAACAGCAGGTGCTCTTTAGCATGTTTGTTTTATTAACTGTACAAGTTAAAGTAAAGAATAGTTGAGTCTTCAAGGTATTAGTTTAATTTTACCTGCAGTGGTTAAGAAGGAATGTTATCCTTTATGAAAAGCATTGATTAGAGCAAGATAGCTCATTTCTGCTAACTTGGATTCCAAATTTAAATGAGCCTTCCTTTTAGAGGTGCTGAGCGACTGTATTTTGTGCTCATGTCAAAGCAGGTATGGTTGGCCAGCAGCTCTGAGAAATCATCTGTTCTGTAGGATAGTAAGTACCTGATTTGCAGTATCTTGATTTTTATACAGCTAAGGTTTCTTGCAGTCTCTAACATCCCTTCAAGAAGCCAATACTTGATGTGAGGCTAAGTGGGCTTTCACCACAATCCAGTTGTCATAGCAGGTCAGCATTGGCACTGAATATTGAAGTCCTGTGTCTTGACTTGGAGTTCTTCTGTTTTCAGTACTTGTTGCCTGCAATTGTTCACATCAACCATCAGCCATATTTGGAGAGAGGGGATGGCCCAATTGTAAGTGCTTGTCAGTTCTCTTCCTTTTTGTATGTATGGCATGGGATTATTAATGAGTTGTGTACTTTCATTAGCATATCAGTATAGTAAGTAGAGAAATGTTTACTATCACAATGTGAACATCCCACTCATTAGTTGAAATGCTGTGCAATTGCTGACATAGTCTAAAGATATTTAAATGTTTTAGCTACTAAAGAGCAGATGGTTCAGCTTTGCTTATGGTATCTGTGAGGAGCCCTTAAGTTAGAGATACATGTATAGCTTGGCTCTCCTGAACTGGTTCCTTTTGCAGTGTCTGGTTCTAGCACCTACGAGAGAGTTGGCCCAGCAAGTGCAGCAGGTGGCTGATGATTATGGCAAATGTTCAAGACTGAAGAGTACCTGTATCTACGGAGGAGCACCCAAAGGTCCCCAAATCAGAGATCTAGAAAGAGGTAATTTTAAAATGGCTTTTGGCAGTCCCTGGAGGAGATGTTATTGTACAATTTCTGTAAAAATAAAATTATTGTCTTGGAGCCTGTTTGGAGGGGTGGGTGTGTGATTAAATGGCTCTCTCACTCTTTCTTCGCTTAGAGTGCTAGTGCATGTAGTATTTCTCTTCTTTGTTGTGTAGCAACTTACTTTGGACATTTGGATTTCCTTTCTGTTTTCTACTTGAACTTTCCACTTGTGCAGATCATCAGGTAAAGGAAACTTACCAGAAAGAGAACAGATTATTTTGAGAAAATGCAGTAGCAGCAAGTTCAAAGAATTATTTTTCTCAAGCCAGATTGCAAGTTTTCATGTCCAAATAATCAAATTTAATTTCTGAATATATAGAAACTTCTTTAGACAGCGACTTTTGTTTATTTTGTGTTTTTTTTAATTTTTCTCAAGCACTTGGCTTGAATTCTGTTCATGAATCCTGTAACGTTCTGTAGCTGCCTTTCTGTACATAACAAGGGACTGGAGTTGGTGATAATGAGGAATCTTGGTTCTGCAGCAACCACTGTAACACAATGGTCCTCAAGTGGCCTAACCTTCCTATCAAGAGCTAATTACATACTATTTCAAGTGCAGGAATGGGCCGAAGGCTTTCATCTTCACTAGAGTAAAAAAAATGTAATAGAATTACGTGAAAATGTGTAAAAAGTATTATCAATCTTGTATCATCTAAACTGTTATCAAAATTCTATCAAATTTTCCATCAAACTGGAAAATTTTATGTATCACTGCAGTCAGATAAAGGCGTGCTTGGTAGAAGGCTGGGGGATAGCTCTCTTCAAGAATATACTAGTGCATTCCAGTTCAGAAGTAGCATCTTCATTGGAAGGGCCAAAGGTTACATGAAAAGACCTTCAGAAAATCAGATTTGTGGGATTTTGCGCACCTTCCTGGAATGCTGTAAAATTGGTGTTCAGTAGCTTATGAAGAAAACTATTTAGTTAGAGCATGTGGGCAGGTGTAGTGTTTTCAGGTACTACTGTCCTTGGATGATCACTTAGTATTTTCTTCAACAAAGATTGAATAGATAAAGTCCAGAAAATGTGGGGTTTTTTTTCTGGTTAGTTATGGGGTTTTTGTTAATTAGTGCATTTACTTTGGCGGAATACATCATTGACAACAGAAATCAGAGTTTCTTCAGTCACCCTGGCAAACTAATGGCTTCATTAGAAATCTAATTCTTGCATGAGCTTTATAGAAACCAGAAGTAGCCCTACCTTTGACAGCTCTGAGAAGTCCAGGTTGACACAGATAAAAAGATTTGGGTTGTCGCAAGGTAATCTGCATCTATAAGTGCAGCATCAGGAAAGCTCTTGGGGGTTCTGCTCTTTTTCACCTTCCTGCTTACTTAAAGTTACCTTCTGTGGGTATTTCGGTGACGCTGAAGGACTCGTTGAGAATCAGTGGAAACCAGTTCCTCTTTGTAACGAAGGTATAAAGCACCACACCTGATAGTAATTCGTGAATACTTGAATTCTGGTTTTACACTAAGAGATCCGGGCAGGACGGTTGTCTGTCACTACCGGTGCATAATTGAGGGGGGGGGAAAAAGTGTGAGTGGAAGTAATTTGACCTGTATAGCGAGAGGAGCACTTCATGTCCACTTAACATAGGGAGTTTGGTTGGTGTTTGCTCTCATTTTTCTAGAGAGTGCTTTAAACTGTATAATTCTGGATGAAGGTGGGTCAGGCTTGAGTAGAAGCTTATTTTGCGGCTGATTTTTGGACAGGTCTTTGCTGGTGTTTTCTGACAGTAGCTTTTAGCTTCTGTGCCACATTTATTATTCTAATGGCACTGTAACGGTAATTTCAGAATGGAAAAATATATTAAAAGAAACTAGGGCTTCTACTGAAATGACTCAGTCTTGGGTACGAATGAGGGTGGTGCTTTTTTTTTTTTTAAACAATTTCTCTCTGGAAGGTGATTCATTCTGACTAAAAATACCAATTGACATTCAAATGAAGAGCCTTACTCTTTTTCCTTATTCTGTTTTGAAGGTGTGGAGATCTGCATTGCTACACCAGGTCGCTTGATTGACTTCCTTGAGGCAGGAAAGACCAACCTCCGTCGGTGTACGTACCTGGTGCTGGATGAAGCAGACAGGATGTTGGACATGGGATTTGAACCCCAAATTCGTAAAATTGTTGACCAGATAAGGGTGCGTGGACATTGTCAAAGGACAGCCTCCTTCAGTTTCCTATTCAAAGTCCAGTACCTTAAATAAATCTGTTTTCCCTTTTCTTAGCCTGACAGACAGACTCTGATGTGGAGTGCCACCTGGCCAAAAGAAGTGCGCCAGCTTGCCGAGGACTTCCTGCAGGACTACGTTCAGATCAACGTGGGAAACTTGGAGCTGAGTGCCAACCACAATATCCTGCAGATAGTGGATGTGTGCATGGAAAGTGAGAAAGATCATAAGTAAGCTGATTTTTCCTGCCATTTCAGTTTTCTTTTGGTTATACTTAAAAATCTGCATTGCTTTGAAAGCCATATATGAATTCTAAATAGTGCAGTTGCTCATAGTAGTATTTAACCTTTGAGTTTTACAGAATAAGTAAGGCCTGTAATTAACTAGTCTATTGCTTGTATTCTAACTACACTGTTGTACAACAGACATAAATTCTGTGTAAGTGATACTGGCTTACTTGGGTGAATGCGTTTTGTGTAAGTTCTCTTAAGTGTGAGTGCTCCTATATTCTTGTATATGTAGATATACATCTTGGCTCTCATCTCTATTTTAGACTGATTCAACTGATGGAAGAAATCATGGCTGAGAAGGAGAACAAGACTATCATCTTTGTGGAGACAAAGAGGCGATGTGATGATCTCACTCGAAGGATGCGCAGAGATGGGTGATTAGCTTTCCCCCTCCCTCCTCTTGTTTCTAGGGTAAAACAGAAATTGTAGTCAAAAGCAGTAAGATTTAAACGTTCATGATGCTGCTGTTGGGAACAACTTGTCCATTCTGTTCTTGGCTGACTTCAGTCTTCGTTTCCCAGAAGGTTCAAGTCCATCAAAGCATTAGTGCAAGAGTGAATATTTGCAAGCTGGACAGCCTTTAGTGTATCAGAATATTGATACCCGGATAGCAAACGTGATTTGGCTTAGACTGTTGTTGATGTAGGTAGTGGGTTTAACAAGCTATATACTGCTATGGAGGTGCAGGTCAGAGGAGGCCAGGGAATAAAATATTTCTCTCAAGTCTTTTTTTGTTTTTTTACTTTTTACTGAAATGCCAATAAAGCTTCCTGTTGCCTTTAATGTATGTACTTTCTGTCTATACTAATGTGCATCTCTCTTTGGCAGTTGGCCAGCTATGTGTATCCATGGAGACAAGAGTCAGCCAGAAAGAGATTGGGTGCTTAATGGTGAGTCCATCACCGAGGGGAGACTAACTGGGGCTGCTGTACATAATGTACTGAGGCGTGCTTTTCTCTGGTTGTCATTTTTTTGGTCTTTTTGCCTGATAGATACATTTCAAAAGAAATTTCTTTGCCTTTGTACTGTTAATTTCAGTTCTTGTATACCTTGGGTTTTTTTTGTTTTGTTTTTGTTTTCGTTTGTTGGGGGGAAAAAAACCCACAAAATTGCTGAACCCAGAGAGCTGGATGTTGAAAAACAGTTGGCACCTTAAATTTTGACTTGATGGGGTTTCTGAAATTGACCCATCGTATGTAAATTCTGGAAAATGAGCATTTAGTGTAAATCAAGTGCAGCTAACTTTTATCTTTTTGAAAAAAATCTTATTTCATAGCATGCTTTGTTTTACAGAGTTTCGTTCTGGAAAGGCTCCTATCCTCATTGCTACCGACGTTGCATCTCGTGGGCTAGGTTTGTACACATAGACCGCTCTTGCCTACTGCTGCATATTTTTCTTCTTTGGCCTGAAATATGTTTTCTTTAAAAAAAAAAAAAATTCAAAGCGTGATTTTCCCCCACATGTGAAATACGTTTTTTAACATTAATCTTTTTTTTTTCTTTCATATTCAAAGTCTCTTCCTGCTCCTAATGAACAGGCTTTGGTCTGCAGCAAGGCCTAGGCATGACCAATCGATCGTCAAGAGGGAGAAGAGACGTCCAATTATGCAACCCAACCCTTCCACCACACTCACTTCTTGCCCAAATCCAGCTCTTGTTGCTGGACGATAGGGATGGATTGCTCTGTTCAGAGCGTGTCAGATAAAAGTTCAAGTAGGAAGTTGTGGGAGAGCATTTCAAGAGCAAATAGCTAATATTCTCCCCGTATGACACACCACAGATTTGAACATACCAGCCCCAGTGTACATGCATGTTTACCCCACAGATGTGTTCACATCTGAGAAAGCACTGCTCCAGATCTTTGGTCTTGACATACATACAACCTTCCCTCCTCTGTGTTCCTTCTAGGCAGGACCACTGAGATTATATATGGCCTCTAACATCACGTTACCCAAAATTGCACAGCTCTACTCTAGTGGTATGAAAATGATCTGTCTGGATGCATCAGTTGTGCCCCCTTTTTTAACAAGCATATTTGTACTGTGAAACACTTTGTGTGCTGAGCACAGTCCTTACACATCTGTCTATGAGTCCTTACACATTTCCTCTAGAAGAGGAGGATGACTTCCAAAGTGCTCTTAGTTTAATGATGACCATTGCACCCTCTCCAAGTTTGGTAGAAGACAAACTGCTTGGGGGTCGATGTTTCATTGTAGTAAATTTTAGAGAAAACAGTTGCAAGTCATTGCAGTTTAGTTCAGAAAAATCTCTTGGCTGTTAAAAACAACCTGTTACCCAAGCTCTCTTATTTTTGGTATGCTGAAAGGGTGGCTGTGCTGTGCATCACTTAGTCACTTTAATGCAGGCAGACCATTACTAGATTTGGCAGCCTTTGTTCACACAACCTTCACCCCTCCTTCCCCTCCCCCCTCAAAAAATGTCCAACACTTCCTCAGAGAGGTGATTAATATGGACTTCAGTCTCTGCCCTCTAGGGTCATGTCTGGACCTGTGCAGTTAGAACTTGGGCCTGTTGGGAGAAGGGACTGAGGCCTGAAACTAGTTTGTATGAAAGAGAGCTGCTTTCTCTAGCAGCGTTTTTTAAACAGGCTTGCTATGTGCTGGTAGCTTCTTTGTGCATCTTGCCTAGACATTTAAAACAGCCTCGCCCCCTCAAAAAGAAAACCACTCCCTGCAAAACTGCTCAATTGGATAACGCTCCAGAAAACGGTCTCCCCGCTTCCCATCCTCCACTTCACCTGAGCTAAGGGGGAAAGGTACCAGAGTCTGTTTCTTGTTACTGAACAACATCTCTGCTTATTTTGGGGCCCTGAGTTTGCTGCTTCTTAAAATAAGTCACTTACTTAACTGGCAAACTTCTGGACGACTTCCTCCAAGATCCTGGAAAGTGAAGGCTTCTACCTAAATAACATAAAACAGGGGCGCGCGCCTTTTGGCTGAGTCACCAGGGCTTTCCCTCTTCCTAATGGAACATTGGTTTCAAAAAAGCTTCTTCCAGGTAAGTTCTGAGTCCCATAATGACTTCTTTGTGATAATTCCCTGGAGTGAGGTCCTCCCTCTGCACTGATATTTATTTTATTATTATTTTTTTTTACTTTATTTTTTTTTTGTTCAGTCTATTAAACTAAAAACATTGAATTTGTTTTGTTTTGTTTTCTTTAACAGAAGCTTTGATATCAGCTGCAGATCATTCTCAGTGCAGGGGTGGGGGCACATCTACATTGATGGTCTAAACAGCTCTGTAGGCTAGCGTGTTTGCTAGTTCCGTATCTCTCCCGATTACTTCTGGGAGACTGTGCCTTAGGGCATTCTCGTGGTCTGACAACGGGATTGTTTCCCAGGTAGTTGTCAGAAAGGAACGACAGTTTCAGTTCTTGATCCTGCTACGTTACCTTCTAAAAGCGCAGGAAGATTGCGAGAGTGCGCAAACGCTTTGGAGCACGCTAGACTGGAGAAGCCGAGTACTTGTACTTGCTCTGGTCTTTCTTCAGCAAGCTGCGTGCTCTACCAGGACCACTTCCTAGTCTGGAAAACACCCTTGCATTTTCCTCTTCCTGCCTTCCCATTCTTCCAGCTCCTCCCCAGTCCGAGTCAGTTCCGCCTACATCGGTAGCTGCAATTCCCCGTGCTTTCTGCTGGGAAAGCACGTCCTTGTATCCTCTGTGGTAATTCCAAGTCGCTTTGCTACTGATGGATGTGCAAAACGGGACTGGCTGAGGATCATGTAACCTGCAGCTTGTCAGACTAGTTACACCCTGGCTGTGAAGATGCAATCTCTCATACGTACTCCTCTCTTTACTTCACTTTCCCCTTTTTAAAAAAAAAAACCAAACCCAAACCTGTTGCATCAAGGACCCTAGCTGGAGACTCGCGCAGCCCCCTGTGAAACCTGCCTTCTCACTCCCTTTTTTTGGTGTGATTCAGGACTTTGGAGTCAGCAAAGACTGAGGAGCCCCCCCCTTTGCTGTAATAAGAAACAGACATAAAGTCCCCCTCTTGTCACTATATCCCTCTTGTTTTTATTTTTTCCTACAATCCCCTTGAAATTGATGCAGTCTGGGCAATAGATGCAGTCTGACCCTTTGGATGTAATTTTTGTATCTTCATTTTTTTGACAATCGCCCCCAAGAACCCCGAATGGGGGACAAAAAGCGTTGGAGGACCTGAAACTTTTACCTGAGCCCAGGTTCTCCGGCGCTTCACAACCAAATGGGGCAACAGAGAAGCGTCTAAGCCAGTTCACAGAGCGAGCGTGTGTGTGGGGACTTCTCGCTGCCACGGACCCTTGATGCATGCTCCCCGCGCTCCAGTGGTCCCGTGTCAGAGGGCGGAGTTTTCGAAAGGAGGCCGCCAAAAATAAAAGGCAAAGAGACGGGATCGGCTGCAGCGGTTTCCCACAGGAGGAGGGAGTGTGCATCGGTCTGGTAACAAACAGAGAACGTTTCTCTCTTTAAAACAAAAAAAAAAAAAACCAAAAGGAGGAAAGGAAATCACAAAAATCTGTGTTTTATCTTGGATATTTTCAGAATATTCTTCATAAAATGCAGATTTTTAATTTTTTTTTTAATGAGCTGTTAGGGCACTTACTGTAATACTGTGCTTTTTAAAAAATACTATATAATACTGTAGCAAATAGGTGCTTTTGGTACTTGAGGTGCTTTCACTGAAGCGTTACACTAACATTTACTTTGTTTCTGTCCCGTAAGTTTACAAAGCCTTGACTTCCTGTAAGGCGTGGAGTTCTCCTCTTCTAAATTTTAATATTACTTTGTATACAAAGCAATTTTGATCATTTCCTGCTTCAGTCTGACAGTGGGGAATTGTTAGTGGAATTGAGGATTGTCCAAATTACAAAAGCTTGCCAGAACTGGAAGGAACAGCACGGTGAAATGTTAGTGCAATGCGTTCTGGTGATAACTACAAAGCTGAGTTAAGATATTTTAGGTCTGAATAATTTTAATAAGTGCTGAACAATACTGATGTAATCGGAGTGTCTTAAGCCTTAGGCTAGGGAAAGTAGTTCACTGTATTTTTTTAGGACTGTAACAGTAAATATTTTTAAGATTGCCTTTTGTTTCATGTTACCAAGTGGAAGGTAAGTGGTCTCATTACCGTTATTATTTGTTAGACTTCTCCCAACAGAGTAAAAGCTTTACTGTGGCAGTTCTGCCCTTCCTCCACCCCAGTTTGCTCTGTCTGATGGTGGTGTTTTCACTTTCCAGACTGTTACTTTTAAAAAAAATTAAAAAATGCAGTTAGCTCCTTCGCAAGCATCGGTGTCTTTGACACGGGAAGACAGAGACATCATTCCGGGGAGGATGAATATGAGCGCAGGGCAAAACTGCTTGAAAATCACCCCTGTTTTTCAGGACACTGATCTTTGCTCCTGATAATCTTAAATATGAGTCTTGTACTCTTTTGGGATGAGTCTGTCTTGTATTTATTCCATGCAATTACTAACTTTGTATTTTTTTTTCTTATTACTGTCACCTGCATTCGTGCTCCCCACCTTTCGTTGGCACGTCCTCTCTTCTTCTCCCCTTTCCTCAACCCCACCCCTTCACTGTGCTTCGCACCTGGGCACTTCACAAGACGTGGAAGATGTTAAATTTGTGATAAACTACGACTATCCGAACAGCTCAGAAGATTACGTGCACCGCATTGGCCGTACCGCCCGTAGTACCAACAAAGGTACTGCCTACACCTTCTTCACACCAGGAAACCTGAAACAAGCCAGAGAGCTTATCAAAGTGTTGGAAGAAGCCAATCAAGCCATCAATCCAAAGCTGATGCAGCTTGTGGACCACAGAGGAGGAGGAGGTGGTGGTGGAGGTAAAGGCTCATGGGAAAAGGGCTACATAGGAAATGGATTCCCCAGTTTGAGGGAGGGCAGATTAAAAGAGGGTAGGGGCAAGATAGCAAGCAGTAGCTTAGTAATAAAGCTGTTTCGTACCCGAGACATCAACACGTATCTGTGTCCAAACAAAGAGGTAGTCAGCTGTTTTACCTTAGCTATAGAATTTGGTTTTCTCTTGATCATCAAGTCCTCACAGAGCTAATTTTGTTTGAATGAATTAACTCCTTGCAGTTCCTGCTTGGGCACAGGCAACAGGATGTGTGTGCGTGCACCCGCAAATCAGTGAAGGGATACACGGACTTGACCTTTAGGGGCCAAGACTCTCTTGTCTTTCATTCCCTGAAGGAATAGTATAGTGAGTCTCATTGTGTTTCCAAGATGGCCCTGAATTTCTTCGGTTTCATTAGTCTCCAAGCCCATGTGTTACAAACCCCTTTTGAACTTCATATTTACACCTTGAAGCAGATGAAGAAAGGGATGCACGCACGGCTGTGCAGGGAGGTTAGAGTCAGTCAAGAGAACTCGCTCCTTGGGGGTGAAATTGTGGATGTAGAGGGGGGAAAAAGGGTGGCGTAATTGTACCAGGGGTCATTGTTTAAGGCTTGTTCCCAGTACTAAATCTTAAT
>VXBJ01002465.1:601350-638196 GCA_013400055.1 Nycticryphes semicollaris
TTTTTTTTTTTTTTTTTTTCCCCCAGTATGGAGCCCTCTCTTCTGGTGCAGAAAAGTTCAGGCTCTCCCCTCTCCTGCCTGCAAACGCCTTTCCCCTTCCCGGCGCTGGAGCTGGATGCCTCCCTCGCTTACTTTTCCACCCAGGGTGGATTTTCTGTCTGTCTTCTCCCCCCACCCAGGGCCTTCCTCTCCCCGCTCTAGGCAGAAAGTTGGAGTTTGTTCCCGAGAGCCCCAGGCTGAGCCTGCTGAGCAGCCCTGAAGACAGCGCTGGGTGAGGGTGACGTGGCTCCTGGCTGGCCGGGGAGGAGAGGGAGGAGAGGGAGGAGGAGGAGGAGGCGGGAATAACTGCGCTATTTTTTCTTTTTTTTTTTTTTTCCCTCCCTTCCTCTTTCTTTCTTCCCCAACTTGTCTCAAGTTACAGGCGGAAGTGTCGTTAAAAGGGGAAAAGGCAGAAGGAAAGGGATCCCCATCCGCTGGTCTTGGGGATGCACCCTTTCCAGGGACGTTCCCCGTGGATACATTAACCTCTGTCCTGCTCCCAGCCGGCAGCCTCCTGCCCTCTGCCCTTACTGGACCAGTCCCGCCTCCAGCACCATCTCCCTCCTTGGGGCTCCACCTTGTCTCCAGAACCAAAGAAGAATCCGGGAAAGATCTGAATTATCAGCTGGGCATCACATCCCTCCGAGGGAAGGTCGTGCACAGCCGTTGCCCAGCAGCACCCCCCACACCAGCTGCCCCCACCTTCGGGTGTCCTGTCCGGAGCGATGTGGATCCCAGAGCCCAGCCCTGAAGGAAAAACGATCCTCCCTTTCCCGTTTGAAACAAACTTTGCTGAAAATAACCCCTGAATTCAAATATGAATCCTGCAAGTGGATTACGAACAACGTAATACAGGTATTGCCTGAAAGCAGCACATAGATTCTGCCATTTTTACAGATTTGACAGAAATAAGTTCAGTAGTGACGCTTATAAAGTTTTAATATATTCCAAAACAGCCCTGGTTGACCAGCCTGGTTGGGAAAAATCTTGTCCTTGCAGCTGCAGTTACACAGGGAGGTCTCATGGCAGCGTGAGGGGACTCCCCGCGTGAAGACAAGACCGTTAGATATTCTTTATCTAATCACCAATATAAAGCTGCTTTCATGCAACCAAATGGATGTTTTAATTTGTCACCTTGTCCCCACCTTGCAAATCGCATCTGGCTGTGGGTCTAATTTGGTTACTCACAGTTTGTGTAACCCTGCCTGCTCTTGCCTCAGGGCCAGCTCTGACTGCCATCCTTCGTGTCCCCAGCCGTCACCTGCAGCCATCTTCTCTGTGGCTCCCTCCATCGGCACATCCTTATGGGCTTGCTTGGAGTAAAATCCTTAATGATTAAAGCGTAAAAATATTATTCCCGGTGCTTAGAGAGGACTAACAAGTCTATTAGCATCACTGGTTTCCTTTCTGAATACATTTGCATACATTTCCTCTCTGCCCATTAGGCTGGCTGCTGTGTTTTCCCTCTCTGCCACTCCAGCACCTGCCACACCGGGCTCTTCCAGCTGGGTTTCCAGGCTGGGCTGGAAAACACCCTGGAAAACTGGGGAGGATCCTGCCACCCCGCAGCCAGGGGTTGGTGTGGTGGGAGAAGAGCGGGTTAGACCAAGGGAGAGTGTCTGTAAAGGAGGAATGGGGTAGGGACTGGCTGAAACTGGGTTTCCAACCAATGAAGCGGAGCTGCCTGAGGTTTCAACAGGGCTCTGCAAGGCCATGCAGCTGCTGGTGAATGCCAAGGCTGGTGGCCCAGCAGATCCCTGGCATCCCAAGTCCTTCCACAGGTGGGCAGAGAGAGGTTTGAGCCGTGGAGCAGGGATAAGAGGTTTTGGGGGAAAACATTTAGGGTCCTCTGTGCTGATAGATCTCCTTCCAAGCCCCTGGGGGTCAATGTCTGAGAACCGTCATCATCCACCAGTCCCTCTGCTTCTCTTCACTTGTCCCATCCAGGGGCTGAAGCCTCCTGTGGAGGGATAGCACTGTTGTGGCTGGCAATGGTTTATTCTTTTCATCTTGACCTTTCCCAAGAAGAGCTGATCAGCCCCAAGCATTGTCTCACGCTGTGACACCAGGAACCACCATGTGAGGTGACCATCAGAGTGACTTCACGGG
Organism: Nycticryphes semicollaris; assembly: GCA_013400055.1. Classification (NCBI taxonomy): domain Eukaryota; kingdom Metazoa; phylum Chordata; class Aves; order Charadriiformes; family Rostratulidae; genus Nycticryphes; species Nycticryphes semicollaris. The sequence continues at coordinate 603,499 of VXBJ01002465.1, forward strand.
AGCAGCCTAGCCAAGTTCATCCAGCTGTGTGGCGGTGGTGGGGCTGGGGTCTCCCCAAGGTACATCCCTGTGCAGCATGCGGAAGGGCCATGGGAAGGCTGCTGAGAGGGCGAGGGGTGCCGGGAGCCTTGGAGAAGGAAAAACTGGCACATGAAGTGGGAGAAAGCAAAAATAAACCTTCCCTCCTTGCCACAACATGAAGTACTTGCACCGGGTGTCTCCCTGCCTCCCAAAATACTGCCGGGCGCTGCCACCACCCCACATGGTGATGCTCTCTCCATGCCTCCCGTTTCCATGGTGACCGCAAGGAATGTCGCCAGGGTGACAGGGAGGCGAGCGAGCTGGGATTTGGCATTAAAATCAGGAATTTGGGGTTGTTGAGTTTATTTTTTTTTTTCCTTTAGTTATATTTTTGGGTTTCCCTCTCTGCCTCTACTGGTCTAGGAGGCTCCTCCTGCAGAGCCCCTTGGCCAGGTGGCAGCAGCAGTTCCGTTGAGGGCCCTTTCCCACCTCTGCCTGTCCTGCAAGGTGATAGCAGTGGTGTGAGAAGATGGGAGAAGGGGTTTTTCCTTCTCACTAAAGCATTAATTTCCTGTTTATACTTTCCAGGAAGGCTTCTGTGCTTTTGTCCCCGGAGATTCTCAGCTCGGAGTCTCCCTCCATTTCTGCTGCAGGCTGTGGCTCAGGCCACATCCAGAGGGTGGGCAATCCCCAGGATTCATCCCAGAGCAGACCCAGAGATGGAAGTGGTTTAGAATTACCAGAGAATCTTGGCAACACGGTGAGGTTGAACACTGTAGGCCACCTGCGTTCTCTCACCACCTCTGCCTCCATGACTGGGACAGCTCAGCTGGGGCAGTTGTGGAACACCAGGGTCAGGTATGAGATGGTCAGACGAGGATGGCCGAGGGAGCCTGGCAAGTGCCAAGGAGTCCAAAATTGCATTGTGTGGTTTAAAAACTCAGTCAGACCTGCTCATGGCAGAGAGGGCTCGAGGGGTCTTGCTGGCTTAGCTGGTGTTGCAGGAAAGCAGGACCATACATGTCCAACCAGGGGCTATTGGAATGGGCGTTGTGCTGACCCTGACAGGAGAGAGGTCAAGCAGTGCTGGCTCACCTTCCCTGGAGCTTCTGTTTCCCCCTCCATCCTCCATCTCTCTCCATCCATCCCTCCATCCACCCTTCCATCCCTCTATCCATCCACCCCTCTGCCCCTCTATCCATCCCTCCAAACATTCCTCCCTCCATCCCTCCATTCCCCTTTCCTCCATGTCTCCATCCATACCCCCATCCCTCCATCCCTCTGTCCCTCTGCCTCCCCCATCCCCACAGCAGCATTGGGAAAGGTTGGCGGAGTGGGGCTATTTTTGGGAGCGTCTCCCTGGCAACGGCTGCCACCACCGTCTGTGGTGGCTTTTCCATAGGTGCTAAAATATTCCACGCTTCTTATTAAAGACGGTGCTGGTGGAGACGGGCGGGGGTGGCGAGTGTGAGCCACCCCGCTGCTGGGGCCAGCGGGCCTGGGGTGGCCGGGGCATGGCACCCTGGGGCCACAATGACAGTGAAGGGCTGGTGGCATCCTTGATGCAACGTCCCCATGTTCCTTCCTATGGCCCTAGCCATGTTGGCTGCCTCTTGGCCATCCCAGGATGCCACACCATGCACAAGGTAGAGCTAGTCATCCTCGTGCTGCCCATGTGTAAGGAAATGTGGTGAGAAATGGGGTGAGCTGGCGATGAGGAGCAAAAGGCAGAGAGGGTGAAACCCACCCAACCTGAAGCTGATGGGGCTGCAGGGGTGAGTGGGTGCCTGATGGCTTCACTCACCCAGGGAAGGAGCAAGATGTCTCTGGGAGCGTCTTCATCCCTTTACTGCACAGAGGTGAAAGGCTGGTTGTGGTGCCAGAGGGCTGGTACATTTTCCAATGGGCATCCATGCAGCTCCCAGACAGTAGCTCTTGGGATGAAGTCCCATGAGCCCTGGCTACATGTCTTTTGGGAAACCAAGTCCTCCCCTGAAGCCGTAGGGACAGCTGCAGAGGGGATGCAGGGAGACCTGCATGGAGAGCTGCTAAAAACCTCCTCTGCTCTCCCTGGGGTGGCTTTGCCAGGTGAGAGCGGGCTGCCCTCACCACAGCAGTGCTCACTGATGCTGGTGGGAGCCAGCGGACCCTGCAGCACATTGTGCCAGGGGGCAACCTTGTGCTGGACAATCTTGGGATGATTTTGTGAGGGAAGGTCATGATTGCTGCAGGATTTGGACCCAGAGGGTACTCAAAAAGTGGCTTTTTGATCTTTTTTTGACTTTCCAACAGAGGTCTTAATGTTGGAGATGGCACATGAGAAACTGAGATGGAAACCATGCCCATGGACTCTGCTGGCCTGGTGCAAGGCCATGCCCAGAGCCTCTGCCTACAGCTGCTGCCTGGGGGGTCAGGGATTTCTTCTGCCTCTGGCTTCCCTCCTGAACAGGAAGCTTTGCTGCCATGGGGTCCCCTGATCCCTCGCCTTGCCACCAAGAAGTGACCTCTTCAGAGCCCCTAAGATAATGCCAGCCATGGAGGCTCAGGGGAGGTTTCCAGGTCAGGTTTCCTGGTGGGTTGACTGTGCACCACCCTGGAGACCTGAGGGCTGGTGTCTCCTTGCCCATGCTCTGACGTCCCCAGCATCACCTGTCCCAGCACTGCAAGGTGGGGAGGCTGGGCTGTGGACACAGGGAGGTGATGCCCCAGAGCAAACACTCTGCCTGAGCCAGGTGATTCTGGTCCTTCCTCAGGGCGAGGTGTCAGCCCAGCACCCCAAATTCAGGTGGGGACAAAAACCTCACAACAGTGGATATTTCAGCCCCTTGTGCTGACCTGGCGGGAAGATTCACCTCCCTGGGGGCATCTGGCGGCCCTGCTGTCCCCCTTCCCGCTGCTGATGGTTGCGCTCTCGTCTCCCCCACGGCAGCTCCGCAGCGGTGCCTCCACGGCTCTGAGCTCACGCGCGAGGATGGGCTAAAGTAGCGGAAAGCTGTTGGATCCTACCACAGAGTTACTGACTTCTCAGCTACAGATTGCATAGCAATCAGGGAGGGGGAGAGGCAGCCAGGGAAAGGGAGCGGAGCGCAAAAGGAGGGAGAGTGGAAGGAAGAAAGGGAGGATTTGGGAACTAGAGCAGGGGGTTAGTAAGGGGCACGTGCCAGTAACGCCAGGGGACGAGGGAGACAGGCAGGAAGGGGAGACCTGAACCCATCGCCGAGCCACGAAGGCACATCAGCTCTCCGTGGGATGGACGCTCCTGGGAGCAAAAAATGCTGAGGAGAGGCAGAGGCAGGAGGAGAGCGCTGGCGTGGGCAGGGCAGAGTTAGGAGAGGAGCAGGTCGCAGCGGAGAAGTAGCTCCTCGTGGTGGTGGGGGGAAAAAACCCCACCAAGCCAGAGGCAAGCAAAGGCTGCGGAGATACCTCCCCGATTCCTCCGGTCCGGCTGAGATGTTCCATGGTGAGATGGAGAAACCGGCCGCTTTCCCCTTCCTCTGATGTTGGCTCAGCACGGCTGGAGCAGGCAGCAGCCCTTCGGCAGGACTCGGGTAAGAGGCGGTGCCGGGGTGTGCTGCTGCTCACCTCGCCGGCCGGCATGAGACCGGGAACAGGGTTTTTTTGGTTTGGTTTGTTTTTTTCCCCTTAGGAAAAGAATGTATTGTTTCATCTGCGCTCGCTCGCTCTGAGGAACAGCTATAAATATAACTTAGGGAGAGATGCGTGGCTTCATGTGAGCGTGCCAGTGAATAATAAAGTTGCCTGTGTGCATGCCGTATGCACATATGGCTCCCAGTGTGGCCATGGGCCGAGGGGCAAGGGTGGGTACCTGCCTGTAAACCTCCCCAGTTTCCCTCCCCTCCCCTCGCCACCCTGACTTCGGTCACTTTGCAGGTAACTTCTTCATCTTTTCGGCTCCCCGTGTTCCTTCAGTGCCTTCTCACCCGGGGCTGGATCTTGCTCGCTGTTTGTTTCTCCTGTTCTGTTGTGGGCAATGGTCCTGGACGGTTCCCTAAGGCAGCCTGGAGAAGAATGGATCTTGAGACCTGTTCTCCAAGCACTTGGGTCCAACCAGGGCTGAAGTGGCTGTGTTGACTCTCCCACTGCCTGTGGAGCTTTTCAGGCTCCAGACCTGTCTCCTCCTCTCCCTTGCCTTCCAGCTCCTCTACTATGGCTCTTCCTGCAGGTGGTGGTATAAACATCCCTCAGATAGGCACAGTGCAAAGGGTCTTTGGGGTAGTGGGTTTGGGTGAAGCAGCTGAGGAGGAAGCCATGAGCAAAATGCCAAAGAAACTCTACCTTTGCTGCCTCTTGGCAAGGATGGGGTACCCACAGGGGCAGGAGCGGGCAGGCAGGTTTGCATGGTGCAGGCAGGTCACCCCAGACATCCCTGGTGCCACCTTCAGCCCCTAATACCCTCCCTCCTGGGCAAATTGCCTGGAGACAACCAAATCCCTCTGCCAAGAGCCTGGAATTTCCCAGTCCTGGCTCCATCCATGGCAAAGTGAATAGGCAGCTCTGGGGCCTCTTCCTTCTCCCTTTCTTCCTTTCGCCCCCACTGGGGTGTGTGCTACAAAGGGCAGGTGGTGACAGGGCATGCGGAGGAAGCGTGGCAGAGGTGACATGGCTCCAAGACTACCCTCAACCCCCGCTCTGTGCCCTGCTTGGCTTCTTGGAAGGAGATATCCGTGGGAGGTGCGAGGTGTGGAGAGCGACATGGAGCCTGGGGTCACCCAGAGACTGGGAGGGGATGGGGAGTTGTATGAGGAGCACGTCTCACCGAAAACATGGGGATGTGCCCCTTCTCCATTTGCCATCGGAAGTGGTGCCCACAGTTGTCTGAGTCACGCTGGCATGTGGCCACCCCTGTTTGTAGCCCCTGACAATAATAATAAGTCCAGGGGGAAGATGTGCCTTAGGAGGGAAAAGTGAGCCTGAGGGGCACACGGGGTGGAGGGCAAGAGAAGGGATGATGAGGACAGCCAAGGAGAAGATGAGCTGGAGAGGGGTAATCCAGAAAGAAGTGGGGCTCCCTCTCCTCCACCTTTCTCCTCTTCCATCTCTCCCCCTCCTCAGGTGCCAAAACCAAAGGCCGTGATGTGTGGTGCTGGCAGGGGGCTGGTAGGGGTCTTTGCCCCTTGTGGCCCCTCACCATGGTTTGCAAGGAAAACCAGGAAGCGAGGAGGTGGCCAGAGAAGCACAGAGTTAGCCAAAAGGATGGGTCCTCACTGGCCCCTCTGGCCACTTGGCCACCCCAAGCTTGGCTGCCAGCTACCACCCTGGGAGCAGCCACATTCCTGGGGTGGTATCCCTGGTGGGAGGGTGCCAGCAAGGGGGAGGAGGACACGGTGATGGGTACCTGTGCCTGCCGCGTGCTGACATCAGTGCAGACGCAGAGCGCAGCAGTTAATGGCAATCTGCCCTCAGCAAGTTCCCACTGTCCTGTCTCGTTATTGCACTGGGTTGGCTTAACCCAACAGTGCAGCTGGGAATCAATAGATGGATGCTCGCGTCTTAGCGATCGATCCCTTACTCACACGTGGCCAGCTCCCCAGCCTCCCGCTGGAGCTCGTTTTTCTGTGAATGACTGGGTAAAGTCCTCTGCTTCATGAAACCACATTGGGCTACATTTGTGTTCCTCGATGGGGCCGCTCCTGTGCCCCTCACCAGGATGGAGGGGCCTCACATGGAGCCCCACCAGGTGCTGGCACTGGTTTTCCTGGCCCAACAAGGTGGCTCTACTGGGAGTGGTCAGTCTTGAAGTTCCTTCTCAGGAGAGATGCTGATCTGGCAGTGGGGGCTCCGGATGCACAGGAGCCACCTTTGAGGTGGTTCTCAGACCTCTAAGGCTTGTTCTCCAGGACTGAAGGTAGTGCTGTGGCCTGGGCAGATGCCAGATGAGAGCTGGTTGCAGCACAACCCCATCCTGTGTGCCCAGAGGCCCATGAATTTTCATGCCTGTCTTCTGGAGAGCCTGGTGGCAGACACCCTGCCTGCAGGGGGTGGTTTTGCCATTGACCCGCTAGTGTCTTTAGGGAAGAGAAGCCAGCTGGGGCTGGTGCTGGCCACACTGGCACGGCAGCACCACTGCTGGTCGCACCAGAGATGAGGGAATAGAGGATGGAGGACAAGGCATCCTCTGGCCTGGCACTGCCCCATGCCACCAGCTGGGGATTCCTGCCGGCAAGTTGCCCGCACCTACAGCAGCCCTTGCCACCATGGTGGGAGGCCTGCCCCTCGCAATCTGGATGGCTCTTTTATTTCTATGGCAACATTTCTCCTGAAACGCTTCAGAGGGAGCCTGGTGCTGTGTGAAAATGAGGGAGGCAGCGTCCCCCACTCTGCCCCCTGCGAATGGCTCGGAGAAAAGAACCCGACACCTCTCCTGCCCTCTCTCCTCCACTTCCTTCCCTTCCTCCCTCCCCGGCGAGCCACACCAGCACTGGTGCAATGAGCTGCCGGCCTCTTCTTGTCTGCCTCTCTGCTGCCTTCGTCTTCTCTTCCCCTGCCTTCATCTTTGCTTCCCCCTGTCTGTGCCAGGCCACGGCAGTCTGCTCAGACACTTGCACAGAGGGACTGGATGAAAAGAGACTTCTAGAAAGAGGACATCAAAAGTTACTCCGCTGTAGAGGAGGGTGAAGCAGCCCTATAGCCCAACGAGAGTGATAGAGATTGTACCCGCCAGCAGCACAGTGAGTGGTGGGGGCTGAAGGGCACTGAGGATCCCAGAGGCTGGTCAGGCAGGCGCTTCATCCCTCCGAAAAACTCGATGGCATTACGAAGAGGCGGTGCCTGCCACAGGACTAGACCCAGCAGCCCCAGAAGTCCTCTCCTCTCCTGTCCTCGTCCTTTCCCCAACCAAGAAAAGAGCCTCGTGTCTGGGTGGAGGTGATCAAGCAGAAGCTGTGGGCAGCACCGAGTGCCAGCAGGCGAGAGGCAGGTGAGCAGGAAAGGAGCCGGCGGGAGCCAGCAGGGGTACGGCAGTAACCCATAGCGATGGCGGGGGGAATACTGCAGGCAGAGAAGCTTGCAAAGGCGGCTGCCCTCTCCCACCTCACATGGCTCTACCCCTGCACCTGAGCCCTATCCCCCCCTCTCTCACCACCGTATCGGGGAGCCAGGGGGCAGGCAGGAAAGGGGGTGGGGTGGACAGTCATCTGTACTGCAGGCACCGGGCGGGCAGCACTTAGGCTTGATGTCTTTCAGGTGCATCCGTTTAACTGGTCCAAGCAAGCTGCAGCCGGCAGGCTCGTAGCGAAAGAGCGTGGATCTGCTCTCCGCAGGAGCGCGGGGTTTGTTTTTTTTTGTGGCTCACCTGGGATGCTCCCTCAGCTCTGTTTCTGAAGCCCAGCAGGCAGGACTGAAAGGCGAGAAGCTGGGACCACCTTGGGAGGCTGGTGGCTCTGCTGAGCTCCTTGTTAGTGTGGCGACAAGGGGTTTGTGGGGCAGGTTTTGTTTTTGTTTTTCCTGTTGCTGATGGGTTACTGCTGAGCAGCCAGGCTGGGAGCTCAGCCCTCCCGCAGCAGCCGGGTGTGGAGCAGCCTTTCTCGGTCAGGGCCTTGGTGCAGAGCAGGCTTTGCCCTGGCTATTTCTTGCCTTTTGCTGNTACTGAAGAGACACTGAGACGCAGGGACACGGCTGGGGACAGCCTTTTGGCAAGGCTCCTGCAGGGCAGGATGCTCAGCAAAGGGAGCTCCTGTGGCAGGGGAGTTAGGGGAGATACCCCTTTCACTTTCACTGGTATAGTTGTGCTAGGAACCTGGAGGAGGTGACCTGAGCACACCACAGCCAGCCAGGACTTATGGACCTTGGTAACACCCCAGTGTCCTTGGGTTTTTTTCAGTTCTTGCAAGTTTTGCACCAGTGCTTCAGGGTCTAGTCCATGGTTTTGGCAGGATGGCTGCCGGGGCGGATGTCAGCCCCAGCACTTCCTCAGGAGCAGATGGGACTCGGTCTGTGCCCTGGCTGCCACAAAAGCCTGGCTCCTTTTTGGCCAAGAATGTCACCCAGGGAAGGCCAGGGGCCTTCTGAGCATTCAATTTTCCCTGTGATGCCAGCCATGAAGAATAACTCCCACCTACCTCCCTCAACAAGAAAAAGTGGGGATTTCTCCCCGGCCACTGCCCCAGCAGCACCCCCTCCTTATGCTCCGGCTCAGCTGTCCCCCAGTCCCTGCCTCTTGTCCCCTCAGCCCTGTTTTGGCCCGAGAAGAGTGGGTAAGTGCCCATGTCAGTCCCACCAGCCCTGCCGTGGAGTCCTCCCAATCTCATCCGGAATCCCAAGGAGAGGGGGCTGCTCTTGCAGTGCCATTGCCCGGCTGGTGCAGCCGGAGCAGGGATCGCCGGGGTGGTGTGGGAGCAGGCAGGAGGTGATGCTGTCACCTTTCCGTGCCTCTTCCCGACTTTGTCATCCCGGAGACCTTTGTGTGGATCCCATTTTTATCTGTGTTTTCTCCCTCTCTCTCTTTCTCTCCTTCTCTCCTGCTTTCTTCTCTCCCCCTCCCGTCAGTATGTGGGCTGATCACTGCTCAAACTTTTAATTCAGATGGTAATTGGAATAATAATACGGGCAGAATCCTTCTGGCTCCGTTGCTGCAGCTGGCTTCAGGGAGCTATGAATAGCTCTGAGTCACACACTGAGATGGTTTAACTTCAAATCATTTTGTTTTGTTTTCATATTACCCATGCTCAGGCTCCAGGGCTTCACAGGGGGAGAAAAAAATTCCCCCCTCTCACTCCACCCCAAAATATAAACTGGGCAGAAGCACGTTAATAAAATCCTCTTTTGGAAAGAGGAGCTGGTCAGCGGATCATGCCTTGCAGGGCAGATGGGGACTGTTGGCACTTACTCGATCTATTTATAATTATTGAACGAAAAGGCAGAAGTGTGTATATAAAAATGGTATAGAGTTGATTACAGCTTCCTCCCCTCACCTTCCATATGTCACTTGCCTTTTTAATATGATAAAACTCTCCCGCACGGTGACTTGTGCCTTCTCCCGTGTTCGTACAGCGCCTAGCACCCAGCCCGACTGGCACAGGGCAGCCAGAGCTTGGCCACTGCCTCTTGCAGCGAGGCAGCCCCACGGCACCGAGCTGCCCACCCAGCCCCGGCATGAACCCCAGGAGTATTTTCAAGGAAGAGGATATGAGATGGAGTTACAAAGAGGATAAAGAGGACGATCCAAACGCTGTGGGTTTGAGAGGCTCTGCAAAGAGCCAAAGGGCCCCCCCTCTCTACTGCGGGTGTTTTCACCCCGGCTCCCCAGGAGGCGAGAAGATGTCTGCTGTGTTGTCACCGTGCCCGAGCTGGCAGGATGGGGTCGGCAGGTGCTGATCTCAAAACCAGGCAGTGCTACCCAGTCGCTCAGAGGAATCAAGGCACAAAGCGCGGCACAGCCAGCGGCTGCGGTATTGACCACAGACAGGAGGGAAGCATTTGTCAGACGGCTCCAGATAAAGCAAAGACTAAGAGTGTAAAAATACCCTGGGATTTTTCCATCATCGTCGTTCACGGTGTACATCCCAGAGCACCAGATACGGTTGTTATAAAAAGAGAAGTGGGGGAGTGCTTCGGCGTGGACTTTTCTGTTCTGTTTCATGAGACTCTTCCACCGCAAATTTAAGGAAGGATTGTCAAGTATGATCCGCTCTGGCAGGGGCTGGAGAAAGCCTGGGATGTGCGAGGCGCTGCACCGTGTACTGGGATGGAGCAACGGAGGCATTGCATCAGCACCATGTGCCCTGACGTTATTCTTAGCCCGCAGATCCTTCGGAAAATGATGGCAGCAGCCTGGCCTCACGTGTCTGCTCAGGGTCAGAGCAGCACTGGGGTGGCAGCGTGGGGCTGGTGCAATGGCCTGTGCCCGCTGGAGAGTGGTGTCACTCAGGAAGGCGGGGGTGACTGCAGCACAGTGGTGGTCTCCTCAGCATCTTCAGTCCAGGGCGCAGGAGGAGGAAAGTGTTTGGGAAGGAGGGAAGGGCAGCCCAGGCTGCAGGGCTGGAGGTGGCTGTTGGCCCCTGGAGACCCCCCTGGCTGACAGTTTCAACACTGAAAGGCAGTGGCTGTGATGCCCATGCTGCAGAGGCTTCCTGAAGTGCCGGGGGGCTTCCTCAGGCCAACAAATGCGTGGGTGTTCATGTATTCCAGGGACAAGGCAGCAAAGGGATGGAGAGGCATCTCTCCAGACCACAGTCTCCTGCCTAACATCACTCAGGGTGTCCCATGCTGCATCCATTGGTGGTGTTTCGTTTTACTCCCCAGGAGTTGCCCAGCTTTCCCCATCCACATGTGGATTTCAGGAGGCAGAGCAAGCTCCAAGAAAGATCCTGGGGCATGCTCAGTGATTTGCATCTCTATTCCTTGGCCAGGCTTTCCTCCCCCTTGATGGTGTCATCCCCTTTTGCTGCAGGCATCTCTGAGCCTTCCCCTTTATCCCATTGTGTTTCAGGTTTCCAAGGAGCAATGGGACCATTTCACAGCCATTTGAACTGAGTTTGCATAGGGTTCAGGTTCCTAGAATGGCCCCTGGCCTTGCCGAGCTGGCAGCATCGATTTTGCAGGGAGGGATGTCAGCGGTGGCCCTGGGCCACCAGCTGCTGGGAAGGGATGGTGGCTACATCACCTTCCAGTGTAGCATCTCTGGGGGGCTATTGTGAATGCCAGCCCGCTGCGATGGCAGTCCCCAGCCCAGAGCTTCTCATCTGCCTGTCTGTCTTCCCCATGGCGGCACCGCGCGCTGTGGGGGTGTGTTGGGGTGGAAGTGGTAAGTGGGTTTATTTTCGTTTGTCTCCTGGCTCGTGCCGCTCCCAGTTTGTGGCGCCCGGTATTACTAACGCTTCCCTGCTCCAGCTGGCAGCAGGGGATGAATCAGATCGGCAGCACCGTGGTGCGGACCCCTCACTGGCCGGCCGGCTGGCTTGGGGTGATGCCTCTGCTTAAAGCGCTAGCTGTGTCTCCTGCCTCTACCCATGGTGAGCCCTGGCACCAAAATGCCAGCAGCCTGATCTTGCTGCTGGAGATGTCTCAGCAGGGTGTGGGCAGGGTTGTCCTCTCTACATGATGCTGCTTGCCTGGGGACAGCTAGTCCCTGTCCCCACTGCACGGCGGAGGTCTCGGGTGGCTTCACGAGCTCCTCTCTTCCCACCAGCAGCATCCCTGAGCTGGGGTTGGCTCTGCAGCTTATACTCCTGCTGTACTTTTGCAGTTGATTGATTCCTCTCCCTCCTGGTCATGACCTCACCACAGGCAGTGAAGTCACACAATGACATCACAGACCTTAGTGATTCCTGTTCTCCCCATAGCAAAGGCACAGAGATGCCTTGTGCTTCTCTCCAGTCCCTCCTGAACAACCTGGTGATCTAAATGGAGGGATTTTGGTAACTGCCTCTCCCCAACAAGCTGAGGCTGCAGAAGTTGGCACACTGCTTCTCAGTGTCACTTGTCTGTGTGACCTGCGCTCCAGGAGGATAATTTGGATCCTCCTGCTTGCTGCAGCCCAAAGCATCTTGAAAAATGTCACAGCTGCTTGGTATCTCTGGGGCAATGGAGAGGGTCTGCCCAGAATCTCAAAGCTTGGAAGATGATGAGGAGGATGATGACAACGATGACGACTTCAGCTACTTCTGCCACTCTGCACATCCTCCACTCCAGTGCAAGAGCTCTGACAGCTCAGGTGACAGTCAGGGGGAGGATCTAGGAGAACCCATTCCATTTTCCCTAAATCCCAAGCACTCTTACATGGTGAAAGATGAAGGCTTAAAAAATAGAATATATGCCAAGAGGCTGGCCAAGCACGCACTGGCGCTTGAGGAGGAAGCTCAGGAGTTTCAGGAACCATTTTACAAAGACACAGAAAGACCTGACAGCTTGTCCGAAGATGAGGACCGCAGCTGGAACTACCACCTCCCTGTGCATCAAAGGTCCCGTGTTCTCCAAACTGCCAGTATGGCACCGTGTGGCTCCTATGACTCTTTCCAATACAGCTTAGGCAAGCACTTGGGGATGGATGCCTTTGTCCCATGGTCCCACGCCAGTGACCCTTACCTGGGGAACTTGGAGTGCACCAAGGAGACAGAACCCCACATGCTGCGCGAGGAGGCTATTGGGGACAGAGAGGTCCTGTCTTCACAGATGACCTATGACCTACTCAAGGAGGAGAACACCATGCTCAGGAAGGTGGTCAGCAGCATGAAGAGCTCCTTGGAGAGCCAGGCCTGTACAGTGCGGAGGCTGGAGAGACAGCTGGCCAAAGAGGAGAGGGAAGCCCAAGAGCTACAATCCTTTGTCCAACAGACTAAGTGGAGTCTTCAGGTAATGACCCAGCGGGCTCTGGAGGCAGAAAGCAACGTGGAGGAGCTGAAGCAGGAGATCTCTATTCTCCAGGCAGAGCTGGAGAGCTCCAAGGTGAACAGTGAAGACCTGAAAGCAGGCCAAATAACTGACCTGGGGGCAGTGAAGCACAACATAGATTTCGCCCTGGAGAACCTCCACAAGATAATAGCAGGCGCAAACTTGTCCATCAGACAGCTTGCTTTGGGAGCAGAGTCGCTGCATTTCGTTGCTGAGGTCCTTGAATCTACTGGCAAAATTTCTGAAGCTGAAGAAGAAAAAGAGCTATGAACTCAATTCCGTGTCGATCCTACAGATGAGTGTATGGACCGAGACCACAGGTCTTCCACTACAGCCTATACTAAAAACATTTACCCTCATGTCCTCAAATGCGTGTGTTCAGATTCGTAGCCTTTATTCTTCATGGAAATACTTTTCTTGCGATCGAGTACAAGTTGCAGGTAGTGATGTAGTTTTAGCTGATGGTGATCTGTTCTGGTACTCCGGAGCCAGCAGCAAATGTTTCTCAGGCTCTGAGCTGCAAGATCCAGCCATGGCGGGCTCTACACAAGAGGCCATGCTGTAGCTACAGCTGACTTGATCTCCCATGTGGGAGCTAGGAGGAAACACAGCAGCACAGACTGCAGCTCAGTGTGCTCATCCCTCCCCTTAGCTGTACCAGCCAGAGATGAGCATAGCCCTTGTGGTACCTGCATTTCATCTGCTTCCTTTGCCCCTTCTCAGTGAGGTGGGGAAGGTTAGGAGCAGAGATCGAGGTGCCGCTGCACATAATTTCAGTGGGCAGAAGGTCCCTAGGTCCTCCTTCCTCTTCTTTTGGAGCTGGCTACCACCTGGGCCAAAAATCCAAACTCTCTAGAAATTGTGCACCTATTCCTGCAGCTGGGGAAAGGGAGGGTGGCGGTGGTGGTGGTGGTCAGAAACCTTTAGGAAGGAAGTATCCATACATGAGCTGGGGCAGTGCCTTTCCTCCAGCACCAGTGTCAATACTGGCTAAGGATGAGCTTGGCTTATCCAGGCTGGCTAAGGAAGGTGCTGGTTGGAGAGAATGCCCTTCCTTTCTTGGCTGGATCTGGCACAAAATACCCAAATTGCCTGCCTTTTTCAGATCCCAAAGATCTGTGGGACCCTGCAGTCCAAACTCACCGTATAATCTCTGAAGATAAGTCTTAGCTTTATCTTCGTGGGACCATCTGTGGGACTTTCTTCATCACCTGGTCATTCCTTAACAAGAATGAATGAATTTAGGTCAAATGAATGAATGAATTTTGCATAAATTTAGGTTACGGACCGCAGTTTCTGCTCTAGGTTTACCCAGCTGAACAACAAAATTACCTGTTCTTGGACAAATGGACCTCCCTCAAAGACTTGAATGCTGTAGGGCGGTGTGGGGGTGGGTGCTGGCAGAGTTCAGTGCCAACGTGTTTTTTGCTGATGGGAATTTTGGGGCAGCTGTTCACTTTTACCTCTGTGTGGTGAGCTGTGGACTACAAGGTTGTTGTCTTCTGCCAGTCCCATAGCACCCTTGGTCTGCACAACCGTGTCTGTGTTGCCACAGAGCTTAAACTGCCTCAGCGTTTGTGTTCCCTGGAGGAGAGATTGCTGGTTAATCTTCATCCCAGACATGACAACGATGCCGCTTGCACATCAGAGGTGATGTCTGGGGATCCTAACTTGCTGCTTTCTAGTCTGTGCTCCTAACTGGGGAAGACTGGTGGTCACCCTTAGCCACATGAAACCCCATTCTGCAATGCTGGTGATGAGAGAAGGATGGTTCTCACCAGCTTTTCTGCCCCTGACAACATCTCTTGCTGTTCCTCTCTCCTGTCTGTGCATGACCACTTGCAAGCAGCTCTAAACCTTGGATTTGACCCAGAAATCCTTGGATTTGTCCCAGATATGGCAACCACTGGCTGCTCGCCGGTGAGGCTGGGAGGAAGTGAACTAGCTGGCTGTGTCTACGTCCGGCGCTCCGCACTGGCTGCTGTAATCCAAAGGTTACAGTGCAGGATTAGCATGGGTGTACAAAGCCCTTCCTAATCTGTGAGTCATTACCCCCTCACTGCATTTCACTTCCCAGCAGCTCTGGGCAGATGGGATAGGTCGTCTCTTGAGTCTTCAGTTTCCCCCTTCTTCAGTTCAGGGAGGACCAGGTCGGGACGTAACCATCTGCTGGACATCCTCCCCAGAGCTCTGCTGCTGAGCCGCTCCTTGGATGCTGTACACAGGGCGCATTGCAAGGTCTGTTGGCTCTAACCGGCTTCTCCTTGGCTACCCCTAAGCCCTTCCTTTCCATCAGTTCTCCCTTTTGGCTCTAACCATTGCTTTTCTTCTCCTCCTTGAAAAAGGGAGGGGGATATTCTGCATCCCCTGGAAAATAGACTCTCTCTGGGTCAGGCTGGGCTGATGGGGATCCCTGAGGGCTGCCGTGCATGTCTGTGTTCTGTTAGTCCTTGTGTGTGAGGTATTTAGCCTGGCTGAGCTCTCGTCCTACTGTAAGCTATGATATTAATATAATGGCTCAGGGCAAGGGCCCTGCAAAGTGCCCTTGATCTGAGGAGCAGTGACTGGCCAGCCCTGCACCTCTCCTGTCAGTAGATGCTGGGGAGTGCGGGGGCTGTGGGCCAGGCAACCTGCTATGCATCTATCAGCTCCTCACCGGCTGGAGCCAGTCTGTGGCACAATACCCCATGGGCACCTCCAGACCCCTTCTGAGCAAAAGGTTGGGAGCCCCGAATCCGCACCCCCTGCTCCAGGACTGGGATGGCTGCTGTCAGGGGAGGTTCTTGACTGGGTTTTGCTTCGTTCTTTTCTGCAAGGCTTGTGCCCAGAAGTAATGGCAATGGCAGTGCAGGCCCCAGCTTGCCGGAGGTGAAACCTGGAGCTACCTGGTCCCATGTGAGTGCTGCTGCCTTGAGACCCTGTGCCCTCCCAGCTCCTGCTGCCCCCTGACACCTGATGATACAGCGAGCCATGGGCAGCGTCCGAGTCAACCGGTGAGTAACGCCCTTCTCAAGGGCTGCTGCTGCACAGGATGGCCTGGTCCTCCTCATGTAGCCCCACAGGCTCTACCTTTAGCCTCCCATTTGGTATATTATTCTCAAATTATCTGTCTGGAGCTTTCTTGCTCCAGGGTATGGCTCCTCTCTCCTCCAATCCAAGACAACGTCATACATGGGGGCAGTGCTCAGAGAAGGAGCAGTACAGGGGAGAAGCAAAGTGCTTTGTGGTACTGGACCACAAATTACAGATGCAAGCAGTGCTGCAGAAGCCCCCGGGTCCCCAGGACTCCTAACTCCAGCCTCTTCCCATGAGAGGAGGAAGTGAGTTGCAGAGCCCATGCTGGAGGGCTCCATCTGACATGTCAACACTATGGGATGGGAGGGAGGCAGGGACAGCCCCATAGTTCCTGGAAAACCAGGGATCAGCAGTCATGCAGACAGAGAAATCTGAGTGGGTCTGTGCACTCCCTTGATTTCCTTGGTAGTCAGAGCATCTTCTGCCATGACTTCTTTAAGAAGTAACTGCAACTGTAGACCCAGCAGCACACATGGGGTACCAGCGGTACCACCTGTGAGGGAGGGAAGCCAGAGGGGCAAATGTCTCCCAGAAAGTGTGGGGAGCTTCTCCCAGGGAAATCTGCCAGCACTTTGGCTGTTGATCTCCAAATTACACCTTTGGCTTTGGATGCGGGATGCTGGGAGCTACGCACGTTGCTGTGGCAACAGAATTGTCCTGAGCGCAGGAAGTGTATAAACACTGTCACAGACACACTATGAAATCAGTGAGGAGGGTGGAGGAGAAAATAGAAACTCATGGCCTTATATAATGTCAGGGCCAAAATGTGGTCAGACTAGGAGTGCTTGCTCCCAGGCTTCCTGGCTGTCCTGGCTGCCATTAGGTTTCAAGGCCTTGGGTGCCTCCTCACCACAAAAGCTGGAAGAAAGCACAGCGCTACAAGCTTCTCCTGCTTTGCTGCTCTGTCAGGACTTGGCTATATACAACCTCCTGACAGCAAGACTCTGCAAATATTGCAGCTGAGTTCCACCAGTTTGGTCAGGGTGGCACCACGGCGCAATAACCAGAGAAATGTGTTCTTGCAGTACCCAACACCATGGTATCGTAGCCCTGTGAGCCACCTACATGTCTTACGCCCTCTCTTTCTTGGTGGTTGCTGTTGTTCTTCATGTATTTCTCCTGGAAATGCATCTTTCTTCTCTTCCAGGTACAGCATCGTGTCAACCGAAGAGGATGGACACAAGGTGTCTGCGCTGGGCAGCATGAACGGACACAGCCGGAACGGAAAGGGCCATGCCCCCCGGCGGAAGCACCGCAACCGCTTTGTGAAGAAGAACGGCCAGTGCAATGTCTACTTTGCCAACCTGAGCAACAAGTCCCAGCGCTATATGGCTGACATCTTCACCACTTGTGTGGACACACGCTGGCGGTACATGCTTATGATCTTCTCTGCCGCCTTTCTGGTCTCCTGGCTTTTCTTTGGCTTTCTCTTTTGGTGCATTGCTTTCTTCCATGGCGACCTCAATGCACCGGCAGTGGGAGGTGGTCCCTCTCTCCTCAAGCCCTGCATCATGCATGTGAACAGCTTCCTGGGGGCTTTTCTTTTTTCAGTGGAGACACAGACAACCATTGGGTATGGCTTCCGCTGCGTGACTGAGGAGTGCCCACTGGCTATCATGGCAGTTGTGGTCCAGTCCATTGTGGGCTGTGTTATTGACTCCTTCATGATTGGTACCATCATGGCCAAGATGGCAAGGCCCAAGAAACGGGCCCAAACCCTCCTCTTCAGTCACCATGCGGTCATCTCAGTGCGGGATGGCAAACTGTGCCTCATGTGGCGGGTGGGCAACCTGAGGAGGAGCCACATTGTGGAGGCCCACGTCCGAGCGCAGCTCATCAAACCCTACATGACAGAGGAAGGAGAATACCTCCCCCTGGACCAGCGGGACCTCAATGTGGGCTATGATGTGGGCCTCGACCGTATATTTCTAGTCTCACCCATTATTATTGTTCATGAGATTGATGAGGAGAGCCCACTCTATGGGATTGGCAAGGAGGAGCTGGAGACAGAGAACTTTGAGATCGTTGTTATTCTGGAGGGTATGGTGGAAGCCACAGCCATGACTACACAGGCACGAAGCTCTTACCTTGCTAGTGAAATCCTTTGGGGTCACCGTTTTGAACCAGTTGTATTTGAGGAGAAGAACCACTACAAAGTGGATTATTCGCGCTTTCACAAGACCTACGAGGTGGCTGGCACGCCTTGCTGCTCAGCCCGAGAGCTGCAAGAAAGCAAGATGACTATCCTACCTTCTCCCCCACCTCCCAGTGCCTTCTGCTATGAGAACGAGCTGGCTCTTGTCAGTCAAGATGAAGATGAAGATGATGACGAAGTGGGTGTGGTGTTAGGGGGCAGCACTAAAGAAGAGGGAGGCATCATCCAGATGATGGATTTTGGAAGCCACCTGGACCTGGAGCGGCTCCAAGCAACTCTGCCCCTAGATACAATCTCATACCGCAGAGAGTCAGCCATCTAACTCAAACCTCCCCATTCCACACCCACCTCCCACCATTTCCTTCTCTGTTCTGCACCCGTACGTAGCTGGATAAGTTCCTTGCCCACCAAAAAAAATGCCTCCCGTGACTGCCTCTCAGCCCCTGAGTACATCAAGGCCTGGAGCTGCTCTGATATATTCCCTTTCCTGTGAAGTCATACTGCCTGGGAAGGGAGTGAGGATACGCTACCCTTCCAGTGTGTGCAGCTTGTGCCAGGATCCCTTTCCTGCCCAGAGACAGGAGAGCAACAAGCCTGGTTTCTCATCCCTGGAGAGGCGACAGGAGTTTGTGCCCTCAACGGACAGGCCAGGACCCACAGCAAGTGTTTCTGCTGCTGAGGCAACAGCAAACTTTTCGTTCCCTCTTGACATGGGTAGGCCCCACAGCTGTCAAGAGTCATGACCATCACCAGGAGAGGAGTGATACCTAAGCACTGACCAGATGAGGATGGGTGGGAGAGTTTAGGATTCTTGGAGGGAGTGGGGAAGGATCTCAAGGGAGGGGCTTGCATGTTTATTGCTTGTTGCACATGACTCTTCCTTTGTATATAAAACGGAATAAGAACTGAAATCCATATTCTTCCACTGCAAATGCCAAGCTAGGAGACAAGAACGCTCCCTTTAGCCTGCTCTGCACTCTCCTTGGCTTTTGGCATCTGTCACCTCCAGAAGCAGCTCGGCTCCACGGACTCAGACGCAGGTCTCCCAATCCTCTTGAAAAATACGTCCTGCACCTCTCCTGAGATGCCCGGCAGAGGAGGCAGGACCCTGTGCTTGTACACTCAGACTGCTCCCTGGCGCAGTGTGGCCAGGATGACAGACGAATGACCTGACTGGACAGCAGACCCTCGACTTGCTCCTTTCACCTCCTCTGTTCTTCTCCCTGCTGCCATCAGCTGTAAAACTGAATTTGTAACTATTTATTTTTAATAAAGTCTAATATCCCAGGGCGAGGTTTGGAAGCAAAGGAGAGACCCCAAGGCTGCGGCCCAGTGTAGAGACTGATGAGAGTTATTAGTGCTGGTGTTCACTGTTTGTGTTGTATCTGTGCCTGGAAGCTCTACCAAAAGGGCTCCCCTGTTCTGGGCCTCCCTGGTAAAGACCTACAGTAAGAGGTTCAGAGAATTTGCTCAGGGAGAAGATAATACAAAATGTATGTATGGAGGGAAGCATTCACATTAAAATTACAAGTAGGATGGGTCAAACAATCCTCCTTGCTCTGGAGATAACAAGAGTTTTGCCCAGGGAAGGGTTGTAGACATGCTTGATGAAGAGGCAGAGATGTGCAAGACACTGCTGTAGATGTAAGGCTCAAAAAAAAAACAAACGGAAAAAAAAGAAGTCCCAAACCTCTTTTTTTGCTAGAGGCAAGTAAGAACTAGAGGAAATGAGGGAGGGCATCAACCAGAGCATCAACACTTGTCATTTCACAAAAGACAGGGAAACCTAGTGAGCCTTTTCCTTTAGGAGCAGCAGAATCGCTCCTTCAAAACGGTAGATGGTAAGAGGAAAGACAGACAAACAGGTAGCTCAGGAAGCTGCTCTGGGCATCCAACAGTTGTGCTATGGGGTGAATGGGTGAAGAAATGATGTCCCACCCAACCCCTGATCTACAAAGCAGAAAAACAGCACCTTGATACCAATTTGGAATTGGTTCAAAGAAGTAAGAGGAAGGGGGGAGGAAGAAGAAGAGGAAGGAAGGAAATAGCAGGAGTGAGAGGAAGAAGCAAGCACAGCAGGCAGGCGGAGGAGGAGGAAGGGTAAAAGAAGAAGAGAAAGTGAGGTAATATGGGACTGCATTTGAGAAAGAGCAGGGACAGACTAACAAGGCGAGTCTAGACCCAGATGTGGCCATTTCTGGTCCTGGCATGCAAGTGCTGTGGGAGACACAGCTTCCCTGCACGGGTTTGCTCTGCACCCAGGCAGTGAGCTGGCACCTTTGGGAAGCCTTCCCAAGAAGGAAAGAGGAGCTGGCAGGAGGATGAGAGAAGAGCAGACAGGTGACAACTGACCACCAGGAGAGGGGAGGGAAAAGGGAAGACATCACTCTGGATGCCTCCGTCTCCTCCCATTGCACACAGAGTGGGAACAAGAGCTCATGGATACTGGCTTTTCCCAGGTATGGCTTGATACACGGTCTTATTTTTCCATGTAGGACCCTGTCCCACCTCTCCTTTGCATTGCTAATTAATTAAGTCCATCCCTCCCTCCTTTTATTATTTATTTATTTTCCCCAGAGGGAATAAGCAGGGGCTGGTATTGACCTGGCTTTTAATACAGCTTTCAGAGCTGGGTGCCTGCCACTGGCCATGGCAGTGGAAACAACCTAATGGACCGAGAAAGAACAACTCCGTGTGAGAGGACACGGGCATCCAGGACACAGACTGAGGTGATGGCCTCCAGGAGAGGGGGAATCCACATGGCTGGTCATTCTCCTGCTGAGGTACAGCATCCTTTGGAGACAGATGGCAGTGCTTGGTGGGCGTGAAGAGCTCATAGCTCTTCAGAGGCTCATCTCCAAGGAGTGAGGGCACAGAGAGCTCCAGCAAGGGTGGAGCAGCTGAAGTGCATCAGGATCATGGGGATGCACAGCTGGGGCGGTGGAGGCAGCACTGCCACCCTTCACTTCAGATAATGTGACCCTTGGGCAGAAAATGGGAAAAGGTTGCAGTCATGCCAAGAAAAAAGCATCCTGCAGCCACTCTGGGATCCCAGTCCTCTCTGTATGTTTGAACCTGCTGGCCCTTTTCATGTCATGTTTGGCATCATGGTGGAGAAGACATTGAGGTGTTAAGGAAAACCCAGCTGAAACCCTGCTGTTCACAATAAAAGTGGGAGAAAGCTGGCAACACTATCACATCGTTAGAGCGGGGAGACGGCTGAGGAGGACCCAAGGAAGGAAGAGAACAGGGCTGAGGGGAGGGGGCAAAAGGGAGAAGAAGAACAACCAGAGTGCAGGCAGACAAAGGTGATGGATAAACCTCTGCCTCTCAGGTGCTCCTCCCATAGCTGTGCTTATGTTGCCCAAATGACACGTTCCTTGGGTACACATAGCCCATCTGAGAGCACGGTGAGGTCGCTCCTCCCAGTAAAAAGTGCTTTTCTGCTTCTGCAAGCTGCATGCATGCCAACAGGCTTTGCTGATACACAGTGGTATGTGCATCCTTCTGCACGGGTACTTCTTCTGTACCTGCACACTTGAATCACAGAGTACTTGTGCCCAAAGTACACACTGCACATGCATATACCACACATGGGGACATAACCCATCCTACACCACAATTCCATCACATAAGCACCCAAGGACTTCATCCCATAAACACCCAAGTGCTATGTGGCAACAGCGTCTCAATAAGCTGGTCTCTGGCTGTAGGCTGGGGATTCCTCTATGCAGTCCCTGAAAGGCCACCAGGAGAATCCACCTCAGAAGGCTGTTTGCTATAAAGAAGGCTGGATATTTTCAAGGAGTCTGCAAATCAGCTCTCCAAGACATTCACAATCCATAAACACATCTGACATTTTGGCCATTGCATACTATATGTGGAGCATCACATTTCAGGTAGGTGACACTTTCTTGTCCTATGTTCTTCAGAGAGGACACCGCTATTGCACTTCAGGCCACCACATCCCCATAGCTCCCTCCCTTGTTCAGGATCTGGTGGAGGGACTGCTTCCCCAAGACCTGCCCCTAATCCCGAGGGGCTGGCAGCTTGCTTTTCAGGAGGAAGACACTACCACTTTGCTTTTCTGCCCACAACCTCTATTTCTCTCCTGTCTTAATTCCCAATTATTTCCTTGGCTCGTTTTTGAAAGCTATTCAAATACCAGAAAGATAATGGGGAAAGGAAGGACTTTTTCCCTATGAATAAGATCCAGGCACTGGTTCAGATCCTCCACCCCATGACAAATGACTTCGCTGCTGTCAGTCTTGCCAACTTTCAGATGAATGTTTTTTTTATTTTAAATGACACTTGAGAAACTTGTTTCATGTTTTATTTTTGGTGACACTTTTGGATAACTCTTTTGAAAAGAAACCATCATTGGCACCTTTCAACTCACCAAAAGTTGCTCAGCAAAACATTTTGATACACACTGCGACTAAAAATATTTTCAAGAAACACAACAATAATCTCAAATGGGGAAAAAATGGCCTTGGATTTCCATGATTAGAAAATGGTGTTGAAAATGCCCATGCTGCTGAACAAATGTGTTCCTTTTCAACCAGATGAGTTTCATCCAGGTTTTGCCCAGGAGTGGAGCAGGGCACATGGAGTTGCCCCAGCAAAATGCCTCCTGTGCTCACTTTGTGCTTTAGCAACCCTTCTTTGCCTGCTTTAGGACAGGCAATATGAAGTGGCCATAGTTTTAAATGTCACCAAAAAAAATTCCAGAAAAAAAAAAAAAGCCTTACCTTCCCAGGCCATTAAGGGCTTACTCTTGCCCCTGTGAGGTCAATGGGATTTTTGCCATTGCCAATGATAAGAGCAGAGCTGGGCCCTAATGGAGTGCCACTATTGGAAAACCCCGGAGGCGCCAGCCCCGTGTTAAATTCTCCAAGCCGGGATGGACTATTGCCGGCTGTGCAGGAGGGGGAGAGGAGGGCAGGCAGCCTGTTGGGATGCTGAAAGCATGGGGCAGAGCAGGGCCAGCTGGGGCGGCCCCGCTGAGGTGGGTAAAGGGGGATGGCAGAGGGATGAGGAGGCAGGGGAGGCCGCCTGTCGATGTAGCCGCCTGTAGTGCAGTATCCCACGGACGGAAAATGCCACAGCAGGAGGAGCTGAGGAGGCGGTAGCAGGTTTTTGGAGGGGCTACAAAGGCTTCTCTTCCTGCCGTGGTCAGGAAGGTGGGAGTCCTGCCCTCCTCAGCCCGGGTGTGCTCCCGCCGGCAGGACGCAGCGCAGGGAAGCTGAGAGGCACTGCACAAGCTGATGGAGCCCGGCCATTGCCCGGCCTCAGAGCACCATCTAGAGATGAAAGCAAGGTTGGCATCCCTGCAGGTCCCGACAGCCCCGCAGGTCCCAGCATCCCTGCAGGTCCCGGCATCCCTACAGGTCCCGGCATCCCTGCAGGTCCCGGCATCCCCGTAGGTCCCGGCTCCCCGGGCTGGCCCAAGGCTGCCGCCGGTCCTGGCGCTGGCGTGACACCGACGGGTTGGGGCTGGGGCTTGGGGCTGGCTCCCTGGGCAGTGCCGTGGGTCAATGCTGGGAGTCGGGGGTGGAAACGTTTGATCCTGAGGGAAGGCGGGCTCTGACAGGAGCAGCATCCATCGCCAACGCTGCAGCCATAACCTACGATAAAGGTCAGCCCTCCTGTCAGCCAGGCTGGAGCTTTCACAGAGAGGCCACTGACTCTGTGAGCAGTTCAGTTATCTGCTACCACTTTGATTTCTTCTTGGGGAGAGGCCTGAAAAACTGTTCCAGCCCTGGGAAGTCAGGTCCTTCTAGCTGCTGCTTTGCTGTCTGCCTGCCCTGCTGCCACCTCACATCCCTACCTGCTTTCGTGTGCTCAGTGTATGAGATTTACTCCCCTTTTTTCTACTACTCAAACCCTTGACGTGGCACACACAACTTAGAACTGTAGCAGACTGCTGCTGCCTGTCCCCTGCCACAGGTGGCTGGCCAGCTCTCTCCCCCGGCATCAGAGGGACAGTGAAAATGCATGGAAGTGGAGGAATGCCCTGCTTGAACCTGTCCTCACCAATGTGAGGCCTCTCAGGTAGAGGGTTTGCAATGCCCTGAAAGCTCTTCTGTCACCCAGCCTCTTCATATTCCCTCAGGACATTCGATAATGACAGCCTGGCTTGCAAACTGTATGGCATCTCTGCTCCTGGGCTTCTTCTAGTTCCACCAGTAGGGCACTCAGACAGCCGTTAGTGTATTTGCTTACCTTTAACCATGTCCCCGCCAGAAGGAAGCATCTAGAGGGGCGACACCTCTGCTCCCTGGGCAGCCTGGGCACAGAGACCCCAGGCAAGTGGCTGTCAGAGTCAGGTCAGTGTGGAACAAGGAAATGCATGTTGCTAAGCAGAACAATGTGATTTCACTGCCCTGCAAAAAAAAAAAAAAATAAAAAATCAGGATGGACACAAACACCGTCCTGAAATAGTCTGTGAGACACTGGATATTCGAGCTTTGAAAGTTGGGGTTTTTTTTTGCCTCTGAAATTAGCAGGATTATTTTTGTGCTGGCCCCAGATTTGAAATAGTATGTCTTGAAACCTAGGACCTGGGAATATTTGGGTCCCCGGCTGTAGCACATTGATAGAGTTTGAATGTACCAGCGCTACAGTCACTGAAACAGTCGGCTGAAGGCCTGTACGATACACAGCCTCCTTACAGAAGACATGCGACCGTGAGAACAAGGAGCTGGAAATTGCTCCTGACAGGTGATTAGATGCTCACCCAGCAACAGACTCTGCGTGTCTACCAGGGACCCGACACGGGCCTGTGCACCGCTCCTGGGGTATCAAACAGAGGAGGACAAGCTGACGCAGGAACTCCAGAGAAGACTTTGAAGATATATATATAACGTGACCTGCAGCCTGCATGTGCTTCTCTCGGGGATAAAATAATGAATCAGTTGGAGAGTGGGTGCGAGCACATGACAGGCGATGCAGACCTATAGCAGAACACTTGGGACGACACAGGAGAAGCTGATTAAATGTAAGCAAAGTGGAGCCATCATTTAGGTTCAGGCTGCTGGGTTACACCTTGTGCCTTTTTGCTCTCCAGGACAGTGTTGTGCTCACTAGCAACCAGGCTGCCTTGAATAGAGAAACTTACGTGACCCATCCAGCACCGCAGGAGGCTGTGGGGGAAGTGGGGAAGATGAAAAACAGCTCTGGGATGGAGAGCTGCAGACAGAAAGCAACAGGCTGCACCCGGGGTGCCAGGATTAAGTAATTGGGAGCCCTTGAGTGGTCAAGGAGCCAGCAATACTTGGCAAGATGGTAAGGACCAGTGGGACAGAGAAGTCTGAAGTCAGTGGAGGAGGGAAGTCAGGGCATGAGCAGCCAGCAGTGGCTGCAGCAGAGGAGGTACAAGGTGCGTTGGTGGAGTTGTACTGGCTGGACAAAAGCACACATTCCCTACTGCCCTGAGACACATCTCTCATGCAGCAGTCAGGTGGTCTCACAAGCTTGAAATGCACTGCCAGCGATTAAAATGCAAGAGCAATTTGTGAAAAACGTGGGACTTTCTGAGTTATTGTAATTATTTGATAATTTGTCCCATGGAGAAGCCTACGGAGCACTCAGATCTTAAATGGCCATGTTGCGTTTGCTTCTGAGGTCACAAAAGAAGGGGCAGCTCCTGTTCTCAGCCAGAAAGAAAGGGAAGGGGGAGAGAAGTGGCTGACAGCAAGGCAAAGTGACTTGCCCAACATCACAAAGCAGCCAGTAGCAGAAGGAGGAATTTTACCTGCCACTGAGGGTTTCACTTGTCACCTCTCTGCACAGACGGGCACTGTGCAAGCCACACATGAACCAGGAGTGGTTCCCTGAACAGCTCTCTACCCATCCTGCATCCGCAGTGCCAGGATGTTGCACCTCCCTGGGTATGTACACAGCGCCCATCACCTTCATACCACTGCCTACAACTCCAAGTGCAGTGCTTATTCCCGACTCTGATACCCTCAGCCTCTAAACATCCCGATGTAGGAACTGGGAGATGTTGGGCCACAGTCCTTCCCCCAGAATAGACTTTATGGGGCCTTACAGACACAAATTGGCACTTTCAATTGCACACAGAAGTGAACAGGAGGCTGTGGCTGGCTCCGACGATCACGTCCTGAGGTCCTTGGTGAGTAACGGCGTGACGCAAAGCAGAAACAAAAATCCACAACCTCAGTCCTTGCAGAGAACAAGTCCCCAGCTGCCTCTCGCCCTTTGCTGTGTGGGACGGGTGGTGAGATGGCCTTTTGTTAATCGGTGCCCTGTGCCTGGCGTTCAGCTGGAGAGGACAGGCTGTCCCTTCCAGAGAAACCCCTTGCATAAGAATTAAAGAGGAGCTGGGCTGAGATGCTGAACTAATCCACCAGGGCATGCCGGGAAGCTGCATTTTAAGCCATTCTCCCTGCTCTCCCATCTCCCTGCTCGTTGTTTATCTCTCCTGTCCCTCCCACAGCAGTACGTGAATTATCCTGACTGGGCAAGCTGGTTTCATAACCGCCTGCGCTACGTCGAGTCCCCCCCTGCTCAACCCCCCAAGTCCGCATGGGAGATGCTCCTAGACGGGAGGCTTTTTAGCTACCACCGGTTTGCGCTGCTGTGAACAACGAGCCCCCACAAACGCTGCTCTGCCCCCCCTGCCCCTGGCTTCCACGCGCGTGTTATCGGCACCCTGTGCACGCATTCCGCTGCTATGGCTGCGTGTTCGCTCCCCTGGCACGCACGCAGGCGCTCCCACCGCACGCTTCCATCGTAAGCTCCTTGCCAGCCTGCTTAGCCTCTCTGTGACGCTCGGCGAGCTCACCGGTACGTGCAAAACCGGTACACTTGCCACAGGCGTTCAGAGCTACTGCCCCAGCTGCTCCCCTGCTGCGGTGTGCTCCTCACCCATCGCCCGAGGTGTGATACCTCACCCTCCTTCAGCTGCAGCCTTCACACGGGACTCATGCCACAGGCTCGCAGCTCACCCTTGTCACGGACACATACGTGTGGCATGTATGTACCTGGCACATGCCAAATGCAAATGGGGCACTGCGCATCATAGGATCGTAGGATAATGCATGTTGAGAGGCCTCAGGACAGCTCTGGTCCAGCCTCTTGCTCAAAGCAGGGCCAGCAAAGAGGTCAAACGAGGTTGCTCAGAGCTTTACCTGGTCTTCTAAACCTCTAAGGATGGAGACTGCACAGCCTCTCTGGGCAACTTTTCCCCATGCTTGGTTGTTTCTGGGGACAGAAAGATCTTCCTTGTATTCAAACTGGACCTCTCTTGTTTCAACTTGTGCTCGCTGTCCCTCATCCTCCCACTGTGTGCCACTGTGAAGAGCTTGCTTGGCTCTGCCTTTTACTGAGACTCCCAAGTGCTTTTGCACAGAACTCTTCTCCATCTGGCAGGTCCCCAGCCAATATTGTGGCCAGGGCCTCCTTCTTCCCAGGTGCTGGTCTGTAGTGCAGCCCTTGCTGAACCTACAGTGCTCTTTCAGACCCAGCTCTCCAGCCTGCTTAAGTCCCTCTGACAGCAGCCCTGCCCTTGGGCATGTTGACTTGTTCCCCCTCCAACCAGGTATCATCTGCAAGCTTGGTGGAAATGTACCACACCACCTCCTCTAGGTCATCAATAACCATGTTAAAGAGGACAGGTCTCAGAAGGCACCCCACTTGGTACCAGCCTCTTGGTAGAGTACAACCCATTAACAACTACTCCCTGAGCCTGACCAGCCAACCATTTTTTTTAACCACCTGCTTGTCCACCTATTGAGACCACAACAGCTTTACTCGGATATCAGAACATTGTGAGAGACGGCATTGAAAGCCCGGATGAACTTAGAATTATAGAATCATCTAGGCTGGAAAGGACCTTTCAGATCATTGAGTCCAATTTGAGATAAACGACTTCCACTACTCTCCCCTCGCCCACATACCCAGGGCCCAAATGAATCTGACCAACCTGTAGCTCCCAGGATCAACCTTTTAGCCTTTTTTTGTTAAAAGAACGCAGTATTTGCCTTTCTCTGGTCATGGGGGGCCTCCTCTGATCTGTAATTCTGTATCCAGCCTCCCAAACACAAGTCATTTCACAGATGAATTGCCTCCTGCTGGACCAGCCCTATACTGCATTTAGTCTGACCTGCAAATCTTCCTACGGGGGTGAATGTGGCTTCTCAGTTCTCCGTTGCTTCGGTCCCGCTGTTCCTAAGAGAGACAGAGAGAGGGCTGTGTCTCTCAGCTCCAGGCTTGTTTCTCCTCTCCTTGGGCTGCATGTCCTCTCAAGAGAGGCTTTAAGAAATTTACACTGCTTGCCAAAAGCCATCCCTGGTGCCACGCAGAAAGGCAGAGGGGAGCAGAGCAGCTTGATCACACCCATCCAGGAAGATGGGACAGCGCTGCGCCAGCTGACGGCTCTGTTGCAGGTAATGGCCATGGGGGCAAAAGTTCAAACAGAGAGAGGGACCAGTTCATCTCCTTTTCTCCAAAAAATGTAAGGGTTGGAGTTTCTTAGAGGGAGATGCACTGCTTTCAAAGTGCAGAGGAATCCACAGGACTTGTCAAGACAGAGATGGTGCCTCCCCTGCATCCCGGCATCTTGCCCAGGCTGCTGGGCCAGGTTTCTTCCACCACCACCTAGGCGATTGCCTTGGTGCCTTGCTGTCCAGGTTGCATGCAACATGAAGCTGAGGAGACAAGGTTACATGTCTTCAAGCAAGATCCTGCTGATTCAGCCCTGAGTCCAGCTCCTCCCAAAGAACCTTGGCCCTGTACTGTGGTCCTCTGCTACGTCTACTGTGGCCTGACACAGCTCTGAGGTTGCACCTGAATATTCTTTGTTGGTTTTTTTTTCCCCATTAGGTCTTCTTTTTTTTTACCAAAGCAAGCCAGTGTGGGTGTAATAAAGAGAGTCAGTTGCAAACTGACAGAAGCTGGGAATACCATGAGGATAAAAAAGGCAAGGTATATGGAAAAAAAGAATAAAGGCCCTTAATTACAGGTGTGGCAAGGGGCAGCTTCTATTATTAAGGATGCCTACACTTCCCCTTTTAAGACCCTGTTTTCACTTGCTTATAACTTTGCCAAAGTTTCTCCACTGGAGCAGAAATTTTCCATAGAAAGTGATTGCCTCACTTTGAGTTGGGCACATTTATTTAGTTCTTTTTTAAAATGTTGCCCTACCATTAGCTTTCCTGGGCTGCAGGAATATATATTTGGCCCAGGGGATGAAAGCTGAGGATTTTCTGGGCTTTCAAGCAAGGGCTTGGGCTTACTTGGGCTTGGCCTTGGGCAGGACCTTAGTTTTTCTGTCATGGAGGCTTTTTTTGCCTGCCCCATGAACCACCACTGCTCAGCCCCACTGGTGCAGACAAATTACATGGTTTTGTTAAACATGTCACAGCTTCACAGCTACAAAGATTTCAGCCTCTGCGAACCTGCCCAACCCTCCCTTGGCTTCTGAGGCTGGAGTGACGGCATATGGGCTTTCCCACAGAAAAGCAGGGCTGAAGGAAACCTGGAGGGATTTCCCTTGTAGGGCATCATCCTGCTGCTGTGTCAGGTGTGGGGCTGAATCCCTCAATGCTTCTCTCTGCCTTGTGCTCCTGGCCACCTCTCTTATGACTTCTGGGATGCCCAGTGGAGGAAAGCCCCTGATTTGAATAGGGAAGGAATGAAACTCAAAGGGAAAAGACCAAAAATCTGGGGAAAAGCAAATATGACTGGGAGGAAGATGAGACCAGGAGCTGCAGGGAGATGCCAGGGCTGGTTGGGCAAGGGGCTATTGCCTGGGAGCTGCTGGAGTGACTTGGGCTGGAAGGGGAACAGGGAACAGAAAGCAGGGCTGGCCAGGACAATGAGATGGAGAATGGGAAGAGCAGAGGCTTGGTGATCAGAGATGGGGAATGAGAAGAGCAGAGGAGGTGTGATTGGCTGTGGGGTGGGCAGAGGGGGTGGGAAGGAGGCAGATAGCACTCAAAACATTTGCCTGGGGAGTGGGGGATTCTGATGAAAGATGGGGACTGGGGATGGAGGGCAGCTGCCACTGACCAACTGCCCGTGAAGGTTTGGACTGCAGGGAGCAGCTTGTGTGGAAGGTGACAGCATGCAGCGGGAAAGCCAAGGACAAACAGCTGTGCCAGGTTGGTACTGTTGGGGCAGAAGACTGGGCCCACAGGTGCGGTGGGGAAGAGACAGGGAAGGGCAGATGAGGTGTACCTGGGAGGGGCAACAGCCAAGCCTTGAGCCCAGAGTTTTGTGACAAACCCGAAGAAGGGAAGCCAAAAGTGGAAAAGCTTGACGGGACAAAGGGAGAAGGGTGGACAGCCATATCAGCTTGTGATTCTGGGATGACAAATTTCTCCAGTGCCCAAACAAGCATCTTCTCCTAAGACTTCTTCCCAACCCTTACTGCTCCTGTGCTGTTACCCCAAGTGCCCCCCAATGGTGCATCTTGCCTCTCGCCAGCTCTGCTCCTCACTGAGGACAACAGGCCACTGCTGCTATCTGTTATATCAGAACACACATTTCTCATCGCTGAGAAATGACAGCACCAAGGCTGGCTGTACAACTGCCCTTCAATGTCCTTATGCGTATGAATTATGGTTGAGTCTTTAATTATGTAGCCACATATTTATTTTCCATAGGACACCTGCAGCACACAGGTTAGATGGTGCCCTGGATGAGTCTGGACTGTGTCACGAAGAAGGCTCTTTGCAGGGACTCAGCATCATCTCTCCCTTTTTTTTCCTAAATGTGTGAAGAAAATGGAGTGACTCATTGCGGAGACAGTTGTGTCTTGGCCAGGATCCCTGCCCCTGCCACGGATTTCCTACCTGATGCTGAGCCGAGTCACTCACAGCAACCTTTTCAGAGGTAGCTATTAGCTATGTTTTATTTATTTTGGTGTTTTGCTTTGTTTTTAGCCTTGTGCTATCCTGGGATGCTGATGTCTCATTTGCAGGAGTATTTATTGCTCCCAGCTGCATGTGAATGGGGACTTGCACTTGACTGTAAAGAAAGGCTTTAAAATGCAGAGCGCTCTGGCAAAGAGCTCAGATCATCATCCCCACCTTGCAGGCTGCATTTGACCTTCCCTCCAGGAATGCTTAGTCTTCTCTAAAATGCTATTCTCTTGCTTGGTATGAGTATTGAAAAGGCAAATCCATCTGGGAAGTACTGAGAAAGTAGAGTGTGTCCCCTATAAAAAAAAAGACCCTGTGGACTTTAATCATTGTTTTTGAGTGGGGGCTGCATGTTCTGAATAAACTGCATGTTAATGCTTCAAACAGCTCTCTTCTGCTCGGTTGGATTTGTCAAGCCGCAGGTACCTGCCTCCTCAGGAACGTCTGCTCTTGAATTGCAGGTGGAAATGCATTTTTTTCTCACTTCTCATCTTTTCTTGCTCTCACTGGCCTTGCAGAAGTAGAACTTGAGCCCAAAGTTTTCTCCGGTGCTTCCCTCACACTTTCCTAGCACAGGGAAGCTTTTACGTGAAGAAGTGGCTACCACCGGTTTGCGCCCTTCTTCTCCTTTCCTGCCCAAGGAATGACATGAGAGTGAGTGGTGGGGCTGGGTGGGTGTCCAGTGTGGACACACCAGCCCGCAAGAGTCATTCCAAGACACACTGCCATGGTTTCCTTCTACAGTGTTGCAGTGTGTACACTGAGGACTACCTGAGGACCTTCCCAACAGCAGCCAAAATGTCTGCAAGTGGAGCCATCCCATGTAGCCCATCATCTCCTTGCCTGCCTTCAGCATCAGCGCTCCCTGGATCACCCTGGGAGGCTTTGGCCATGTCTGAACTCTGTGAAAGGCAGATGTGAGTTATCCCAGGTGCAGGTTCCCCAGTCGCTGAACTAAGGGGCTTCACTGGAGCCTCAATCCCCTTCCAAGCTCTACACCCAAAGATCCTTCCCAGGCAAACCAGGGAGAAGGGATGAGGCGAGGCCTTCTGGGCTCTCATCCTGGCACGGGGTCATGAGTGTGGCTGAGGCTCAGTGCTGGGTCTGGGAGGTTAGACAGCCTTCCAGGTCCTGTAGTTTAAACATAGTCTTAACGCCCTTTTGTTGTCATATTCTGGTGTGTAATACAAGGCTAGACCTTAAGGTATGTTCATTTTTTGGAGAGGTGCAGAAGGAGGTAAAGATGCTTGTGACTACTGCTGCACACCAGTTTGGTAACTAGAGAGGAATGGAGGTGACCCAGCACAGACTGTGAGCATGGATTCCGCCTGTCCCTCAAATTTCTTCCTTTCCCTTCCTAACCCCAGCCTCTCTAGTCGGGGTCCTGCTGCATGTGTTATAATAGAACACCTACCTTTTTTAAAGCACTGGAGCAGGAGTTACCTGTTAGAACCATAGAATCGTGGAATGGTTAGAGTTGGAGGGGACCTTAAAGATCATCTCATTCCAAACCCGCTGCCCTGGGCAGGGACAACTCCCACTAGAGCAGGTTGCTCAAAGCCCCATCCAGCCTGGTCTTGAAGACTTCCAGGGATGAGGCATCCACAACTTCCCTGGACAACCTGTTCCAGTGCCTCACCACCCTCACAGTAAAGAATTTCTTCCTAATATCTAATCTAAATTCCCCCTCTTTCAGTTTAAAACCATTACCCCTCATCCTATCACTCCACTCCCTGATGAAAAGTCCCTCCCCATCTCTCCTGTAGGTCTCCTTCAGGTACTGGAAGGCCGTTATAAGGTCTCCCCGGAGCCTTCTCTTCTTCAGGTTGAACAACCCCAACTCTCTGAGCCTGTCCTCATAGGAGAGGTGCTCCAGCCCTCTGATCATCTTTGTGGGCCTCCTTTAGATCTGTTCCAACAGATCCATCATGTCCTTCCTGTTGTACCACTGGAGCACTGATAGTCCTCATGGAGACAGGGTCCCCACGGTACTGGCTGCTACCCACATAGCCAAAACCAGCAGCCCCAGGCCCAGGCTCCTAATACAAATCACTCCATAGGAAAAGGTGTAACTAGGCAATGCTTGGAGAGAGGAAGGTGGGTGTTATTAGATCACATGGCTAGTCAGACTAACAGCACTAAAAACTTGATTACAATTCAATTAAGGGAACATTTCTAATTAAAGAGCTCTTATTTTAAGACCTAAATGATTAAAATAAAGGTAGCTGAAGTGTCCACACACACATTCTGATTTCATCCCCCAAGGGCTGTGTCTACGTTGGGGATTTCTTCAAGCTCCCTTCTGCCACCTCAGCCAGCAACAGGGAGAGGAGCTGGCATGGCCACCACCACCCCAGACCCTGCACCTGCCTGCCAGGCAGCATCACCCCAAACTCTGCTCCCACTGATCTCACCAAGAGCCGACTCTCCAGGGATCTGGATTGGATCCATCCTTCCATGAGCCTTCTCCAGTACAGGCCTGCAGTCATGAGCAGCGTTGGGCTCCAGCAAATTACCTCTGGGCTGTGGGTGGGTGCACCCACCCAAGGCAGGAGGAAGGGCAAGAGCTGGATTTGGCAGCGTATTTTATTACCTGCTTTCACATCTGGTTGCTCTTATGTAAGCTGGGAAACGGCAGAGGTTCAATGGAGCATCATGTGTAAGGAAATGTCACTGCTACTGAAAACTCAATTAAATTTTAACTTTTTAGAGTGGAGACAAAGTTCTGTGACAAAAATGGCCTGGCAGTGACAGTGGGAGAAGGCGCTGGTTCCCAAAGAGTTGCATAAACCAGGAACTATTCCCAGATCCCAATGGCCCATCAACCGGGAGCGGGTGCTGACTGGTGTCACACAGGAAGGAAGCAGCAAGGTTCAGAGCATTGCAGCCCACCATCTTGGTATGACTTGAAGCAATGACTGCTTTCTGCACCACATGGCCAGCAGGGCTGCAACTTGGGCCTCTTGGTGCCAACAGCCCATGCTTACTTAAGTTGGAAAGCTGACAGGGAGGCCTTGGCCTCGATGCACCCAGGGGGGTGACCTGGTATGGTGGCTCTTGAGTTCTCCCCCATCACACTTGTCTCCTCCACCTTTACTTGACCGCAGGAACTGCAATTCTTGAATTTCGGATGACTGTGCCCAAGCAGCTCCCCCCTAATGAGGCATCCCCATGCCTGCAAAGCTCAGCAGTGCCTGGCTTTTGACCCACCACCATCCCCTTCCCTCTCAGCCTATGCTGGCTTCTTCCCGCACTCCTGCTCCTGGAGATCCCCATGGCGCCTTTCTCCTCCTTCATCCATCCAGCCCCAACCTCCCACTTCCTGGGAGCCCCCAAACCCTTCGCCAGCCGGGGTTGCTCCTGCACCTCCATTGGGTCTGATATGCCCTGGTTGCCTTCCACCCCCCAACTCCGCCCTCTCTTCCTGAGCTGCTCCAGGGCCTTCTGTGGCACATGGTGGTCACCTGGCCCCCAACAACCCGTTTCGCCCCTATCTGCTGGTGAGCACCCGTGGTCCTCTCTCCCTCCATGTTAGGGTTTAAGTGCGTGCACCAACATTCGTGTGGGTTTGTGGGTGTGTCACTCAAGAGGTGGCGTGGCCCCCCACTCCCAAGGGGTGTGGGCTGAGGAGCCCTGAGCCTTTCTGTGGAGTTGAGGTGGCTGTTCCTGCTGGACCCCCTCCTTGGCATCTGCCACCATTGTGGTGGGACTTGGCACCCTTGTGCGAAGACCCCCAGGTTACACCAGGGGCTGAGGATCCCCAAGTGGGACCAGGCAACGGCATCATATTGGGGCTGCCATTGGGTACCATGGGTGGGCTATGGCCCCACTCCCCCCTGCTGAAAAAGAGTAAACCATTAGTGGGAAGCCCGGCGGCCGCAGAGGGGAAATGCTCCCCAAAACCCACCTCATGTGTGTGTCTGTGGAAAGGAAGGGGGGGTAGGCCACCCTCCACCTGGCCGGGTCTGAGGGGGGACGGCCGGGAGGGAGAGCAGCGGGAACGGTGGCGGGCGGTTGCGCCTTTAACAGCGGGCGGAGGAGGAGGAGGAGGGCTGGGGCTGCGCTGGGTGACATCAGTGGGTTTGGCTCCGGGGCTCAATGGAAACTGGGTGAGCGCCGGGCTGTGTCGAGCACACGCCGGCTGGAGGGGACGGCGAGCGGGCGGGAGGCGGCAGGCAGCGCCGCGCCGCGCTGAGCCGAGCCGAGCCG
>VXBJ01002465.1:638525-660528 GCA_013400055.1 Nycticryphes semicollaris
GGGGACGGGGGGACGGGGACAGACCGACGGACGGGGACATGACACACACGGGGAGAAGTTCAGCGCCGTTCCCGGGGGTGGCTGCTTTTTGTTACCTACCCGGAAAAATAACAGCCCGGGTAAGGCTGCCTTCGCGTAGTGTTTTGCTGTAGGGGGTAGGGGGGTGTAAGGGACGTATTTATTGTGATTATTTCTTCCCCNNNNTCCTGTTGTGGCTATTTCTTCCTCAAATGTAGTCCAAATGCTCTGTACGTGGGGTTTCTTCCCTTCTTCCCCCTAACACTTCCCCTCCCCCCCATCTTATTTGTCGCTAGATCCTCTCCTTTTTGTAAGTGTGAAAGGGTCTGGAGGGGTTTGATGTTTTGCATTTCAATCAAAATGTGATTTTAATTTTTTTTCCTTTTTTTTTTTCCCCCTTCCTTCTTTTTATTTTTTTTTTTAAAGCCAGTTCGAATTATTGTTTTGCCAGCCTCTTCCTTTATTCCCTTCACACACACACACACACACAAAAAGCCATGTAAAGCCTTTATGGTCTATGGGCAAAAGCAGCCCCCGCTCCCCACACTTCCCCTGAAAGCCGGAGCAGGGTGCTGGGCTCGGCAGCCTCCATTATGGAGCTGTGGGTTTGGTTCTGCCTCTGGCCTTTGCTAGCCAGGGCATCTTCTCACTCCCGACCCCCTTGCAAGTGGGACCGAGGTGGCCCTCCTGTCTTGTGTGTGTGTGTGTGTCCCCTCCCCGAGATCTTCCTGCATCTTCCGTCACCATGGGTGCTGGCACAGCGGAGCGAGATCAACTCTTATCGTGTGTTTATATAATGGCCTTTGTGCCTGTACGTGGGTATTTTATATTATATAAAAGGGGATTGGTGCAAAATGGTGTGTGTCGGGGGAAGCAGCGCTGGCGGCTGGATAGTAATTATAATTATTTTTTTTTTTGGAGGCTGTGTAGTATATTGTAGGTGTCTGTGTAATGTTGGGTATTCACGTATGCAAACGCTCATGCAGAGCACACACTCGCTTTGAGGTTGTATGTGTGTTAATCCCGTATGGAAAACTAAATGGTTTAACTAAATGAATGCCCTGCAGCCCCTGGGAACACTGCCTTGGCTGGAGAACGCAGGAAGGGTGGCAGGGTTGGGGGGGAGGGGGGGTTAAGCCCGCTGGGAGGGAGGACTGGCTTTTTGAATTTTGGACACATAAATAATATCTATATAAAAAAATATGAATTTCATATGTAACAATATAAATGCTGCATGTAAAAATCTTCTTTCTCCTTCTTGTAATAGTAGACCCGAAGATCAGATGATCAGGGCGGAAGCTGTGGATGGTGGGTGTAGGTGTGTGAAGTAGAAGCAAATGTGGTGGATGTCTGAACTCCTGGAGCAGTTGTGTGGGGCCGTGGGATGTGTGTATCCCGCCCGCTCCCCTGACTGTGAATCCAGGTTGTTGCTCTCTGGCTGTCCTCCACCCAGGTTTTCTAAGCACCCTGGTTGTGTGCATGTTGAGGGGGGAGATAAGGCAAAATGACAGCTGTTCGAGACCCATGATTTTTCACTCCCATTATCCCGCTTCCCCGCTTCCACCCCCTCGCCCTGGAGCATTTTTCAGATTCCCCTTTGGAGCCTGTTGCTTAATCAGCTAGAAGGGCTGCTGCCTCCTTGCACGAGAAACCCTTCTTAACCTGGCTCCTGCCTGTCCCAGAAGGGTGGGACCAAATTTTGGCTTGGGGACTGTAGGGTGTTGCAGAGCAGTAGCTGCTGTGCCCTGGTGCAGAAGGGGACCCCAACGGGACCTGTCGCCTGGGCTCTGTGGCTTGCTCGGCTGTGGTTGCCCCAGCTGGGAGTTGGAGCGAAGTGGAAGTGCTCAAGGTTTGCAGGCCTGGGCGAACGTGGCCATGAAGGGAAGGAGGTTCGAGGGCCTGCCTCCCTGACAGTGGTGTGACGGGTTCCCGGGGACACAGACCTTTGATCGCTTATTGGAGTAGGAGTGTAAGCAAGTCAGATGTATGTTAATGTGGTTATACAGAACAGCAGGCAGCGGATAAAAATCATGTCTGTTTGCTGTGCCCTCACCCAGGTACGCCTGCCTCCTGGTTCGGTTCCCAAGGCTCTGCCTACATTCCTTGTAGTAAGAAAGTCAGAAATAGCCACAGGGGTTTGTAGACTTTAGACACACAGAAACCCACATGCATAAGTAAATACTAGGTGAGGGGACTCCACCTCTTAAGTGTTTTGTGTGTGGTTTCTGGTGACTGGAGCTCTGCTTTCAGGGTTCACAATGTCCCCTGAATGCCTTGATAGGATTATTTCCCCGTACGTCTCCGCAGCCCATCCATTCCTCTTTCTGTAATCCCATCTCCTGGGGCAGCAGAAGCAGCTCTGGGTTTATAGTATGCTCAGAATCCTGTATCTGGGATTATATTTTTTGTGTGCTTGTGTCTCAGAAGGCCATTCCTCCTTCCTTTCCTTCAGTGGTGCTTCTTTCCCACTGAGCTCCAGCAAGGGAAAGTTCCTCTCACCTACTTGTGAAAACATGAATCATTCCTCACCTTTCCTGTCCCCAACAGGCTCTGTGTCTGCATTTTGTACGCTAATAATGTGGCAGTGCATAAATTAGGAGTGTGGCAAATCCCTCTAAAAGGAGCCGTCTTGGCTGGCTCGGGAAGAGCTGTGGTTTCTGGAAGAAATTGGTGGCCATGGAAGGGGTGAGGGGAAAAGGAGCTATTTAGGGGGGATCTGCTGTTGGTCGAGGTGTTTGCAGCAGAAGTTGAGGTAGGCAAGGAGGACAAACTCTGTGGCTGTGGTCCTTCCACCGAGTTGGTTTTCTGTAGAAGGTGAGTAGGCTAAGCCCGGGCATGTCGATGGGGTATAGCAGGTCAAAGGGTTAGCTAATCACCTCAGGTAAAGGGATGAGGAAAGGCCTGAGCTGCTAAAAACAAACAGCCAGCACACCTCGGTAGGCAACAGAGACAGAGAGGCTCAGGTAGACCAAAGGAGGCTGTGATCCCATCAGCAGAAGCGTGTGGAGATAAGCAAATGACATTCCTAGTCAGTGTGCACCTTGCAGGGTTCAGTTCAGCAAGATGTCTCCTCCCTATCCCCTGTGCTGGCCCCTGCCTAGGGGCAGTGGAGTGGCTTGCTCCTGGCAGTCTGTCTGTCTGTCTTTTGCAGGCCTTGGGTCCTGTGCTTCACCACTGCCGAGGTGCTGGTCTAGGGCTGGGCCAGAGAGTGTTCCTTCTCATGGGGTTTATTATGCATGTCCCTTCTGGTGCCTCACGTGGTTATCACTGTCCAGGTGCCAGGTACTGTAGGTTACAAGGAGCCGTACCATCTCTCTTCACAGCAGTGTGAAGCAATCACCCACTGAAACTTTATTAGGAGGGATTTACTGCTCCCTCCCAGTCTCTGAACAAAATGGTGGGCAAGAGATTCAATCCTTCTTCATTCCCATAATGGGAACATGGAAAACATACTTGAAAGGGTCATATTCCTGCAGTATTTCTAGCTCATGCTGTTCCTGGACATCCAGGGGGTCAGAAGAGGTGATAGAGACCATGTAGTAAGTGAAGTATTTCAGGATAAAAAACCTGTACTCGGCTTCTGGGTGAAGTGGGGAGGTCTCTTCTGGAGTCTTACATGATTCACTTCCTGTTTCTGCTCTGACGCTGTGTTTTCTGTGCTTCTTTTCTCAGCACGACTGAACCATGGAGCTTCGAGTGGGGAACAAATACCGGCTGGGCAGAAAGATTGGCAGCGGTTCATTTGGAGACATTTACCTAGGTGAGTGTGAGTCTCTGTCCTTCCACCTGCAAGGTTGTTTTTCTCAATTGCATCATTGTTTCGGGGTTGTTTTTCTTGTCTGCTGATATCTGTGGGCACCGTGTAAGGTTGGAGGTGGTGGAGACAAAAAGAGCTTCAAGGAGTACTGCTAGTTGCTGCTGGTCTTCTGATGGCAGAGAAAGTGGGATGAGCTCAGCTTTGCCTCACAGGTATTGGAGAGACAGTGATGTTTGATCAGACTGATTCAGATTTGGACTGTTCAGAGCATATTTGTCTTACACCCTGCTCCAGCTCTCTCACTTCCTTTTCTTGAGCTTGGGTGTGGGTGGGTGGTGGAAATGGCTGTTACTTCAGGGTAAAAGGAATAAAGTTTTGGGAAGATTGGTAGTAGAAGAGGTGGTCCATCACCTGTGAGAGAGGTCTGAGACCAGGAGATGTAAAACAGGTCAGAGAGGCTGGTCTGGTTAAAGTCCTGGGGC
Source organism: Nycticryphes semicollaris (assembly GCA_013400055.1). Lineage (NCBI taxonomy): Eukaryota > Metazoa > Chordata > Aves > Charadriiformes > Rostratulidae > Nycticryphes > Nycticryphes semicollaris. Next base: position 642,783 of record VXBJ01002465.1, read on the forward strand.
CTAGATCGGTTAGATCTATAATGGGATTTAGAGTTAATGTCTGGAATGACCTGAGCTGGGAACTCAATGGACAGAGTCCATGAGACGCTGGGTTTCCTCTTACCACAGCAGGTCACTCGGGGAGAAGCTCTTCCAAGCCAGCACGCTGATGTGTAGATATGTTCCCTGGTGCTTTACCTGCTGATGTTTTTATTGGCTCGAACCGTGTGGGGCCAGAGTGGTGAGACTACTCAGTAGCCTGATCAATCCCTCTGTGAGAGCAGGTTGTGGCTGTTGTTGCCTCTTCCTGTTTAGCTGTAGTCCTGCAGGCCAGCAGAATGATTGCCTTCTCCCTTCTTGGTGTTTGCACCCTTTGGGTACTTACAGATGGTTGTCATGTGCTCCTTGACTGTAAATGTGCTCAGTTGAGTTGTAGTTTGCTTCCCAGTTCATCCACTACTCCTCAGTCTTGCTGCTCCTCTCATTTTTCCTAGTTTGTCCATCTGCTGAGCAGCTTGGAGCCTACACAGCATTCGAGGTATGGCATTTACAGTGCCTGGCAGTGAAGGGCTACCCTTGAGTGATCTGTAACGTGATGCCTCTGCATAGACTGCTCTGGGTCTCCTTGGCTTCCCCCTTCACCAACACTCTTATCATGTTGCAGAATTGGCCTTAGCACACTGTCAGCTCTACTGTAGGAGATCTTGGAATTCTAGGTTCTGCAACATCTTCCCATCTCTCCCTGAGTTGCTTTTGTTGAATGCCTATTGTTCAGATTACTTTTCCCTGTGCTTGTAAATCACCTTCTGTTTTCTCCCTCTGGCTTTTATCTCCAGTTCCCTCTTGCTTTATTATTCTATCTTGATTGGTGTTGGCAGCCTCTCTTGATTAAGCATCCTTTGGGAATCATCACTAACAGGCTTTGTTGCCACCTTTATCCAGAGCATGAACAAAGATGATAAATAATGGATCTGGGATCCTGATTCCACTATGTGCTGCCTTTACTGGAGCCTGCTCCTGTATGTCACTCCTCTGTGGCCCTCCAGCCAGTTAGTGTCTGAGGTGACAGTGCTTTTAATTCCCAGGTCCTAAGGATTGAGGGGTGATAGTCCAGACACAACATTTTTCACCTGTGCTAGAGCTTGAAGCCTTCCAGAGCATCTCTGGGACAGTATATATTGTCGGGATCTTACAGAACATCTGGGGTACGTGCGAAAAACGAAGGGGATAACTGAATGGCAAGGCCTGCTGCTGTATTCTGCTGCTGTATTCTGCAGGTTGTCCACCTGTGCAAAGAGGGCATGGTAAACAAGCTCTGGTGTAGGGGTTGTGCCCGCCTTGCCTGTAACTAAACAACATGAGAGGCAGAGGAAACCCCGGTGCCCTGGTGCGGTGAGCGCAGCAGGATCCTCCAACTACCGAGTTCAACCAAGTTACTTGAATGCAGTATCAAAGCCCTTGTGATGTTCATTGAGGTGCAAGCCAGAATGTTTTGAAGCAGTGATAGCGAGACTTCTTGGAGCCTGGGTGACTCCCCAGCCTGGAGGGATCGGGCTTGTAGTGTCTGATGGTGCGTCTGGAGGACGCTTGTGCTCATGCTATCCTCTCACGGTTTGCTCTGCAGACAGAGGGACTCATTCACGAGGACTTCTGTCCTGCACCGAGTTCACCTCACAGTTCTCTCTCTTGATAAAGGTGTGTGTCATGGTTTGGGCCTCAAACCAGGACAATGTGGAGACAGAGCAGAAACAGACAAGCCTTGTCTGTCTATGAAGGCGAGCATCGGCTTTGTCCCCATCTTCTCTCTTTCAAGATATTAGTACCTTCAACTGCTCTGTGACCAGTGGGTACTGCCTGCTCTGCTCTTTGGGATTTGGGGCAATGGGTGCAAGCTGGAACATAGGAGGTTCTAATTAAATATGAGGAAAAACTTCTTTCATGGTGAGGGTAACAGAACACTGGAACAGGCTGCCCAGGGAGGTTATGGAGTCTCCTTCTCTGGGGACATTCAAAACCTGCCTGGATGCATTCCTGTGTGACCTGATCTAGGTGTTCTTGCTCTAGCATGGGGATTGGACTAGATGACCTTTCAAGGTCCCTTCTAATCCCTGATATTCTGTGATTCTGTGATTTGTTTTGGGGTTATTCCTTTCAGAAGGAAACTTGAATTTCTACATGGGCAGACACAAAGGATGGCCTCCTGCTAATCCTTGGCTGGGGCTTAAAGCATAATGCCTTGCTTCCATGCCCTGCCTTGGGGGATATTCTCCTTAGGTTGGCTTGGGAAGGTGAGAGGTGAGATTGGGCTGCCTGTGGGACTTGGCTAGTGCATTTGCCTCTAAAAAAGCTCACCGAGGAGAGCAAAATCCAGCTTGCAGAGGAATTGCAGAGACCTTTGGGCTGTCGGAAGAGAGGTGCTTTGTCAGAGGTGTTGGCCGAGGGGCAGGGCAGGGTTGCTGGATACGGTAGGAATCGGTGGGCCAGGATGTACTGGAGGGGGACATGGGTGGTGGAGGGGGAGCCGGGCAGACAAAGCATGCTGGGACCTTGGTTTGCTGAGGACAGTTCCTGGTGGCAGGCTCCTCCCTTGCTGGGAGGGGAGTGCCTTCCCTTTGTTTCCTGGCCTGTTAACTCTCTCTCGCCCTATCTGACTTCTTCCATCTGTTCCCAGCCCTCCTTTCTTCCAGTGCCAAGCTTGGTGAGAGGGGAGCGGGGGGGACAGTGCCTGTTGGCTTGCCTGATGTGCAGGGAAGGCGGCGTTTATTCTATCAGACATGCAGCAAGGCTTCCGCTCCCAAAAAAGATCCTGTTTAGCCGGTGACATCCTCTGTCCCCGGGGCCCCATTTCAAACAGCTCATGATGAATGAGTTGAATTTGTGCAGCCCCCACAGCGGAGCGAGACTGGGGGTGGATGTTAGGAATTATCCCCAGTCCTACATACAGTCTCTTGAGTGGCTGAAGTCTCTGCTGTGTTTGTCTGAAACAGAAAGGGAGCAGAGAACTGTTGCTTTTGCAACCTGTATCTTTAAAAAAGATGGTGGTTAAAGTGTGGAACAAAGGATCAGGGAAGCTCAGTGCCCTTAAATTCCCTCCTCGCTTGTGGTGGTCTCGGTCTGGGTAGATTTCTATCCAAGAAATGGTAGAGGGAGCAACCTGAAGATATAGGGGGGTTTGGGGAGGGGTTGAGCGTAAAGTGTTCAGTTGGTGACCCCCTCAGCAAAGACTACCTCTTCATTAGGTCTGATTAGTCCTACTTTTGCTGTGCCAGGCCACGAGGTTGTTTCTTCTTTTTTTCTAAGAGAGCAACACCCGTGTTTGGGCTATGGAGAGCATGGGGCTGAAGGCCATGTTGATCATTTGAATGGCATATTCACATTATGCAGTTTTCTTGATGCTTACCCCTCCTTTCCCTCTTCCTGCTTTACACGCTCACAGATAACACTCCCCACCTGCAGACAGCCTGGTAGAGGGATGCATTGTCATCTTTCTAAACGCACAGGGTAATGTGGAGATGAGAACTCATTCATCTTTCCACTGTTCAACTTCGGGGAGTAAGGTTCATTCGAAATGCTAATGGTATTACTGCCAAAAGTTAGCAGGACTTATCATTGTGTGTTGTTTGTCAGCAGATGGACTAGGAGAGGGAAGAATACCCTCAGGGAACAAATGAGAGAGCTGGTGCAGAGCATGTGAAGGAAAGCCTTCACAAAGGCAGGGGAAAGAGAGAAGGGAAAGAAGCACTTTTATCTTTTGGATGTCCTGGGTTTTTCATGCTGAACGATGGCCAATGATTGAACTAATCTTGATTGAACTAATTTAAAAGGTAAATACTAGTCCAGGTACGTGTTCCTACTGTGATTTGAGCCCCTTTTCATGCTCTTTTCCTCCTTGCACTCCTGATGCTTGTAAGGAGGGTCCTGTTGTGGAGTGAAGGGAATGTACAGATTTGTTCTGCTGGCCAGCAGTTTTTAAGTGGAAAATCACAGTATCTTTCCAAAAGTAACCATTGCACAAATGGCTCTAGCTCTCAGGATGGCTTTTTCTCTTTCCCTTCTCCTGGATTTTGAGTAAAAACCCTTATCAAATTAATTCTATAGCTTCTCCTTCCCCTCCCTTGGAGCACCCTAAATAATTCCTCTCCCTCCTTCGTGTTTACAGCCTTCAAATATTTGCAGACTGTTGTCATGTCCCATTCTTCCTCCCCACCCTTTTTAGTTGTATCTCTTGTCTATGTTACATATTTAGCTCTTTTAATCTTTCTTAGTAAATCAATCCCTCTAGGCTCAAATCGGTTTTGTTCCTGTGTTACAAATTCCTAGCAGCTTGTCTGTCTCAACCCTGCTCTGTAGTATCTAGAAGATGTCTTTTTGCTAACAGGGAGCCCTTGGCGAACTTGTTGTACATGCCAGAACTCTTCAACAAGTGACAGATCTCCCTAGGAGCCAGAGGGAGAAGGGATCCAGTTGTGTGACCATTTCCTTTTTGTCTTTGGTCCTTGGCTCTTGAGGTGTTGTGTAAAAGAGGATGGTAGAGAGATCTATCTGCAGCTGTCCTTGTGGACTCTGGAAGTCATCACACGGATCAAGAGGCATGAATCAACCAGACCTACCAAACTAGCTGTGGGATATATATATATAAATCATCTTTGACTCCAGCTTACGTTTAGCATGCATGTTCTGGAGAAGTTTATTTTATGACAGTGTTCATAAACCGATCATGATTGGAGCTGTTGTCTTGATTTGTGTTTGAGTGCAATTTTTAGTAGTTCCAGATATTAAGGAAGGGCTTGTCTGTGTGTGTGAGGCAGGCACGGGATGGGGGGAGAGAGAGAGGGGCAAGTCTTGAGTGTCATTCCCGTGACCTGTGTACAGATCTTTATTCTTTCCATTTTAGGATGATGTGAAACATCTGGAATCCTCTTGGCTAGGGTGAGAGAAAGGCCAGCCTGTTACTCCTTTGACAGTACACTTTAGGACCAGAGTGCTGGCTTTCATGGCTGGCAGCTCAGTTCTTTTCAGAAAGCAGCATATGGGGTGATGGTTTTGTGTTATTGGAAACTATCTAGCAATACCTTCAACAAAGGCGTCTGAGTAATTTAATTCACTACTGGATTCAGTTTATTTCTTCACGCTTCTAATTTAGGATATAGCTAATGTTTCCGTGTTGGTGAAAGATAAAGGTATTATTAAAGCCCCCAGGAGAGGGAGAAGCTGGAGATTTGGGAATTGTCTATATTGAGCAGGTCAGGGCTGTGGAGACACCAGAGGTAGCTGGGAATGTTAGCAGTGTCTCCACCTGAACTAATTGGCTCTGTTGAAACAATGTACCTCAGGTACCCAGTAATTTTGCTCAGGAAGAGGTACTCCATATCACTGCCTGAGGGGCTGGCTTGGGTTCAGGGACTTAGGTATATGAGCAGGGACAGCTAAATCTTCCACTCAGTTTAGGTACTGCCAGTAAGTACAGATTGACCTCCTAGAATCTAGCATTTTTTGAGATAACGAGGCAGTTAACACCTTGTGGGATTGTTGTTCTACCCTGGCTGCAGAATCAGAGCTTGTTTCCTGTCCATGTGCCTTCCTCTGGACTTGCCTTTGCAAATGGCAGTGCTGGAAACTGCATGAAGTTGAAGTAGTTGAATCTCATTTCTGCCACAGAGGATAAACTTCAGTACAAATCTTTAAATTTTACCATCTGTATGGGCTTTGTTAAAATTGTTTAGCTGCAATGGAAGCTTGCACAATCTTAATTTCACCCTCATTTCTATGCAGGAGCCAATATTGCAACTGGTGAAGAGGTGGCCATCAAACTGGAATGTGTCAAAACCAAGCATCCCCAGCTCCACATTGAAAGCAAGTTCTACAAGATGATGCAGGGAGGAGGTGAGATGGGGAGATGGGCCGGGGGAGTGGTTGAAGAAAAAAATTATTCTGGAGGGCCTTGAGAAAGGAAAAGACTTGGTATTTCATACAATCTTCTCAGCAGGGCATGCAGCAGTTTTCCTCTGTTCCATGGGCTTAATCTTTCTCTTTTCCCAGTGGGTATCCCCTCCATTAAGTGGTGTGGAGCAGAGGGGGACTATAATGTGATGGTGATGGAGCTCTTGGGGCCCAGCCTGGAAGATCTCTTCAACTTCTGTTCCCGCAAATTTAGTCTCAAGACAGTTCTGCTCCTTGCAGACCAGATGGTGAGTTTCCTCTGAAGCATTTGAGCATTTGTGCCTACTCTCCTTTTCCATGCTTTTTTTNCTATCCCCTCTGCTCAAGAACTGCAGCATCCCAGGCTTTTTTCATTTAGCAGCAAGTGGTTGCCAGGTTTCTATTTCTTGATGAAGCTGGGGGCCTGGAACCTAGGCATTGCTGGCTTTTCTTGATCTCCATCCCTCCTTCCTTCCCTTGCCACTCACCTTGTATTAACATTGAGTGCATTAGCTTTTGCCTATGTGATGAATGACTGACATCACTACCTATCTCGGCTCAACTGCCTGTGTGCTGGGGTTTAGGACCCTTAGCTGTTCTGGACCCTCTCCTTTCCCAGCCTGGCTAAGTTTGAAAGTTGACCTGTGTCAATTCTGAAGCTCAAAGCTTTAATCTGTATGAACTTGCTCCCCATCCTTCCTTCTGGTGCTAATGGTAACCTTTCCCACATGGAGGACTGGGCTGGTGTGCAGGGTTGAATTCCATCTCTGTTCTTTATTTCCAGATCCTGCTGTCTCCAGGGGGTATCTTTTTCCTTGGTTATCATCTCTGATGTTCTCTGCAAAATGTCCCTTTCCCTGCTCTGACAGGCCACTGGCCTGGACAGGGTACCTTTTTTTAACAGATTCAGTTATGTAAGTTACCTTCTCACTTGTCTCACTATCTATGTTTCTTATTCCATCTCTCCAGATCAGCCGTATTGAGTACATTCATTCCAAGAACTTTATCCACCGGGATGTGAAGCCAGACAACTTCCTTATGGGCCTTGGCAAAAAAGGCAACCTAGTATACATCATCGATTTTGGTTTGGCCAAGAAGTACCGAGACGCCCGGACCCACCAGCACATCCCTTACCGGGAAAACAAGAATCTGACTGGCACAGCCCGTTACGCCTCTATCAACACCCACCTGGGAATCGGTGAGCCTGCTGTTGCCCCTTGGTGGTGGTTTCCAGGGGAGGTGGTGTGTCCCCAGAAGCCGGGGGTTGGGTTCTGTGCCTGGCTGAGCTGCTGACCTCTGTGGAGGTGGTGGGCAAATAACTGTTAACGCCTGTGTTACCTTGCCTGCCTTTTGTGGCACTCTGAGTTCCTGAAGCCAGAAGTTGTCTACTGGTGTGTGTTAGCGCACTGCTTAATACAATGGGGCCCATTTAGCAGCAAGGCTGTGACCTCCCTGACTTTACTTCTACTAACTCTGCCTTGCACAGTTTTTGCCAGCTGATTAGATATATAAAGGAGTCATTGGCAGGCACTGAGCCTTCAGGGATATGTGCAATTGAAACCTCTTCCGGGTTGACTTTGTTGATTCCCGAGTGGCTTCATCGGTGATTATTCTGTAGCTGTCAGAGCTGGAGGATACAGGCCCATTGCAATATAATCATTGTCCTGTTACTCACCACTGAGAATGGGGGCAGCCATGTGCTGGAAATGAAGAAGAAGCTGGAGTAAGGGGAGGCTTCCAACTGCCTGGACATGCAGGTTTTGAGGATTGACTGTCGTGGACATTCAAAATACATGTGTGTCTGTGAACCACACTGCTCCCTTCACCACTGAGAGAGACTGAAGCAGCTTTGGGGGAGTAGGGCTCTGTCCTTAGTGTTAATGGCTAGAACCACGGGGATAAAACTGGGCTAGGAAAGAGTGCTGAGAGTTTAGACAGGTCTTACACTGGTGTTGGCCATCCTCCCAGGTTCTGTAAAAACCTTGTGGAGGTTAGTACCCGCTGCACTTAAACTTGTTAAAGTCACCCAAACTCTTGTCCTGGGAATGAGCCCCTGGTGTACACCACCTGGTTGCTGTGAGGAACAGCGGTGGAAATTTCTTGCAGTTTTCTGTTCCCTGACTGGAAACTTCTCTCCAGTATGTGACCTCTTTCCCCTCCTAAACTTTAGGTAAACTTTGTCCACGGTGTGAGGCTTTCGTAGTTACTGTGGTATCTGTTCTGAGCAGGCTGACTTAGTTCTGCGACTGATTGGCAAATCCAAAGAGCAGAAACACTGAAGCTGCCCTGGCTGCGCACCCAGGAAAGTGGCTGCTGTGCTCACTGCTCAGTTTATATCTCTGGGAGACCTTCTTCTGAAATGTGTAAGATGGGAATTTGAAAATCGGAGCAGGGAACTCAAACCTTTAAAACTCAACAGCTTCCACAGGATTTTGTGTCCTCATTCTTCCTAGGGAAAGCTTCCCATTCTTCCCTCTTGCAGCTGGTTTCTTAGAAATCTGGAGTCAAGACTTAAACTGCAAAAAATAAAGTAGTTTCCCACTGTCTCCCTTGCTTAATACTGTATAACTACAGACTGAAAATGCGTTATTTATATCGAAATGGGGAGTGTTGTGTGTTGAGAGTGGGCTGTGATCTCCTGACCTCTTCCACGTAGTAAAAATAGTTCTTGTAGGGCTTTCCAAGTTGGTCTTCTGTATTTTGGCTTGACCTGCTTATATATAACTGACTCTCTATTGAATTCTCGGTCAAGATTTCCACGGCCATGGTAACTGCCACAAGGAGACATGCACAAAATAATTCTCACTACTATGTCTGTTGATACTTTTTAGTGTGTGCCTGCTCTGTCTGAACCGATCACGAGAGCCTAAATGCCTGGCTGTGGGGTTTGTTTTTTTCTTTTTGAAGGACTTTATTATTCATCCCACCCCAATGTAGCCCTTTGCTACTGGTGCTTGGTTTGTGCATTAGGAAGAACAAACACTGTTTGAACACTAATCTGAGGGCAAACTGCATATGCCATCAGTCTGAGGGCAGCCGTGGCTCTCTTCATGCCCTTTGCTTCAGGGAAGTGTGGGTGTGAGTTACTCGTGCAGCAGGTCTCGGGTGTACTATCTCCGTGTTGCGGATAGTTCCTCTGAATGGCATGAAGGTTACATGGCTTGCCCCAGAGGGAAGGGGATGGGGGTGTCAGGGTTGCAGCTGGGGTTCCTGTTTCTCAAGACCTTGCCACAGGGTGTATGACAGACACGTTTGTGAGGTAGCAGCATTGCCATGGGAACCATCACTCTGATTTTTTTTTTTTTTTTGACTTTTCAGAGACTAAATTGTCTGTCTTAATGTTACATTCATGTGGTTTAGGGAGAGGGAAGGAACCAGGTGCCGGGGTATTCGTGTGACAGGAATAGCAAATGAATAAATGCCTTTATTTGAATGTGCAAGCTAAGGGTTAGGCATTCCAATGTCTGGAGAAAACACATTCTTTTCCCAGTGACTGGGAGGAAAAAGTAGGAGGCGAGATCAGGGAGGGTTTCCACAGCTGGAGACTTGCTGTTGCGGGAGTCATTGTACTGTGCAAGCTTTGGTTCATGCATTCCAGTCAATTTTCACATGCTCTGGGGATGAGAGTCCCTTGTACCCTCTGGAGCTTGTAAAGTCTGAAATAGATGCCCAAGGGTGCCCAGGAGACAGTCTTGGAAGAAGCCTGGTGGGCTCTGTCTAGCTGGGGGCAATTCCTCCCCAACGCATGTCCTAGAAGGCATCAGTGTATGCTGTACAGAGCATGAAGTTCTTCTGCTCATCCTGTCCTCTGTCACCCATTTCAGATTTTTGTGTGGTTTTAAAGGCCGTTGCCATGTGGTGGGGAGAGAAAAGGGAAGTGTAGTCCCAGCATGTGCAAAATCAGATCTGAGTGTATAGTCAGGAAAACCTTGCTTTAAGACTGCTTCCCCCAGTGAAGACAGCTGATTTCTAAGAAGTCCTCCACGGGAGCAGCATCGTTTTGGACAGGATCGGGGTGAGGGGAAGCACTGTCCTGGGGGACCAGGAGGCCCTTTGCACTGCAGACAAGTTATGTCACGGACCTTGCATCCAAGGCAACCAGTCCTGAGTCTCCTGGCTTTGCCCAAGTATGTCTTCCCCAGGTAGCTCACCATCCTGCTATTCACCCTTGACTCAGCTCCTTCTGAGGGCCCTGCTTTGGGAATGGAGTGATGGTGCGTGCTGGCTGGCAGCCTCCCTGGGACTGGAAGAGAACTGGTATCAGTTGCTTGCAGAGTGGGTTTGGTTTGATGAGGGGTCGTGCTGGTTTGCGAGGGAAGACTACCTTGTGTTTCACGTCGGAAGGGGTTTTGTGAGGGAAGGAGGAAAGGATAGGATTGAGCGTCTTACAATAAAAGTAGCAGTCCCTCACCTATTGTAGGAGAGCTGAGAAGCTGAAATAAAATGGAGAGAGGAAGTGTCATGCAGTGTCACAGGTCATGACTGTAATCTCGCTTCTGGGCTGACTTGTTCTGGGCATGCATTGACGTCATTTGCTTTTCTCTTTCTCTTCTCAAACTGTAAAGTGAGATCTTTTGCCTGTGTCCCAGGCATGCTGTGAGAGTTTGTCAACGATTGTCAAGCTTCTAAAAGGGGAAAGTTGTGATGTTAAATAATGTTCCTTTGGTGTGTGAAGGTGAACTTTTTTTTTCCTAACTAATTAATTACTCCATTTTTGCTGTCTAATGTTATCTGGTATCCAGGCTGTATCCTGAGGCCAGGACAAAAAAAAAATACCCAAACCAAAAAACAGAAGAAAATTGGAGGTAACTTAGGGACATGTAATAGTAACTGAAGATGAAGATTCATTCAGGATCTTGTAGTTAGGGGTTAGAGGTGAAAGACAGCTATAATGTTTTTGGGTAGCTTGATAACTGTGACCCATCATGTTGGTGCTTCAGGCTCCTCATGGATTTGAATCTTGCTGAAGTTAAGTGGGCTACGATGACCACGTGTACCTGAGAAATGATACTTCAGGGGTGCGCAACAGTCAGCCATTTATCATTCAGCAGTTTAATAACTGGGTGAACTGCTTACAGTTATTTTTCCTCCATCACGTTGTGTTGTTGAGGCATAGCCAAGGTCCGGTTGCATGCACTAATGGATATTAGTGAGCTGCCCAGTTTGGTTTTGTAACCCCTCTCCTTGCCTCCAGTAAGGACATATAGCATCCCCTGCCAACTTCAGTCTCCCTAACCTCAAGTCTCCGACTCTGGCCTTCCCCAAATGACTAACACAGTGCCTAGACATGTTTGCAGAACATCTCCTGTTGTTCTGGATGGGGTTGCTAGCTGTGCTAAAAGCTGCTGCGCTCCACACAAATGGAGTCATGTGGTCCAGCCTACCTTTAGCAGTGTGGAGTTCAAGCAGGATTTTGGAGGCAAGATTCTGATTTATTTATAAGAGGCTGATTTGTCTGGTCAGTAGGTTTCTCTGGTTCTTGCCCTGCCTTTCCCTACTCCTTTAGGGGGCACTTCCATGCTCCAAAAAGGGAACCCACAGTTACAGGCTTTAAAGCTACAGCATGGATAATTTGAGTGCTGGCAAATTGCAGGATTGAGGTTACCTTTGTCACCTGTGTGTTCTGACTCCCATTTCCACAGGCCTCCTGTCTCAGAATGTAGGTCATTACCAAATATTGTTTAATTTTATTTATTTGGTGTGTGTTGTGTGTAATTGCAGCCCTCTGAGAGTACACATACCCCAGGTAAATGCAAAACTGGGAGTTTCTTTTCCTTTCTCCCTTCATAGCATCTAAGTGTCTCCCAGCTAGTCCTGTAGTTATCTTTGGCAGCAGCCTGATAAGATTAGAAAGTATTAGCCTCTTTTAAAGTGGGCAACTTGAGGCAGTAAGTTAGAGAGGTCAAAAAACGCTGTTAGTTCTGCGTGTTTCAAGTAAGACACTTTGGGGATCTGCATGTCTGCATGGCATTTTTATGACATTATATGTGCTGTGAAACGAAGGCAAACCAATTCTCTTCTCAGTTACGGAGTGCTGACACCCTCCTTTTCTTCCCTTTTCTTCTACAACACAGTGCTTACCCCCCCCCCCCCCNTGGCTACCCCCCCCCCCCCAATATTTTTAATTTGCCAAGCTCTTAGTCCTCAAAAACACTAGGAGGTTACGAGAGGCACGCAGGAGAAGAAAGGCCCATAGTGACCCACAACTTGCATTGGTACATCTGGACATCTATATCTGTGACCTGCTACAGCTATTCCATTGTCAGGATTCAGTTCAGCTAGCAAAGTAAGGGATACCTGTGGTAATCTACTGGCTTTTGGATGGGGCAGGTGGTAGCATGTAACTGATACTGAGAATTAACCCATAGACCAATGCATCTTCTAGGACGTGGCACTGAATCCAGCAAAACATGCTGTAATAGTAAACTAATCTAGTAGATGAGTCTCTTTTAGTCTTCTATCCCTGTTCTCTCCCCTAAGCCATATTTTGCCTCTTATCTATGTGACTTGTTCTCATCAAGTTGTAAAGTGCTTTCTTCATAGAGTTCATTTGATTTTGGGGAGAGAACAGGGGCAAGAGCTTCTTGGCAAAACTTACAGAGGAATTTGTGGGCATGTTGAAGGAGCTGGGAGGAGTTTTTCAAGTTAACCAGTCAACACTTTGAGATGCTGAGATTCTGTATGAACTCTGTCTTGAGTTGACTTGCAACTTAAAATGGCTTGGCTGTTCCAGAGAACAAGTTCAATAAGGAATGTTTTTGTTTGGGAAACAGTTTTTTTTTTGTTTCCTAAATAAGCATCTAAAAGCAGGCACTTACATGTCGTATTAAGGGCAACTCTTGCTCTGAAGCAGAGCTGGTAGTGATGCCAGTTACACAGTCATTCCCCATTTGGAGGGGAACCTTTTGTTCTAAGTATACCTCTCAATTCATGCCTCTTTTGTCCACAGCTTGAAAATATGCCACCAGTCCAGAAAGATATTTGCACAGCATTACATGTTAGGCTTCTCTGAACTATCAACAAAGTCGTTTACCATGAGAAGGGGTCACTAGTTCCTCATTTCTTTCCTGCGTAAAGAGTTTCAGCAGGTTAATTAGAAGATGTGTTTGAAAAGGTTGTGTTTGGCTTACTTCTCTTAGCTTTGTCTTTCCCTGACTACCTCTGCCATGACTAATCCCCAGGGTGAAGTATCATTCTGGGTGGAGAAGTGTAGGTGCCCTTCCTTTGGGACTGGGAAGAGGAGAGGAGGCAGTGTTGCTGCAGCACTTCTTGAGCTGTTGAATTCTTGTGTGAATTAAGGCTTGCCCAAGTGAGGAGGCAGTCAGAGTAATTATTCATTTATGAAGTGGGTTGGGCTGTATGGGGAGAGGAGTGCTTTAACTTTTGCACAGTGAATTCCCTCCAGGAATTTGTACTGGAATGTCTTCTACAAGTTTGTCTATCTGTAGAAAACCACCAAAGAAGAGAAATGGGTTGTTTCTTCTGTTCCGTGTTCACCTCCAAAGCTGTGTGATTGCCAAAGCAGGTTTGGTTGTTGCTCACTCCTTGCCCCTGTGTAACTTCCTCCCACAGAACAAAGTCGCCGTGATGACCTGGAGAGCCTTGGCTACGTGCTCATGTATTTCAACCTGGGCTCGCTGCCTTGGCAGGGCCTCAAGGCTGCCACCAAGCGCCAAAAGTACGAGAGGATCAGCGAGAAAAAGATGTCAACGCCCATTGAGGTGCTCTGCAAAGGGTACCCTTGTAAGTGCTCTCACCTTGATGGCTGTCCTGTCTGGTGCATGACTTGCTCTCCTGCTGAAACCCCATGAAGTCTTGAGTCCTGAAGGGCAATGCCCAGTACTCCCAGACCAAGATGTGATGCTGAGAAGGTTAAGAGGCCAGTGGTGATACAGTTTTGGTTAAGAAGTGGGAAATGTGTTTTTGTGGAGAGTCAAGCCTTATGTTAGTAAGGGTATGAGGGTGCTGAGAAGGATCTTTAGGACCTCAGAAACAGTCGGGAAGGGAGGTGGGCAGTGAGCTGAGAAGGTGTGCTGATCATCTTGAGTTATTCTGGGTAATGAGGACGAAGGCCAACTGTAATGAATCCCAGAAATAGTCAGGTGATGAAGTGGCAAGTGCAGTTCTTTGTAAGTAGAAGTGGAGTAACGTACATGAGGGGAGAGTAGAAGGCTTGGTCCTCATGTCACATGTAGAATAGTAGGCTCTGAGCTGACCGGTGCCACGCACCAACGAGCTGTTGCAGTTACAGTATCTTTCTGTGAAGGCATCAACTTTGCATTTAGTAGCTACTGAGGAAAGCGGATCTGGTGTTAGGAATTACTAGGAAAGAAAAAAGCACAACCAGCGTGCATGAAGCCATGGCTTGTTCATACCTTGCCTGCACTGTGCAGCTCTGGTTTATCCCAACTATTTCAGAAGGGATGCGGTAGAACTGGAATAAGGTTCAGGAAAGGGCCAGAAGGGTGATCAGAGGTGAGGTGATTTCTAAACAAGCAACAAGTGAGTGGGCTGGATCCTGGCAAAGAGGTGGTTAGAGAGGTGATAAAAGTACGCACTCTCACTGTGCCTCCAGAAGTTTGGATGGGAGTTGATTATTTGGTGGCCCCAGCTCTTGGATTGGAAGCTGGTTCCTGCCAGCTTCAAAACAGTGTGGTTCTTCACTCAACCAGTAGCAGACGTATGGAACTCTTTCCCAGAAGATGATGTGGATTGGTAAAGCTTGCAGGAGTCCAAGGAGAGATTGGACAGCTACATGGAAGAGAGATCTGCTGAAGGTTATTAAATAATTAGAAAGCACACCCACATCAGGAAGATCCCTGAGCTGAAAATAGGTGGGAACGGGGATAATATCAATCTGAGTGTCAGACATGCTTGCCCTGGTCTTTCTGTTCTGTAGCTGTCTACTTCTCGCTGCTGCTCAAGTCCGGCTGCTGGACTAGGAGGACCTCTGATCTGGTCTGAGCTGAGCACAACTAGTCTTTCACAATTCATGTCCCTTCCTGTCTGTGTTGCTGCTCTGAGCTGCACTGATCATCTTCACATCACATAGGCCTGACTTCCCAAAGCTCATCTCAGCCTGTTCTTCAGGGCTGCATTCCTGCTCACCTTCAGCAGGCTCTGTGACTTGGTACCTCTTGCTTGAAGAAGCAGACGGGAAAAAGAGAGATGCCTGAGCATTTCCTCTGGTAACAATAGGGATTATACCTTCTCAGTGGCCAAAGCACCGCAACCATCAGGCTCTGATTTTATTACACAGCTCTGTCTGCCATGCTGGTCCAGCACACTGTGGTGTGCTGAAAGGCTGTGGTGGCTCTGTGGTGGGACCAAGGGGTTTGGATGGTGTTCAACAACCAGCTGTTTTCTACTCTCTCCAGCTGAGTTCTCGACATACCTCAACTTCTGCCGCTCACTGAGGTTTGATGATAAACCAGACTACTCGTACCTGCGGCAGCTCTTCCGCAACCTCTTCCACCGCCAAGGCTTCTCCTATGACTATGTCTTTGACTGGAACATGCTTAAATTTGTGAGTGTATGGGTGGGGGGGGGAAAGGCTGGAGGGGCAAGGGTTGATTTGTGTGGTGGAGAGGGGGGAGGAAAGTTGGAAACTGACTACCATTTGTACTTAACCCTGGTGAGCAGCTTAATACAGGGGACCGGGTAGAGTGAAAAGAGGCAGAGTTATTTGGTGGTGCTGACTGGGGGTATAGCTACTGTTGTATTCGTGTGTTTGACAGAGCATGTGGGTCAATAGATCTAGAGCCATAGGTAGGTACAGACAATTTTTTTCAGGAGAGAACTATATTTGAAGGTGAGAGACAGATGTGGATTGCAGCTGTAGTACCGTATGCTTTCGTCCCTGTTTCCTCATGAAAGATAATGAGGCCCTCTTGGGCTGGAGTGGAAGGTAGTGGTGGGAGAACATG
This sequence comes from Nycticryphes semicollaris, assembly GCA_013400055.1. Classification (NCBI taxonomy): domain Eukaryota; kingdom Metazoa; phylum Chordata; class Aves; order Charadriiformes; family Rostratulidae; genus Nycticryphes; species Nycticryphes semicollaris. The sequence continues at coordinate 658,607 of VXBJ01002465.1, forward strand.
TTTTGAGGAGGGAGCTCCACTTTCTTGGTGTGATGGAGCACTGCTGCTGTCTCTCCTGCTTGACATCCATGTGTGGAATGGTGTTTTCTCTTGTCCTCAGGGAGCAGCCCGGAACCCTGAGGATATGGATCGGGAGCGGCGAGAGCACGAGCGAGAAGAGAGGATGGGGCAACTTCGAGGTTCAGCCACGCGAGCGCTGCCCCCCGGCCCACCTGCTGGAGCCACTGCCAACCGTCTTCGTAATGTCACTGAGCCCATGGCCTCCACCCCCACTTCCCGAATCCAACAGTCCGGTAAGTGGGGTGGGAGAGCTGGGGGAGGGTGCCGCCCTTGTTGCCACCCGAACTATTGACTGATATTCTTGTCTTACATTTCTCTGCCCTGGCAGGAAACACGTCTCCCAGAGCAATCTCAAGAGTGGACAGGGAGCGGAAGGTCAGCATGAGGTTACACCGAGGAGCTCCTGCCAATGTCTCCTCATCTGACCTCACGGGGCGGCAAGAAGTGTCACGGATTTCAGCATCACAGGTGAGTCCCTACTGTAATGTTCATGGCATTGGCCTGGATGTCCCAGAAGGACTAAGGACTACCTGATCTGCTGGAGCTCGTGAGCTTCTACAGTGTGGTGAGGGGTGTGTTTACACGTTATGCCTTGGCTTGTCAGTTACGTATTTTCTGGAGGCCATGCTCAGTACTGTCATCTTAGCTCTTCCTTGCCTTCATCATCTTCCAGACCACAGTGGTTTGGAGAAGTGGAACAGTAAACTCTTGGGAGGGAGGATATCCCGAGAGAAACGTGCAGCTGTTCTGTTTTGGTGTCCTTCGTGCCTTTTTATTCCTCTCCATCCCTTACCTATTATTCCTCTTCTTTTGTAGACAAGCGTGCCATTTGATCACCTTGGGAAGTGAGGAGCAATTGCCACTGGACCAGTGTTTGCTTAGGTGAGCCTATCCTTGTGTCCGGGATCCTCCAAGGAGAGAATTTCTGCCATTAAGGGTTAGGTTAAAGCTTTGATGTTGGTGTAGGGGATTGGTACGTTTCCTTTCCCTTTGTTTTACTTTGAGGTAGTTTTTTGGCTTTGGAGGGAAGAGTAAAGTTGGCTGCCAAAGCCGTGGTGGGGTGGGGATGGATTGTCTTGGGCGTGAAGGTAGTTTCCATTTCTCCAGGAGGACCAGAGAGGTGGAGAAGGTGCTGGGCCGGGGAGCCATTTCGTTAGTTCCTAATGAATGCTTTTCTGGCAGTGTGATAGTGTTGGGGAGGCAAGTGCTGAGCGTGTAATTGAGTGTGCGAGACTTTGCACAGCTAGTGAGTGCCTCTTGTAGAGGAAACAACAGTAGCTGGAGAAGGTAACTCCAAAGGGTGGCAGGAGTGTAGAAGAAAGGGCTGATTTGATTTATTACACTCCAGTTGTCACTGGAATTGCTGGGAATAGCCTTTTCTTTTAATGTTCTGTTTCCTTTTTTTTTTTTTCTTTTCTTCTTTCTAGTGTCTTCACTGTATTTTTCTTTTAAAAAACAAAAACCCCAAAAACAAACAAAAAACTAAAAAAACAAACAAAAAAAAACAAACAAAAAAAACCCAACAGAATTTCTTTTTGCCAATGATGAGGAGTCGAGCTGTGCCCCTGCGCTGGCGTGAGCCGTTTCCGAGAGGGCCACCTGCGTCCCTCAGCGCGAGCGAGCGCCTCTGAGAAGCTGACGACGTGGGAGCCGTGCGGGAGCACCTCAGCTGCCACCCCCCCAGTCCACTCCGGCCCTACCGTTGCCCCCACTACTTACCTCCAGCTCCCTCTCCTTCCTGACTCTCTACTCCTGGTTTTNGTTTCCAGCCATATAAATTTTAACTTGGCTCTCCTTTTTTTCCTGAGGGCAGGGGGTGGTGGGTGGATTGTGTTGGGGTTGGTTTTTTTGTTTGTTTGTTT
>VXBJ01002465.1:663272-692298 GCA_013400055.1 Nycticryphes semicollaris
CCTGCTGCAACCCACCCAGTCTCCCCCTGCACACACATGCGTGACCACATGTAGCCTCCCTTCCCTCCGGTGCTGCCGTGCTGCTCAAGTGGCATTGGGTGGGTGTCACTGTCTGCAGGAATGTTTGTCCCCTTGAGGGCTGGGAGCGCAGTAGACCCCAGCAGCATGGTGGGCACCAGGCTTGTGTTTGCTCTGCTTCCTCTGATTCAGGCTGGATGGGCTGCCAGACACCGGATTTGTGTGTGTACGCGTGAGCGTGTGCTGGTGTGGTAGGTGTGTGAGGAGGCTGTTGCTTGCCTGCGTGCTCCTCCATTGCAGGTGAGTTCTGATCAGTCTTGTTTGGAGGCTTGAAATTTCAGTTGCTCTGTGAGGGCTAATTCAGTCTTGGCAGCTGCAACACGTAGCGGAAAGAGGGCTTTAGGAGAACGTGTGCGTGACTGGGCTCTGATGGATTGTAATCCAGGAAAGGGACTGGAGTGGTTTCAGGGACAGCTCCATGAAAGCTGCCTGGAACACCACGAAGCTGTCAAGAGTGGGAGGAGGAGGAGGAGTGGGAAATCTATGGGAAATACTGAAGATGGTTCCTCCTTACAGAGAGTTTGAAATGGTTATTGCCACGTAAGAAGCTTGAAAAGGAGTAATTATTGAAGACATAGACAGGCTTCCCTAGAGAGAAGACTGTTTGCCTCAGTTTAAGAGAAAAATAGAAGGCATTGATCAATAATAGAGCAAAGGATAACAGGATAAATAGAAATGTCTGTTTCCTATCCTGCAAGAAAAAGACAACAATCGATGAAAATGTAATAAAGCATACATCCCACTAACAAGGACTTGGCTCTTTTAATACAATAGTCAACTGTTCCATTGAACTTGTGTTGCTGGAAGTTACCCTTGAGTGTTAGAGCTTGGCAGCCTCCCTAAAAGGGACCAGAGATTTCTCTAGAAATGTTCATGTTATTCAGGTTTCTGGTACTAAAGGTTTGTATTTTTATGGTGGTTTTGGAAAAAAATGAGCTCTCACGCTTTTAGGATGTTGGCTGAGTATTAAACAGTAGGGCTTTAGGGAGAGCTTTTCTTATGGTGAAAGTATTCCACAGAGGCCTACTTCAGACTTTTTTTTTTTCACTATTGTCCCCAGGAAAATGGACTTTGAATCTACTCTGGTCTAGTGGAGTGGTTTTTAGGTCCTTAATACCATTGTTGTGGTCGTGTTGTAAACCTTAAGTGGCATGTGTGCAGCAGGTGGCTACCTCTGCATCTGGAGCAAGAGAGATTCAGTTTTGCTGTAAAATGATTGGGAAAACGTTGCTACTGAAGTGAACATTTCTAACCAGTTTGGTGGTGTGGGAAGGTGTTTTCCTTTGTGTTCTGGTCGGGTCTCTACAATCAGTTCAGAGCGCCAAAGGGTTTGTGTTTTGGAAGTGTAGGGCAATGATAAGAACACATCCCAGTCACTCTCTTGTACTTTTATGTGTCTGTCTCCTTGGGACACGTGGCAGTTAGAAGGGAAAGGTTCTTAGACACGTATAAGCTGGTCAGAAAAGAAAGTTCAGTGTGATTAGCTGGTTTGGAATAACAGAAGTATTATGAGCTGGCTGGTTTCTAATGATTTGACAGAATCCAGCTAGGAATCCACCTTGTTCTCTGTCGACTTGTTTGCCTGTTAGCTGGGAGCAGGCTGGGAGATGAGCTTTTGTGGCTTGCAGTTGTGGGATTAGGGTTCTTTTCTCCTGGTAGATAAAGGAAGGATGGGTTGTTATTTTTCCCAACTGATAATGAAAACAACTTTTAAAACGCCTCTCCCCTCCCTAAAAATGTCAGTCCATTTCTCTGCCTAGTCCTACTGTTGAGTTAATTAAGACATCTAATAATCATTAAAGGTTTTGACCTAAGAAGACAGCCTTTTAATTTCCATGGGATGGAATTTACCCTTCATCCTTACTCCCCTCTGCAGGTTGAGGTAAAATACGAAGTTGCAAATCAGACTTGTTGATTCTGAGAGGCTGCCGCTGTGAGGAGCCTCACAGGCTTTTCACAGGGTTTTCAGGGTAAAGTTGAGGAAAACAAGGTTATAAAGCAGTGGTGAATGTGTAGCTTGGGCTGTCTGTAGAATCAGGAGATCAGTAGAGCCTCAGAGAGAAATTGCACTTAACCTTTGTACAGTAGAGCTTTCCTAGTACATGACTGCTGCTAGCTATCCGTGTAACAAAGCTGCTGTGTGTTATTGAACAGCCAGGGCTGGGGCCAGAAGCTTTCCTCTGTTTTGGAGCTTTTGATTGATTGCACTCATTGAGGCCCTGGAAAATCGAGGTGTTGCAGAGAATAGTGTGGTGTTTGGGTTTTGTGTGCTGGCTTGCCCATCTGTTTGCTTGAAGCTGTGTGTGTGTTGTGTGCTGTTCTCGCTTCTTCCCAAACTCTTTGGGGTTTGCTTTCTTGTGGTGGAAGAGCGGTTTCCTGCCAAGATGTTACACCCTATCGGAACACTTGGGACTCTGAAAGTGGTTTGACACTCTGATAAGATGGATTAAAACACTTAGCTAAAATAACTGTAAAATATGATAGTGCTGGAGTGGGAACTTCCTTTTGAAAAGGTTTTTGATGTTTGGTTTTCTTTTTTTCCTTTTGTTTTTTTTTCTTTTCTCTTTTTTTCTTTATGGACTACTTTGAGAGAGAGCGACTGGACGTGTTTTTAGAACAGCAATTCCCTAGGAAGGTTTTGGAGGTGAATTTCTGCCAGCTGAAGCAGTGAGCTGCTGCTACCCTCCAGGAGTCTTGTCTTGGAATTTTCTGCCTCTGGAAGAGGCAGGGGACTGGAATACTTGCTTATAGCCAGGTTCTTTTTAGTCTTTAAAAATCAGCTCAATCTCTGTGTGGTTTTTTTGTTTGTTTGGGTTTTTTAATTGTGATGGTGTAAGTGAAATATCTGGGAAGGCAACAGAGCAAATTGTGCTGGGAAAATGCAGTGTATAGGCAAGCTGCCCAGGAGCCCTGCTGTATCTGGGTGTGACCAGGTCTTCATAGCCCTTGAGGGCCACAATTTACAGGAAACCTGAAGAGGGGAAGAACTTACCTGTTGTACCTGCAGCATTGAATGTCCTTTAACCCATAGAGTACCTAGATATTTGCCTTCCCCACCTTCAAGTCTGTCTCTGGATTCAAAGGATAGGAATACGGCTATTATATTGTGACAGTCGCCGTGCCTGGGGATCTGATGATACTGGAAGGATCAGCTACTTGAGGATGTTGTATAGTGAAGAATGACCAAGAACATAGAGAGATGGTGTTGTTATTTCAGATATTTTTGTATCTAACCTGAACGCGTTCCTCTCTGCCTGGGTATGTTGTACATCTGGCCTCTGGTTGACTCTGTGGCAACAAGGTAAAAAAAGGTGTCTCTGGTTCAGCAAAAAAAATTACTACAACATGTTATCTAGTGCAGCAGCGAGGCTTTGAGAAGGAGATGAGATGAAGCAATACCTTAAAAGCTAGCCTTGGTGGCCCACTGTTCCCTCCCCAGGCTGTGAAACATGACATGGATGCTATTGGATGCTGCTGAGATGATGGCTTGGGAACCTGCAGTTTCCTGGTCATCTCCAGCACAGATACAGACCAAGCAACAGTAAGGTAAGTAGCTGTAACTCTGTCCAGGTTACTTAAAATGAACCTGGACAAGCCAGGTGCCTGAGGAGGCAGACTAGGAGAGAATTTCGCTCCATGGCTTATCACATCTTGTCTCCTTGTTGCCAAGTTTTGCTAGGAAAGGGTTGTTAGTGGTGGCTGAAGCTATTTATGGTTAGTTGTCCCATGGAAGCTGGGAGTGACCTCTCTCCTCCAAACTCTGCTGACTTTCAATCTTCTTTTTTCCCCCACAGTGACTTTGTGATGGCACTGATTTTATGGCAGTTGTAAGCTGCAGGTTATTCATACAGATTCCCATTTAGGCAACTTAATCCAACTGGGTGATTTAATCTCACTGTGTCTGGAAAAACTGGGTTGAAGCTTTGACTTTAGGTGCACACCCTCTCAGGTGGACGCTTGGTGTGCCCCGTTCTGCGTAGAGAAAATGCATTGCTGTTGCTGACTTCTGGGAGAGAGATGGGTATTTCGGAATCACCTCTAACTGTCTTGTAGTAGCTGTTGGCATCTGTCAGCTAACAGCATTTGCAACTTCACTGCAAACTTCTGTGGTCAGCTTTGGTGCTGAGTCAGGGAAGGTTGAGCAGCTTCTAGCCACCCATGTGGTCTCAGTAGCCTTCCAAAAGAGGTTTTCCCCTCTGATGTTGTCTCTTCTTGCTGTGCTTTAGCAGTGAAGGTGAGAATGGTTTCCTCACCCAGGCATTGCTCTCTGCACGTGAGCTTCCAGAGGTCCCTTTTCTTTAAGGGAATGTTTGTGTCTTGTGTCCAGAGTTTAAAAAAAAAAAAAATGATCATAGAATGGTTTGGTTTGGAAGGGACCTTAAAGATCATTGAGTTCTAACCCCCATGCCATGGGCAGGGACACCTCCCACTAGAGCAGGTTGCTCAAAGCCCCATCCAACCTGGCCTTAAGCATTTCCAGGGATGGAGCATCCACAACTTCTCCGGGCAGCCTGTTCCAGTGTCTCACCACTCTCACGGTAAAGAAAAAAAACAGCAGCCCATAAACAAAAATAAGCAGATCAGATGCTATTTTAGGGGTAACAGAATGGCTTCAGAGAGAGTGGCTTGGGGGGCTTTGTTGAGATCACAGTTTTTACTCTGCACTGCTCGTTGCTGTTACGTGTTTGCATCAGAGGGTGATTGCTGAGGAAGTCGGATGTGCCATCTCCCTCGTGCTCACTGCACAGCTGCCTAGACTTGTGGTATCTGGCTTCTTCCAGCACATTTACTTGATAAATTTAGTTATGGATCTAATGTGATAGATTCTATATGTTATACTCTGTGTGGAAAAGTATGCTCCAATGTATGTGTGACTGCCACAAGTTCAATGGCGTTTGATCCTGCTGTAGAGTTTGACTTCCAGTTCTTCTTAGTGTAACTGCGCACCCTGTGGCAGCTTTAAAACAGTTTCCTCCTCTGCCTTGGTTGGCACTTGGAAGTGGGGAAGGATGAATGCAAGTGGTGGTGAAATGAGTTCTGATTTGACTTTGTTTTTGAGAATTTGGAAAATGAAACGCAAACTTCCTCTGTCATGCAGGACACAAGTGTTTACAACACATCCTTTTTCTCATCTCTTCCCCCTCTGCCAGTTGCAGAATATCTTTGTAGCCTTTCTGTGTTTATCTCCTGGGAGCAGAGGGCTTGACTGGTTCACGTGGAGCGAGGCTGCTGGGAATATGGGAAAGGGACTCAGCGCATGGCCCAAGTGTGCCTGATCCTACTCTCAAAGGAGAGGTTGGAAGGTTGGAGAACATCCTTTCTCCTTCTCTCCCTCCCCCTGTCTCTCTTTTTTCCCGTTCCCTTCCAAAAAAGGGACTGGATGTTGGATGTTGACCTATCACAATGTGGGTCAGTCCACAAAAAATAAAAAGAGGAGGAGGATGGGGGGAGGAGGGCTGTGCGAGTACAACGAGACAACAGAAATTAATAGAGCAGAAAAAAACTCTGGAAAGAAGAGTGCACGGCTCAGGGTAAAAGGGTTTTATTGTTGATTCTGAGTTTTTAAATGGGTGCGCGGGGAGGGGAAGGTGCTTTCTGTTTGGATGACAACGTCTAGATTACCAAACTGGGTGGGGGCTGTGTGAGCTGGAAGCGGAGAAGATTTTTGTGGTACTTCCAGAATTTAATTTCCTTAAAACGAGAAAAAGAAGCTGCACGGCCTTGTTTAAGGTTAAATTGTTTGTGTGTACGCTAATGCTCCTGGGTGTACGTAGGTGTTGAATCATCTCTGGAGTATAGCTGGGTGGGGGTGTGCCTTGCCCTGTGGTTCGGTTCTCTTTAAGTGCCTGACTCTTCTCCCTTCTGCTTCTGAGGCTAATGGTCTTCCTGCTCCGCTCCTGCTGGCGCTACTGGTTTTATGTCCCAGTGACACTTTTTCTCTTGTTTCACTGACTGTTCTGACAGCTGTTTTGATAACTGCAACCGGGGAAACATCTCTTCAGCTTTCAGGCTGCTTCCGCCTCTGGAGAAATAACATTGCAAAAAGCTGCATTTGGATCTGAATTTGTTGTGCAGAGAGAGAAATGCATTAAGCTGATATAAAGTGCAGTAACTGTGGATTCATTCACTGCGTGGTTTTTTTTTTTTTTAAATCTTGTTGAATGCCTGTCTTCTAGCTGAGCACAGTATTGCTCACATGTGCTTGGAGTTATGTATGCCCGTGTTTGAGGCGTGTGTTGTGGGGTGACATTCTTTGGCTTGATGTTAATAAAGCTTTGCCCAGCCCGAATAGTAAAAACGTAAATGAGTTGCGCTGGGGCAAATCGTGTGCCAGGTCATACACTTAACTCACAGATTGTTTTGGGAATGCTACTTGGAGAGCTTAAAAATGCACCACTGGGACCTTTTCATGTCTCATAGCTAAGTAAACTAGATGCCATCCCAGAGAGCAAAAGCAATTTAAGAAGTAATGAATTTAAAAGCATTTGATTTTCTTTTATAGCTATCACTGATTTGAGCTGCACCAGCGACTCTATTACTATATAGCATTAAGTTATTTTGTCCTGACTCTACCTCCTCCTTTTCCTACCTTTTGCTAGATCAGCTGGTGATGCTATGCCTTTGAGGGTTGAAAAGACTTTAAATCAATTATGAATTTGCAATATATACTGAGCACAATGGAAAGGGCTGATCCCAGTTGGCAATTCTAGGTGTTCTTATAATTAAAATAGTCTAAAATAAACCTTGAACCATTTTGTCATGTGTTCTTGTACTCATTGTAAGTCTAGGGGACATTCTGAAAACCATAAAGCTCCTGCTTTCAATAATGTAAAGCTCTGGCTTGTATCCTAATAGATGCAGAAAATTTAGACTTTAAATCACCTACTACGTGGCACTTCTGCACCTGTCTTTTTGGGTCCAGAATAAGGGTAATTTAATGGAGAGACTCTTGGAGGAATAAGAAGTTAAGAGGGAAATGGAAAATGGTTTTGTGGTATCTTTACAGAAACAGTGTTCAGCCTGGCGGATATTTGAAACTATGGTAAGTGTGGAGTAGTTCTTAAGGAGGGGCAATTTCAGACCTCCTGGCTTTCCAGGAGAACCTTGCAACCAGGTCATGCATGTTTTGTTGGATCGTGTCTTGTACAGCAGAAGGAGGCTTAGCTGTTAAGACTCTTTCACGGGATAGATTTGTGCATCATTCTTTGCTCTCTCAGCAGTTTAGAAATTAAATTCTTTTAGCCTCGGAGGAGATGATCTATTTTAAAAACACAGATTGTGTTTGCAGATGGCAGAGAATGGCTTCAGAGTCGTTTCGTTTGGGGTTCTTTTCCTACTGACATCAGGACAAAGCGAGCACGCTGTCACCAGCAGCACGAAGGAGCGGGTCTGGCTCAGAGCAGGCAACCTGCTCCTCCTTTTGTAGACTCCGTGATTGAGTATCTGTTCAGAAGTACCCCTAGGAACTGAAGGACCAAGCTTGAGGGTTGCTCCCCTCCTCTTACACCACTGTAGTTGCATCAAAAATGGAGTTTATGTATTTGTTTATGTAGAAATAGCTTCTCCTCAGTGGTAACATTTTCCATGCCTTTACACAAGCCAAAAATGAAGTTTTTTGTTTTCAGTTGTGCAGCATCTCTTCTCTTTACTGTTCTGACTTTGTTTTCAGTGCAAGAAGCTGCCATGTTAATGTTAGAGACAGAAAGCCTCTGTCTCCAAAAGATACAGAAATGGCAATCTGCTTCTCGTCAAGAATTAGTGTGCTGCTGGTTTTCTGTGGATGCAGGCCCTGTGGGACACCTCTCCTCTAGCTTTACGTTGGTGTGGTGTCTGTAACAGAACCAGTCCCCATGCAAGTTGGGGCCCCTTTCCTATCAAGAATCTCAGGAACAGTGTTTTACATCTCTAGGATTTTATCAAGATGGTTCACAGAATCATAGAATGGTTTGGGTTGGAAGGGAATTTAAAGATCATCTGGTTCCGACCCCCTTGCCATGAGCGAGGACACCTTCCCGCTAAACCAGGTTGCTCAAAGCCTTATCCAACCCGGCCTTGAACACTTTGAGGGATGGGGCTTCCACAACTTCTCTGGGCACAGAATTTGACATCAATAGCACATGCAGTGCTTTATTTCCTCTTCTCTTACATTGAAAGCAGACGCTAATACTCCAAAACTGCTTTCAGAAGATCTCTTAGATAAGTTTAAGTTGATACTAGGTTGGTGTTTAAGCTAATGCCCTGGCAGTACAAGGTCCTGACTTGCTCTAATGTGCGTAACTTCTAATGGCATCTGGGCAGGAACACGTAACAGTTCATGGGGAATGGGGGTGACATCCCTGCGTTCCACATCTGGGGTTGTTGGCTGTAAACCTTATGCAGACCTAAGCACTGCCCGAAGCTTCTGTAGCCCACATACATTAATTGTACCAGCTGATCCAAGTTTCCTGTAGCCATCCTGAAATACACTTAAGCCTGCATCCAAAAGCCTTGTGTGTTTACTCAGGTGTATTTTTCTCTGTGTGTGTGTGTTTCCAGTTTCCAAACTGGTCCTTTTCCTGGCTATCTCTGCTCCTGGTCCTACTTGGGACATGCTATGTTGCAGGTTACCTCCGGGGGGAGCAAGGTAGTCAGTTGGGGATGGGAAAAGCTTCAAGAGTGAAATTTAGAAGTGTTGAAATATTTTCCTTTGGTATATTTAGGAGAGCCTTCCAGAGAGGGAGAATGAGTGTGCAAGTAACTTTACTCTCCCTTGAAGTGGAAGCAATGAGGTGGCAGTGAAAGAGATGGGCAGAGAAAACAGGATATAGCAGAAGACTAAGGAACTCTTCGAAATTTGTTATGCGTTAGATTAGCCAGATTTGTATTGCATCGGTAATTTAGGTTTCTAAAAGGTCCTAATTTGCCATACGGTAATGTCAAGTGCCTTGGTACCTCATGGTGCTGGGAACTCTACGGGCAGAGAACAAAAAGATGGTTGTCCCGAGGAGTTAAGATGCATAAGAAACAACAGAGGAAGGTAGCCAGCTGGGAGGAGTACGTGGAAAAGAGACAGCGGCCAGTAGCCTCACTGCTGTCAGGCTGTTGCAGAGCTAGAGTGGCAAAGTGGGAGAACGTAGAAAATCGAGGTGAATATGGAATAGCTCTGCAGCTGTTGGAAAGGATCTTCTTTCCCAGGCATGAGAGGAAGCAGGAAGGTGTGTGTTGTGGCGCTGCCATGGGCTGTGGTGGAGGTGGGTGTCCAAGCAAACAAGAATCAAAACGCGTTCACTGCGTCAGGTAAGGGGGAAGCTGCTTAAACAGGGGGCTCGATCTGTAGCTTGTCAAGGTGGTGAAGTGCTCCCAGGTGCTGACTCTGCTGGAAGCCTGTTCTAATGATGTGCCAGGCTCATGTCCCCTTGTGTGGTGAAGAAGAGGCATCTTAGAAACAAGGCCTAGTAAGAGAGTTGGCATCATCTACCCTCATGATGCTCTTTTTAACAAGGCAAAAGGAGGCGCTGGTGGACTCTGAGCTGGTGGTGGTGAATAAGCTGAAATCCACTCACCTGGTTAAGGTTCAAATCAACGGTGCTAATACCTGTTTTTTAAATGTAGCACAGAATTGCTCTTAAAGCTTTACCTTCTTGCATACGGTATAGTCTTTCATAATAGCTTTGTGCACCGCTTATGCCTGTCACCGTAGCAGAGGTGTATGGGACTTCAGGAGATTAGAAGGGATAACTTGCAAGGTGTATTGTTGATTTTGCAGATTCAGGAGGACAGTGTTCCTTCATGTTTCACTAGCAAGGAGAAAGGACTGCAAGCTGATGCTTACAAGTGATAAAAAAGTGTTATCTGGTTAAAAAGCTGTCCTCGGGGGCAACCCTGAGGAAGAGTGGGGTGCTCATGGGTGAGGTGGTTTGGGGTGGGAGAAGTGGAGCCCTGGTTAAGAAAGTTTTTATTTTTTCTTTCTGAACACAGTGCTGGAAAGAGTTATTAGTTTCAATGACTCTGTGAATTAAAGGGGATTAGGTGAAGAATGCAGCATAATCACGTAATTAATGACAGTTGATGTATAATCACAAGGGGGCAGTGTTAAGGTTAAATATACAACTTGAACTTGCAAGTGTCCTTGCTTCTGAATACGTAACCCTTGTCACGTCACAATGCTTCTTGATCACTTTTTGCTGTTTCAGCTGCTTTTAAGATGAGTGCAGAGAAGCAGGGGAAATTCCCTTTCAGGTTTCCAGTTCTGCTGATGTTACTGGCATTGTGTTTGCGTCTGTGCTGTTGGTGTGGTTTGATTAGCTGGAGCACGGAGCTCCACCTGCCACTCGTGTTCTGCCATAGAGATCCTCACCCCCATGAACTTTAGGAAGGGCTTAGCAGCTTCCTCTCTTGCATAGCTCCCAAAGTGCACTGGGATGTGCAGGATTGCAGCTGGCTGGACTTTTTTTAGAGCTAGGTTAACCACAGGTGCATCTGCTCTGATTTCACTTTAGCTGTGCCCTTTGTGGGCTTAGTGGAAGCACTCTCAGTGCTGTGTGTGTTCAGTAGCTTCAGAAGCACTTGGTAGAAATCCCTTTCTTCTCAAAGGAATAAAAACCTTGCTACCTTGTGATGTCTCTATCCAATCTTCATCTCTCCGACTTTTTAGATCTAGTATGGATAATGTAATGTGTGTGCGTGCTTTGAAACTCAAAACTCAACAATTTTAGCTCCACAGGACTGGGAAGGAATTACCCTTTGGTACGTGCAGTTGTGGAAAGCTGTAATTCAGAGCAGGGATATTTTGGAAAAAGTACGACTGGAAAGAATGAAGAAAAGCTAAATTTGAGGATTATTTTGTAAATTAAACCATAATAGTTGTGCAGCTCCCTCTGTAGTAAGAAAATATCTGCTTAAACAGATTTGGATATTTCCCAGGATCTGTATTTGTTTTCTTTTACCTGTGGAAGAAAGCAGAAATGAGGTGGAATGTGGCATAAGTAACATTAAAGTGTTGCACACTGCTGGTGCAAGTGTGTGGTTTGGAAAAGAATGTGCTGGAGGGACTATTTGCACACCTTGGTGTGCATGTGGAATTTATTTGCTCCTGGCCCTCTGCTTTTACTAGGTGCCTATTGCCCGATCTGTGCTGTGGCTTTGAGTGAAGCTAAGCTGGGGGAGTTCACCTGTGGATGTGTGTTCTCTTTCATGCTTTCCTGTGACCTGTCAGTAAATAACAGACGTGTCCTTCTCTGCTGCAGCTGTAAACTGTGGTGATGGATTGTTGGCCTTTCTAAAGACCTTTCTATCTGCTGATCTTAAAAGGCCTGCATAGGAGCTACGTCTTGCAGTTTTACAGAAAGGGTATCCCAAAAACTATTAGGAGGCAATGTTATGCTCTTCCCCTTGATAACTATGTCTGTCCTACAATCACATCAGAAACAGCTCTTCTAGTGGATAGAACCAATGGCTGCCTGCTTGGGATCTTGGTTTAAGTGGATAATCTTCCTCCAGTCCAGAGGTCACATTAAAGACTGCTTACAAACAAATTGAAAATACTAGCTGCTGTAGACCTTAGACCTTCAAGAATGTGTTCCATTGACAAAAAAAAAAGCTTTTTGTCGAGGAAATGACATGGGGTCATTCTGCTCCAAAATTTTGCATATCATTGTGTTCAGGGTGTGTTTTCATCAGTCAACTGGCTTTTAAAAAGCCAGTTAGGTTAAATTCACGTCATGTAGAAAGCAATGCAAAGTTAGTAGAAATAATGACAGGCTGGCTAAGTGTACCATGCCATACAGTGTTTGGTAAAGGCATCACTTCTGTGCTCTTCTTTCTAGTGAGGAGAGCTTTCAGCACATACTCTTCCAATGACGGTACTTTGAGCTGAGTGTGGTTTTCAACGTGGCAGCGGGAGAGGTGGAGATTGCTTGCTAGAGGAATAGGGATGCTCTTCTTTCCCTCTTGCAGTGCAGTGATGCTGTGGTGCGTGTTTTTGTTGCCTGGTGCTGCTTGTTCTGCTGCCTTCCGGATGAAACTGTAAGGCTAAGGGCACTGCAGAATAACCAGTGCTTTTGTGGAGCAGAGCTGTTAACTTAAGTGTGCCTGTTGTCTTCCAGTATGGATGACTTAGATACTTCCTTCTGATCTCAGGTGAATGCCAAATTCATTTCGTATCTAAATATTTTTATTGCAGAAGGGTGGTGGCAGTGGCAGTGTTTCATGATTTTGGGGAGGCTGTGTTGGGAGTGGTAGAGATTTTCCTGAGTACCACATGAGTAAAGCATGTGAGCAGCCTGGTGAAAGGCACGTGAGAGATGCAAAGTACTATTACTGTAATGGTCCTGAGTCCTTTCAGCTGGATTCAATAACTATTTGGTTCTCTTCCTTGACAGGTCTTGGCTCATAGGCGGCTCTCTGGCAATCCCAACTGGAACCTCACACCAAAAGGCACCATGATAGTCATGACTGACATCACTGCAGCCCCCAGATTGGGGTCAACTGCCACCACTCCAGCTGTGGCTCCCAACTTCTCCTGGATGCCAGAGAATGGCGGCCCCACAGCTGTGGAGCAGCCAGTATTCCTCATGACCACCGCTGCTCAGGCCATCTCAGGTTTCTTTGTATGGACAGCTTTGCTCATCACCTGCCATCAGGTAAAACCCCGTCACTTGTACTTCTCCTCCTTTCCTTTTCACCATATGGAAGAACACGTGATACCCTGGCTCACCTCTGCCAAATACAGCTGTGATGGGGGTTTATGGACTCTGGAGCGGTAGCAAGACCTCTTCTTTGGGTCCTAATATATTATCTGTGCTGATCAAGGTGACGAGTTTTATATCAAAGCTTTTTTTCTGCCCAGGTTCAGAGCGTTTCCATAGTGTGAATGGAGAGGAAGCAAACTCTTTAAAACTAGCAGGTGTAAAACATCTGGCCATCTCCTGAGTGTTTGCAGAAAGGTGTGTTGTCTCAAGCCATCCTTTCTCAGGTCTTGTAGCTGGATCTGGCCATTTTGTTATTGCATCAGCTGTTTGCTAAACGATCACGGTCCTCTGTTGTTTGACATACCTCCTTTGATCTCCTGTGCCAGTGGATTCCACAGGCTGAACTCCGCTGCGGAAAGGAGTAGCAGGAAATGTTTTATTTTCATTTTCTGCCCTCCCCTCTCTCTGGGGCAGGTGTCCTGGGGGCCAGAACAAGTCAAACCCTGCATCCTGTTCTCTACCTCTCTACTGAAAAAACACAGTGGGGAAAGGTAAAGCCCTGTTATTTGTTAACCTGTGTTTTGGACCTGTTGGTCCGTAGATTCCAGACCGATGACTAGGATCTAGAAAACTAGAGCCTATTGATGGAGTACAGGGGCTAGTGAAGTTCACAAACGGATTAGTCACTGATGAATAAGAGTAACACCTGCGGTTTCACCAGCTTGGGTAACAATTACAAGTGCCATGGATCCTCCTGTTTCAGAGCACAAATTGCCTACTGATGGCAGAAAGAAATCTTTCTTCTGCAATGTAACGTTGCACACTTAGGCATTAATGCCCTTCACTGAAGAAATCAGTGGAGGTCAGTGCCAGGGAGACAGTATTGATTGAAATGCGCGGTTGTCCTGTTACAAGGCAGTGGTTCCTGTGCTCTCGTAGGCACATGGATCGCAGGGCTCTTGTGACATCCCCAAGGGCAAAGCTCAGTGTCATCTGAACTCCAGCGTCAGCTGTTCCTGAGTGGGATGAGGTGTGTCACTGGGATTGTCACAAGGAAAAAATATCCCTAAGGTTTGTTAGTTTATTTTCAACCTGCTCTCCTCAGGAAATGAGGCTTTTGTGAGCTCCTTGTGGAATAAGGAGAGAAAACAGAGGTATTTTGAGCCCTTCAGTTGATTTTGACCAGATTGGGCCAGGAGGCAGGGAGAAATGAGCAACAGACAGGTGGAGAGAGTCAACATCATCTCCCTTACGAGGGAAAAGCAAGAGTATTAATGCATGCTCTGAAAGACCTCGGAGAATCCTCACAGCACCCCCAAGTGCAGGGTGAAGCTTTGGCCAAATGCTTGTGCCTCTTCAGGCAGCAAAATCAGTCAGCTGTGAAGCATGTATGTAGCACAAACTAGCTGTTATTAATCCCAGCAGTTGAGCAGCAGTTTGATGAGGGTTGCTGTGTGGAGGCCTTGCCTCTGGAGAGCGTGCCCTCTGCTGACTCCATGGCTGACAAGAGTGTACCCGCAACTCGTGATGAAGTTTTGGCCGTGTTATTAGGCCATTGCAGGAGTGGTGGTCATCTTCAGGGTAGGCTTGTGGTCAAAACCTTTCCCAGGAAGGGGGAGGGGTATTCTGTGACAAAGCATTTTAGCTGTGGGATTTAATGATGGCTAACAAACTGTGAGCGGTGGGAGTGGATAGGGTGGGGACACGGCAGTCCCCTCAGCCAGTGATTTAGGGGGGGGATTAGCATGTGGGTGGACAGGCAGACAAAATAATCGGTGTGGCTGCAGGATTGCTTTGAGCACAGTGTGTGAGCTCGGCGCTCGCTCACTTGGTGGCTGATGCTTCGTGGCTCTGCTGTCCCCTGTGTGCAGAACTGGCACTTCCTGAGCAGAGGGGCTGTGACTTCCCAGCTCCTGGCAGTGCTGGGAAAAGCTCTCTTAGGCTGTTTCAGGTGAAAGTCTTGAAAGCATCCAAAACTGCCAAGAGGGAGAGTGTTTACAATGAGCACGTGCTTAAGTGCATGCTCCTTCCCTCTTCAGAGAAAAGCAGGCTGCATTGTTGTGAATCTTAGGGACTTAAAATGGAATATGGGAGCAATATGGGTTTGACAAAAGAAAGGGTATGAACGAAACATGGTTAAGGTGATGGTGATAATAACAGTAATTTAATTCCCTACAGGAATGTAGATTAGAAATGCCTCCCGTTTCCTTTCCTCCTCCTTTCCACTCTCTGCAAACTAAGGGACACTGTATCAATGCCATATGATAACAGGGATATTTTATTACTATTTTGTTCATCATGTTCATCACCTGAGGTTACTGAAAGCAATCGAGGTGATTTACTGACTTTGTTTTAACTGGTCGTCCAGTTGACTCTCCGGTTCCACTTTTCTCCTCCCTGTTCCATACACCGCTGATCCTGGTCTTTTCCTTTCCACCCTCTCAGATCTACATGCACCTTCGCTGCTATAGCTGCCCAAATGAACAGCGCTACATTGTTCGGATCCTCTTCATTGTGCCCATTTACGCCTTTGACTCGTGGCTCAGTCTCCTGTTCTTCACCAATGACCAGTACTATGTTTACTTCGGCACAGTGCGGGACTGCTATGAAGGTAAGGAGGGGACAGACTGAAAAAGGTGGGGAAGTGGGAAGTCCTTGCACTGGGAGAACTTTTGCTTCTGGTTGGGGACACGGGGGAAGCATCACTCTCACCTGCTGAGACGAAGTTTTACAGTGTGCCTCACTGGGTGACCACGGTTTGCTCTGTGACCGAAAATCATAGGGTGGTTTGGGTGCAATGCTCCTGCCTTGGGCTGGGACATCTTTCACTACTGGGTTGTTCAAAGCCCTCCCCAACCTCCTTCGTCTCCCTTGCTGGCCTCTGAACGTGATGAGATGTGTTGAAACTTCCCTCCAAAGTTCTGAAGAGACAAAGTTATTGTATTTGTGGGTCCTTTGCTTCAGGAAGGTGTAAAGTCTAAAATCTGATTGTAGCTGGGTGTTTAAAGTGAGGTATGGGTTAGCTCCCAGCTCTTGAAACAGCATTTACTTAGCAGCCAGGTGCTTGCTTTGTTCCGTTTTCCTGGTGCAGTTTGTTAGTGGTGTATTCTTCTGGTCCCCTCCTGTGGCCGCTTGTGTGATCACACAGCCACCACGTGCTGGTGTTGGTGAGGGGTAAAGTGCTTTAAGGATGAGTTCCCAATTGCATAGTTTTTGGTTATCTGCTGCAGATGGTACCCCTGGAATTTTATGCAAGGGAAGTAGTTACTCTCCAATAAATACCGTGTAAACTGCCCTCCTGATCTCATCCCGAAAGGGGCCTTTTACCCCTCCAGCAGGAAGAACTGCACTCTAGCACTGGATTTTTGAGGGCAGTTTATCTCCATACCCCTCAGTAAGTCGTAACTTGCTGGTGCAGTTGTTTTGGCGAGATCTGCATTGCAGAGAGGGGCCCCTGGCCGTGTGAACAAGTTAATCAGCTGAAGGGACCAGCAGGCCCTTTTGCGCGTACAATGACAATGCTCTGAGACGCAGCAGCAGATGGCAAACGTGTGCACGTGATTCAGAAGGCATCTTTGTTTCGGCCTGGGTTTTTTTGTTTTGTCTTTGTCTTTTTGGGTTTTTTTTTCCCTCCTTCCCCACTCTGTGTGCGTGTGTAGGTCTAGCAGGAAGCCTGCTTCTCTGCAAAACTCCTCTCCTAGCAACAGCCAGTTGCTGTATTTTTCCCTCACTTGCTCAGGGAGTTTTCAAACATCCGAGGACGTTTGAAAGGAGGCAGCCCGTGCTCTGGAATTCACCTTGGCACGTTGGGCTGTGGGAAAAGACTAGAGGTGAAAGTGAAGGTACCTTTGGTCAACAGGTTCTCCACCTCACTTTTTCTGGGGACTACTTTGAAACAGCCTTTGTGTTCTCTGCCTTTGCTTGCCATCCACCTTATAATTTTTATTTTTTGGGAAGGTATTAGGTTGCAAAATGGGGGGAGCTCTGTTAGGGAACCGGGGGGAGAAGACCCTTGTTCATAAATTTTGAAAACTGTCTTGGGCTGCTTATGGGCTGCATTTCATAGCGTGAGGAAAGGTATTTTGGTGTTGCTCTTTCGTGTGACTCTGCTTCTGTACAAATCTGGGTGTCTGGAACACTGACACAAGTAAATTTCTTTTGTAATGTTGATGTGATGAGCACCATCTGATGAAAGTAGATTAGGAATGGGAGAAGAGTTCTTTTGCTGGGATGGTGAGCTTTGATAGTTACCTAGTTAGCACTCATTTGCATATTTGTCCCTCTTTTTTTTTTTTTCATCTTTTTTTTCTTGTCTTTCTCTGATGTCATCTCTTCCCTAGTGCTTGTGAAATGGGCAGCTGGTATTGTAATGACCACATCAGAGGGCAGGGGTCACTGGAGGACAATAGGAAAAGCTCAGCTTTTCTTCCTCTGGGTGCTGGGAGCTGTCAGCTAAGTTGCAGGAAAATGGCAGGCAAAAAGGGTTACCACAGTTATTTAAATAACTTTTCCATGGTTGGTGTTTTCTCTCCTAATTAAAGCTTTAGGAAAATCGTTGCTGTGTGAACATACCTAACTTTGTTCAATAACAAGGATTACAGATGGAATAACAATATCCCAATTACATACATAGAAGCAGGTATACCACTGGCTTTTATGTGCTGTGGCATTCTTGCCAGCTAGGCACGCCTACAAGCCATAAATGTAATGTTTTGAGAGGATGAGCATTTGGGGAGTTACACCTTTTCCAGGTCATAGTCTGGATGCTTGTAGAAGAATTAGACTTGATGTCTGTCTCTGACTTTGGAAGTTCATCCACGTGGGGAAGTTGACCTCAGGTCTAATAACTGGCTGCTTGGTGAGGTCAGCTTCTCAGCACTGTATATTATTAGGCTTTTGTTCTTATTCCAAAGTGCCTTGAGTCTTCTGTTCCCATGCCAAGTTATTTTCTGTTTGACTTATGTCGATGATGGGGGCCAAAACCAGGATTTGGGTATTGGCATTCCAGGGAATGTCTAGGTACAGACTATCATAGAAAATGATACTGAAAGACGGATCACCTGGCCTGTCGTTTTTCCCCAAGGCTTTTTGTGACAAACTTAGGAGTACAGGCCTTACCCTAAAAATCTCACAAGTGTATGGAGGTGCAACAGCAATTACAACAAGTCAAGAGAGCAGCAGGCAGGGCACACACAGGCCTACTCTCTGTACAGTTAAGTGTATTTGGATCCCACAAGAAGGAAACATGTCTGTAGTTACGATGAGAGCCTTCTCCAACAGTGTCTTCACCTCAGTTGATTTGAGAGAGACTTGAGACTTGAAGAGAATTGAAATGGGGCAGAGTGTTCGCAGTCAGTCTGAGAAGACTCTTCCTCATCTGTACCAGGTTGCTGAGGAAGGCAGAAAAGAGTTGGCCCAAGGCAAAGACTGTTCAGTACACGAGAAGTTTCAGCTTTCTGAGGAAATGAAGCATAGAGCCTGTTTTTCAAAAATCTCCACCAGACAGGAAAACAGAATTTCACTGATTGGTAAAAGCCCTCTGTTTCTTCAACTCTTATGTCTATAGTCTGGTTACCTCAGAGAGAGAAATTGTGTTCATCACCAAAAAGGTTAAATACAAGAGATAAAGTACGGTTGATAGATCAGAGATAACTTTTCCAAATTATTTCGTACCAGTGTAATGTGCTGGAATAATGCACAGGAACCTTGTAAAAAGTGACGTCGTACAGATGCCAAGTTAAACAGACTGACCACGGTTTTAAAAGGTCCTGTGACCCTTTTGGCATGAGTCATGGAACTGGCCTGGGACCTTGGCCAAACTCCAGTTCAGATAGCCTTGTGAGTGCTGAGGTAGGATGATAAATACAGTGAAAATAATCTGGAGTGCTTTGAAGGGAAAGACGCTGCATAAGCGATCCCTGCTAATGTTTGGTCTGTTTCCTGTACTCTTGGTCCTTCCACCTGTTTTGAAGTTGGTTGTCATTTTATTCTGATTGATGTTTTTGCAGCCTTTGTAATATACAACTTTCTCAGCCTCTGCTATGAGTATTTGGGAGGAGAGAGTTCCATCATGTCTGAGATCAGAGGGAAACCAATTGAGTGAGTATTTATTGCACTTAAAGCGTAACGCTCTCTTCCTTCTGTGCCCACCTATGGTGCCTCTATCCCTACCCCAAAAACCTCTGTCAGGTCACAAATGTCTGCTGGGACTGGGCAGCATGGGTGGTGATGATTTACCCATACCTTGCTCTGAGACGCATCAGACTGATCGCATCCTCTTAGGCAAGCTGGACTGATTCACAACTTTTCTGGCCACCTGCCTACTCTTTTCTTACTCTCTTCTCCTCCTTTAAATCTTTTTCTATCTTCAGTTCACTGTATGTGCTTCCTCTACGATTTGTGTTTCTTCTTATGCTATTCAGTTTAAAAAAAAAAAAAAAAAGGAAAAAGAAAAATAATAGTGTGGGGTCAGAATGTTTATAAATGTGTTCTAAAAGAGGGTATTGCTGTAGCTGTATTAATGGTTGGAGAAAGCACCAGTCTTACAACTTGGCTACAGAGAAGTAGACAAAGAGGATAGGAATCTTGCACTGTAGCCCAAATCTTTCTTCTGAACCCTGTCATATGTTCTGGCTTTTTCAGGTCCAGCTGTGTATATGGGACTTGCTGCCTGTGGGGAAAGACCTATTCGATTGGATTCCTGAGGTTCTGCAAACAGGTATGGTCTGAAAGAACTGTGCTGTCCTCTAGAAATGAAGGAATTGTGTGTGGGTGGCAATGGTGCCTTTTGCTGCTGAACTTCTAAGATGGGCACTCCTCTGAGGGGTTTTGTAATGTCATTTTGAGAGGCCTGTAGACTGGTGAAAAGGGAGGGTGTTTCAGGGTTGGGAGGGCGGTTTGTTTTGAGTGATCCTAACATTTTCTACTCAACCCTGCATGAAGAAGGCCTTAGCAAAAGACCCAGTGTATCTCCTGGATCTGATGTTAGCCCAGAAGAGAAATTCTGATTTTCTCTTCCCTTTCTGGATTGCAGAGGTCCCAACTTTAAAAAATTGATGGCTGTGTTGTGTTGGAGACACCCCACAGTTGTGTAACAGCCTCCTGAATTCCCAGTGCTGCTGTTGTGGTTTGGAGTTGAGGAGAGGGTGGGGGTTAAAGCATGACACAACACTTTGTAGGAGGAACCGAGTATTGCTCACCATGTGTGTGTGTCCGTCTGTGCTGAATTGGGGATGTTGAGGGGGAGGTAAGGGAGGGAGATCTAAACCTCAATACAGCCCTCATCTGCTCATCACAGGTCAGTCACCTCTGGCTGCCATGAAGCAGCAGGTGAGTTTCAGGGCTTTCAGGCTCACTTGCTGTAATGAGCACATGGGGTTTCTCTGGAGACAGCATGAAGCAGGTCTGGTTATTTGAAAGGGCTCCAGTCACTGGGTCTAGATATCTGCCCTGCCTTCTCCTCCGTGTCATGCCCATGCCCCATCTTCTGTGTTTTTACAATATGCAGGAACATTAAAGGTACAATGCAGCCTCATGGTAATATCCAGCAGAAATCTCTGCAGCACAGTTGGCCTTTTTCAAAGGACTACATCTTTCTTTTCTCTCTTCTTTTTGTCTCGGTTGCATATTCTTTCTTCACGGCTTTCCTGTTTTCTTCCTTGATACTTTATTTTCTGTGCTGGTTCATCTGTTTTTCCTGGGCTTCATTTGTACACACCGTGTTTGATTTGATGCATTATCTATTCTTTTTGCTCCTAAGGTTAACTTTTCCCATTTAAATATGTCATAAGCAAACATAACACCCATCAAGGTAAATGAGTGCTGGAGAAATCATTTCTCTTGGACCTCGTTTGTCATGTCTCACAGCCTCTGGCAGTTATTTCCACATGGGTTGTGTTTGGAAAGTTTTTTGACAACAGTGAAGCACTTTTATGGGGGGGAATTATGCCTGCTCCCACAAATCCTCAGCTAACTTAGTAACTCAGGCTTAGGTTGATATTTTGATTTCTCTTTGCTGCTCTCTGGCAGCAATTCTTCTAGTGAGGCCTGTCCTTTGCAAACTGCTAACTCTGCTCTGGAGGCTGTGAGGGAGGTGTCTTGCACAGGGATGTTTAAGTACTTACGTCCTTCTTGGCTCCAGCTTAAATGTTGTCCTGGTGAGAAATCTTCAGCACCAAGATTCACTTTCTAGTAGTTGTAGACTGCCAGGATTGCTGAGGAAGACCTTTCAAGGCAAATTCCAGGACGGGTTGGTGCAAAAGGGGTACAGAGCACATCTCAGTGCTGATCTGTGCAGTATCCACCATGGTGGTGATCAGGAGGGAGCACCTTACCCATTTTATCCCTGCTCTCCACATCTCCCATCTTTCATCCTCTGAGAGTCTGTGTGTTATAACCATTCCTTCTTTCCAGCTTCACCCCCACCCCAAGCTGCTCTCAGGCAGGTGTCTGCAGCGGGTCAGTCGGGTGGTGTGCTGGTGGTGGCTGCGGTGTAAAAGCTGGCCAGCGTGTTTCTTTACAGATGTCTTACAGAGATCAAGATTCGTTGCTGGGTCCGTGTCTGGTGACCCTCACAGATCAGTCACACACCATCCATGTGCTTCCCGTATGCTGTAGCATCTTCTAGGGAAGCAGCTAAAAATAGGACGTGGTGGTTTGGATTGCGGGGAAATGGTTAAAACATCCCCAGATTGGAAGGAGGGGAAGCTCAGAGGACGGAGTTGTTTACCAATTAGCTTGACCTTTTCCAGTTCACATATTTACAGTGACTCACTAACTGGCATGTGCTGGGGTTTTTAATCTCCTTGAAGTCTTATGACCACTAACAAATTGCATCGTATCCAAAGCAATTATTCCTGTTTGGTTTACCATCTTTCCATACACAGCCCTCCTGACATATGCACAGGTCAGTGCCTGCCAAGGCTCTTCCAGCTGCCTTCAGGGGGACACAAGTGACGTTTTAAGGGTCACAACCCTCCACTCTCTTAGGACCTTGAAGTCCAACATCTCCAGGAAGGTGAAGAATGGGGTGGCTTTGAGAGAGGAATTGTCCTTTCTCAGTGATTTATACTGGCAGAACAGACAGAGCTGATCCCAAGTGCCACAGAGCCTTTGGAGAGATTCGGTAATAGTCTTGTGGCTGACAACAGAATAGTTCTTAATTTTTGTCTGGCAACACACATCACTGTCTACAAAATGCCTTAATATGGTGGCAGTTGTCAAAGTTCCCCCTCAGAGAGCTGGGTTCCCCACCTATCTAGGGGACTTTCTTGCCTAGCTTTATGGCAACTATGGATTGGAGTTTGCTTCCCTTCCCCCGTATCCCTCTGTTAAACTTGCTGTGTCTGTATCAGTGTGGGATTTTTTGCTTTTGATGCTATTACCATGCATAAACGTGCTGCAGCACAGCCTATGAAAAACAGCCTTGAAAGAGAACAACTGAGTAGGTTCTAGGAAGGAGATACAGAGAGGATTTTCTTCACATTCTGGACAAGTATATAGCACACATACTTCTTTTGAACCTTCTTTATCTCCTTTTGGGTGCTGCAGTCCTCAAGCACAATGGATTAGCAAGTGGTGGGGTCAGAGTCCTTGTTGGGGCTGGATTGTGTTGCCTTGCTGAGTTGTCCCAATGGGCGCTCCATCATGGTGCTGGGTTGGCAACTTGGCCTCTTGCACCTCCTGCTTCCTCATTCCCCTTCTCTCTCGTTCCTGTAGGCTACCCTGCAGTTCTGTGTGGTGAAGCCCCTCATGGCGATCAGCACAGTCATCCTTCAAGCCTTCAGCAAGTACCAGGATGGTGACTTTGAGTAAGTTTGTTTGTCTAGTATGCAAACCTTGGTTGTCCCTTCTCTGCCCAGCTGTGCTTACGGTCCATGTGCGTGCCAGGCCATGGGAAAAGACAGGGGAAGAACACAGGCTGAATATGCACGTGAGAGAAGAGGGCAGGGAAAAGCCTGTTGGTTTCAGGTTGTTTTTTACCTTGGTTTGGGGGTCGGTATGGGGACAGGGAGGGAGGAGAAAAACTGAGTCTTAGAACTCTCCGGTGACAGGGGCAAGGGAAAAACATCATGCTGAAATTTCAGGCATTCATATATCTTCTCTTATCAGTGTAACCAGTGGCTACCTCTACGTGACGATCATCTACAACATCTCTGTCAGCCTGGCGTTGTATGCCCTCTTCCTTTTCTACTTCGCCACACGTGAGCTGCTCAGTCCCTATAGCCCAGTCCTCAAGTTCTTCATGGTGAAGTCTGTCATCTTCTTGTCCTTCTGGCAAGGTGAGCTGCTTTTCCCTTTCCTCTGTAGGCACAAAAGGCTCTCTGCAGGGGCTCAGGCACTAGGATTGATAGGGCAGCTGCTGATTAATAGCCAGAATGTTTTCCTGTATTATTATTATGTTTGTTTTATAGCCTTTCATTGCTTTTCTCAAAACAGGGAAACCTGCTTTGCTCATTTTAATCTTTGTTTCTATGCTCCTAAATCCCCGCTATCCCTCCATGTGTGCATGTGCATATCTGCCTGGCAAAATCAGCTGTTTGGATGAAGAGTCCTTTGCGTTCCTGGAACAGTCATAAAGCACAAGCTGCCAACGTTTTATCTGCATGCTGCCATTTTATTGATTGAAGTGGCACATCTAAAAAATTTTAATACATTTTTTTAGTGCTCTATAAATAAAATTTTAATGGTATGGCTGTGATTCATGTGAAGCAGCAAGCTGGCTGAATGCAGTGTGTGCTGCCACAGAACCACCACCGAGCAGAAGGACCTTCAGAATACGTACGTGTGATGCAGAGGCACATTCAGAAAGCTGAAATTCCACCTAAGCGTAGTGCTTCTTACTAATTGGCTCTCAGCATTTCCTTGTCAGTGCCCTACTTAGGTTTACTGGGTTGCACTTCAAAGACTAATTGAATAGGAACTTAGGTGGAATTTAGGCTGTTGGAATATGGCCTATCCTCTCTGTCTACAGACAAACTAATAAGCTCTCTTGAGCCATCTGGTCACCCGCCTTCTGCCTTCTCTGGAATTCTTCACCCACCTGGCTACGGACAGGGAGAAACATCTTTCTTGCAGTGGTGTGTCAAAACCACTTTATGCTTAAATGGAAGGCTCTGTTACTTCAATTTTTGCTCTAGCTAGTGGAAGTGATGAGATCACAGGAGTGCTTACAGAAATACTTGACTGCTTCTTACCCATTTGGCCTTGATTAAGTCCTGCAGCAGCTCGTTCCACAGATTACATGTCAGTCAAGAATAGCAGAGGGATATTGTTTGAATATTCTTGTCTTAAACATATTTGTCTCATTTATTCCTCCTTTCTCTGTTGTACAGGGGAGTGTCGGTGGGACTATCTGGCCTGCTGTGCTTGTAGCTCCTGTGTTAAATGTGTTTGTGTCTAGGACATCCAGCACAGACAGTTATTTCCATTCCTTACAGTTAGTACATGATCATATTTGCACACTTACGTGAGCTTGTTGCTTTGTTTAGGGATGCTGTTGGCCATCTTGGAGAAGTGTGGTGCCATCCCCAAAATCCACTCCACTAACGTGTCTGTGGGTGAAGGCACAGTAGCTGCTGGGTATCAGGACTTCATCATTTGCGTGGAGATGTTCTTTGCAGCCATCGCCCTGCGCCATGCCTTCACCTACAAGGTGTATGTGGACAAGAGACTCGATGCCCAAGGTAGGAAATACGCCAGCCGCGTATGGCGTGTCTGTTTGGTAGCAAGACTGGGTGGAGACTGGTCCCTCTGGCAGCCTACATGCTGATATGACTCCCAACCTGAATGCTTGGAAGACATCACATCCCCTCCTCTGTGGTGGTGTCTGAACAGATTAATTGTGCAACGGCTCTGCAGGGCAGAAACCTTGCCCGAATTGCATTGTTCCCTTTTCAGTTCCCCAGGATGCCACCCACGACAGCTTGTTGCAGACCTGTGGGCTGCAAGAAGTTGCATCCTTTTGGTAGAGTGGGTTTGTCTTTCTTCCTGTCTCCCCGAAGGGGAACTCCATTGCTCCAGATTGTGCAACAGACTGAAGGCAGGAGGGACAGGGCCTGAAACAGGCTCTGTTTTGAATCTGGCTCAGGAAGATGGGGCTGTGCTTTGGCAACATGTTTGGCTTCGAGGAGGAGGATCTTGCTGTAATGATTTTGTGAGGGCTGGGCTGCTGGAATTCTTATTCTGGGGAAGAGAGAGGGAGAGATGTTATCTCGTGCCCAGTCTGTGCAAGTACATAGAGTGTTCTCCAAGTAAATAGGTTCCTTCCTGCTGGGGGGGAGTCTGTGCTGAGGTGCAGGAACACTGCTGCCCTTGGGCAGGCTTCGTGTAGGTGATCCCTCCATCCCAGTCCTTCCTGAGGTTTTGGAAGGACAGTGGCCACAGCTGGGGCAGATGAGATTTGTGAGATCTGTGGGTGATGAAAGGCTAAACTGTTAGCTGGTACAGTGGGGGATGTTTTGGTGATGGGTCTTGTTGAGTTCTTGTTATTTCCTCTTTCTCTTTCTTTCTCTGTCTCTCTCTCCTCTCCCTTTTATTTCTCCCTTGCTTTGGCCACTGGTCCCTGATGCAGCTGTTCCATCGTATGGGCCGTACGGTAGGTACAGCATGCTCTGTGTGTTTGTCTCTGTTGGTTTTTAACTGGGACGCTGTTCTGTCCTGATTCCCACCCTGCCTACTGCCCGCTCTGTCCCTTGTTCCCCCTTCCTCGTAGGTCTGTGACTCGACTGCCTCACACAGCTGCTTTGGGCTTGTCTGGATAATAAGTTGTAAACCAGCCCCGTGAACAGTGGCATAATACCTGGCGTTAGAGCGTTGGACTGGAAGGACTGTGTGAATCTCTCTCCAAAGAGTTGCACCGGCTCTCAAAGGAGCCGCTTTGCCCTCTCACACCAGCCCCCCTTCACTCTGATAATTGCCACAGATGATCAGAGTGATTTGGTCGTTTTGGGGGAGCTCACCCCCAGGACTGAGCAGAGCCACAAGGCCACACTGGAAATGGGACCTAGAAGCCATGAGAAATGCCAGCTCCTTAGAAGGACACACAGCCCTTCCTCTGTGCTCAGCATTTGGGTGGGACAGACTCTAACTTGTTGCTTCCTTCAGGGTGTTGCTGTGACACCTTACACCCGTGGAGTGGTTCTGCCTGTAGTACTGCCTGTTCCCCTCCTTTCCCTCCTTTGTGCTGCTTTCCACTTCTATGATCTCTGTCCTGTGGACATTCCCATACTGCCTATCAGTCTAATTTCCAGTTAGTGGGAATGGCAAATGCCATTTCTCCTGTATTTTTGGAAGTTCCTTATTTTTTGTCTTCTGAAACCCTTTACCAGGAGAACCTCCCTTACCTATCTTTGTTGCACATCCAAGCCAGCACAGGTAGTGTCTAGTGGAGGTTGTCACGATGGGTATGTCCTGTTCTCATGGCGTGTCCCCCATCTGGTGCTGAGCTGGATTCACTTGGCTAGCAGAAGCTGGATTTAGGAGCACTACTGGTAAAACTTCATAGAATCATGGAGTGGTTTAGGTTGGAAGGGACCTTAAAGATCATCGAGTTCCAACCCTGCTGCCGTGGGCAGGGACGCCTCCCACTAGAGCAGGTTGCTCAAAGCCCCATCCAACCTGGCCTTGGAAACTTCAAGGGATGGGACATCAACAACTTCTCTGGGCAACTTGACGCCGTTTGCGTGGCATTTCCTCAGCAGCTGCTTAAGGAAGTCTGTAAAGTGAATTCTGCAGGATTTAGAAGTGCATGTTCCCGCTTCTTACCCTTTCATGTTAAGAGGTGTGGGGGAAAGCAACGGTATTCCTCACTTGTCCTTCCTTGTCTTACCCCAACAGGTCGCTGTGCTCCCATGAAGAGCATCTCCAGCAGCCTCAAGGAGACCATGAACCCCCATGACATTGTCCAAGATGCGATCCACAACTTCTCCCCAGCCTACCAGCAGTACACCCAGCAGTCAACGCTGGAGCATGGGCCACCCTGGCGCAACGGCAGTCACGTTATCTCGCGCTCCCACAGTTGCTCAGGGGCCCGCGACAACGAGAAGACCCTCTTGCTGAGCTCCGACGATGAATTCTAGGAGGGGAAACTGGCTGTCATTTTCCTTCTTTTGTTGATTTTTTGTTTTGTTTTGTGTTTTTGTTTTTTTTTTAATTTATTGAAGCAGAAACACACGAGTCATATCACTTCCTAGAGAGTGCAGATTGCAGAAGTGGGCACTTCCCATTAGCTTTTGTGGGTACGGACACGATGAGCAGTGCCGAGGTGGGGGAATGGCCAGGACTCCGTTCTCGAGCCCATTCCTTACAGCAGCAATCGGCTGGAATCAATTGTAGCAAAGCTCCAGGGTTTGGGGCTCTGGCCTCCCACACCTGCCCAGCTTGCTGTGGAGCGTGACTGGCCAGTGCCTGGAGTTGTGGCCAAAAATGTTTTTGCTTTTTCCTTCCCCCCCCTCCCCAACTGAACAACCCAACTGCTTTGTATTCCTCTTCCGGAATGGTTGGTGTAGGCACAGTTTTCTTCCCTGGCTCCCTGGTACTAACATCTTGGTCATCCTTGGGAAATAGGGTTAGGATGCAGCGAAAAGGGTTCCTGAGGACCATTCCAGAGGTTGGTCTCTCTTACATCCATTGCCTCGAATGCTAATTAACGAAGGTCTGCCCCCACCTCCTAAGCACCTGGTTGTGCAGTCCTCTACTGGAGTGAGTGAGGGGGGAAAAGGATGGGACTTTGTTCTGTTCCTCCGCTCCTTGCATCCCCCCCCTGCTCCCCGTCAAAGCTGGTGCTTGTTGAAGCTCAGCAAGGATGGAATTACTGTCTGACAAGGGCAAGGTTTTCTAATCACCAGGCGTCCAAGCTTTTCCATCTCCCCTGCATTCCTGTGGCAAGAAGCCTCCCTGGAGCATCTGTCTCCTGATACCAAGACCGAGGTCTGGCTTTGAGAGGTGGTGGCAGTTTGTAGAGCTCTGGCCCTTTTTTCCCCCTTTGGGAAAGGATGACAGGTAAACACTAAAACTCTTTTTCTTCTTATTTTCTGTCCCCCACTGACAGAGCTGCCCTTCTTAAAGGTGCACCAGGTTGCTGCCAGAGCAGGTCCTGGTCTCTCGTAGGTGGCTCTCCCCGTGCTTCTCGTCACTGACTTCCCCTGAGAGCTGCACAAGTGTTGCCCTTTCGGAGCATTCGGGAAGGGATGTTGCACACTCTTCCTTTGCTTTTTATCTCCGTAGCTGTTCTGGGCCAAACTGGAGCAGACTTGAAACCTGACTGGTTAAAATTGTCCCTCTTCATTTCCCAGGCAGCAGTTCCTGCTGCTGCTGCACGTTTTGCAGAGCCTGCAGCCACGGCAGTGCTATGGGTAGTGGAGCCAGCATCCACGGGAATGGGAGAAGAAGCTTCCCCTTACTTTTGTTGGGTTTTGGATTTAGGGGAGCCAAAATAAAAATGATCCCCCTGTAGATCTACCCAGGGACCAGAAAATGCCTCTTGGTTGTGTAAAATTGTCTGGGGGAGCACACTTAAGGGCCACTGATCGGACACCCCAACCACCAAGCAGGAAGCAAAAAGGAGAGGTTGGAGCAAGCTGCTGTGGTGTTCTCGGCCATAGTTTCTCCGTTCCTCTCCCGCTTGATACCTACCTGCCATCAGCAGACCTGCGTGCTTCCAGATTGCCCCTCGTTGCTCTGCTGGGAGAACTGGAGTCTGCTCTGCTGCCTGGAGTTCACCTTTCCTTTTGTGTCCTAATCTGTGCGCCCGCTCTTTCACCTTCTCAGAAGTGACTGTCGGCGAAGAGCGCCTCGTTTTCCCAGCAGCCCTGCCAGAAGTGAGTCGGCAGGAGCCGAGGGGGAAGGGGCTTGAAGAGGGGTGGGTTTGCTCCCTGCTGTGAGGACAAGATAGGCCAAGGCTTGAGGACAGCGTCTCCTTCCATAATTGCGTGTCTGGGGGGATGGTGAAACAGATGGGAGCGATGGTGCTGACTCTTGAGGGAGCTGGAGGCAGAGTCAGTGGATCCAGCGGCTTCTCGGCTGCTGGATTTCCCCATTTGCACCCATCCAGCAACACCAGGTGGTTGGTTACTGCTTTTCCTAAATTTGTCACTGCTTTAGTGGACACACAAATGCTCTCTGCTGGGCTTTGTGAGGGCTTGGTGTAAAACTCCTCTTCCACATGCCATAAGCCATTTGGGAAGCAGGGCTGAAGATGGAATGGGCTTTCCTTCCATCTTCTGTGGCTTTAGCCTGAGGTATTTATGTTAAACGTCCCCTCTCCGTTAGGAAAGCGGAGC
>VXBJ01002465.1:693641-770615 GCA_013400055.1 Nycticryphes semicollaris
GGGTTTGCTCCCTGCTGTGAGGACAAGATAGGCCAAGGCTTGAGGACAGCGTCTCCTTCCATAATTGCGTGTCTGGGGGGATGGTGAAACAGATGGGAGCGATGGTGCTGACTCTTGAGGGAGCTGGAGGCAGAGTCAGTGGATCCAGCGGCTTCTCGGCTGCTGGATTTCCCCATTTGCACCCATCCAGCAACACCAGGTGGTTGGTTACTGCTTTTCCTAAATTTGTCACTGCTTTAGTGGACACACAAATGCTCTCTGCTGGGCTTTGTGAGGGCTTGGTGTAAAACTCCTCTTCCACATGCCATAAGCCATTTGGGAAGCAGGGCTGAAGATGGAATGGGCTTTCCTTCCATCTTCTGTGGCTTTAGCCTGAGGTATTTATGTTAAACGTCCCCTCTCCGTTAGGAAAGCGGAGCGTGGGACATGATCCCTTGGATTTGCAGGCCTTGATTATGTCCCGACATCACTTAATTGGTGACTGTCCCCAGTCTGCGTTGCATTGGGTGGCTGAGATCTGAAATCTCTGGGCTTGCCCTGTTGAG
The DNA here is from genome assembly GCA_013400055.1 of Nycticryphes semicollaris. Lineage (NCBI taxonomy): Eukaryota > Metazoa > Chordata > Aves > Charadriiformes > Rostratulidae > Nycticryphes > Nycticryphes semicollaris. The sequence continues at coordinate 694,187 of VXBJ01002465.1, forward strand.
CTTGAAGATGATCCAGGCTTGGGGGAAGCATTTTTCTTTAAAAAAAAAAATANTTTACTTTCTTCTTTTTAAACAACAGACAAAATCATCTCTTGAGCTTTCTGCTCTCCCTCACAACAGGTAAGTGCCAGAGCAAGGAGTTGGCTCTGTAGCTGCTCTGGCTTGGAGAAACCAATACGAGACCCAGAGTTTGAGACCAAGGAGGCCGAGGCATCCGTGGTCTTGCAGGTCTGCTTGTGGTAGCCCAGGGCCCCAACAAACATGTTGGTTCCAGGAGCAGGCCCTTGGAGCTGCTCTCCCTCACCTGCTTCCCCTCTTCTCCTTTCCTTCCCTTCCTTCCTTCCTTTTGGTTTACCATGTAACATACCCATGGGATTTGTTTATTATTTTTCCATATAGAGTAGTTCTTTGTATATAAACGACTGAAAAAAAAAAAAATGTATGATAAATAAGAGAGTCACCTAGTTTTGTACCTATCGTGTTTAACTGATGTGAGCTCAGCGACAAGCCGCTCTCTCTATTTTGGTCTTTGTGATGTTATACTCTGCAGAAATGAGCAAATATGATGACAAATACAAATATAGAGATAATATAGATTGTACTTCAGCTGCCTCTGCGTGGTCCTGTCTGGGTGGTTTCTCTGAACTGATTTTGAGCTTTTGTTGTTCTCAGGGGCTGAGGCTTAGTGGGTCAGTGTGTTGTGTCCTCCTCTTCTCCAGAGGATGGCTTCATGCTGTCTGTGTATGCAGGAGGTGAGGGGGAAACAGCCTTAGGATTGAGACATCGCCGATGGCCCAGGGCAAGGAGCAAAACACGAGTGGGAGGACAGGGGGCTGCTTTCTCTGACGTGAGCCCCAGCAAACGGCAGCCTCTGGGGTTTTCTTCTGTGAGTGGTGGTGGGGCTGGGGTGGTTGGCAGTAGAGCAAGAGAATGAAAACTCTAGGTAGAACCACCATGTGAGTGGTGCAAGCTGGCAGGAGGCTGGGACCTGGCTCCTCTGGGTGTCAGGGGAACATGCTCATTGCTTCCACCTTTGCTCTGGGGAATGGTGGTTTTTTCCCCCCCCCTTTTCCCCAGAGGGAGGAGATCAGGCTTCACCTCCATGTAAGGTGCCTGCCACGCTTCCTTCCCCTTCTCCTACCACTCCGGGATGTGAGCTCCCTGCTTTCCTTCTCGCTGCTCCTGAGTCAGGCAGTGAGGTCACTCCGTGGGGAAGTTTATGGGTTACAGCTGCCCTGATTGCACCTGCCTCTCCTCCCACAGCGGGTGCGGGGGACAACCCCAGGGGGAATTTTTCTAGCGAAAAAGCATCATCTTTCCTAAGAAAAGCTGATTCAGCACAGCTGAACCTGCTCCTGAAGGCAAGTGCTTTGCTGGAGGGTGATCTTCAGCATTAAACCTCCTTACTGATCCCCTTTTCTTCCAGAGAATACAAATCTGTGTTTGTCCTAAAAAGCTATGAGCTGGTGTGTGTGTGTGTGTCCCCCAGTCTTTTTTGGGGGGGTGCAGGGGGGGCACATTCTTGAGCACATCCGGCAACAAAGCTAGAGGGAGTTGGAAAAAACTGGTCTCACCGAGACACAGCCCCGTTCCTGACGTTCAAGAATGACCAAATACACTCTCGCTGTGGAAGAAAAAAAAAAGAAAAAAGAAAAAAAACGAACTTGCTTTATTTGTAAATTCTACAAAATACAGAGGAGTCGGGTAGGACACGTACTGTAAGTCAGAAAATAAATAAGTATATTTTTTTTTTGCTCTATATAAGTATAAGATAAAATGTGATTTGCATATATAAAATATAAAGTACGGCTCTGTACCAACATCCTGGCTGTGCCGAGAGGCGGAATGGCAAAGAGGACGTGAAAATAACTTATGTTCGTGCAATAAATAAACCCAAGAGGAGTCGGGGTGGGGGGCGATGCTGACCACACTGCCCGCTCCATGAGCGGTGGGCACCTCTCTTCGGGGTGGAGGGGGGAAAGGCAGAGGGGTGGAGGCTGCAGCCGAGGGCGGCTGGTGTGGCAATATCCAGGGCAGGGGCAGAAAGCGGTGGTGGGGAGGATCACTTAGGGCAGCAGGTGTCAAGGAGGGTCTGCCTCCTCTTAACCTCCCCCGTGCTGCCCGTATTTAGCAAACCCATCTCTTCTCCAGCATTTTGGCCTGCTGAAGAGAGGGTTGTCTCACACTGGTCTCCAAGCTGGAGGGAAAAAAAAAAGAAAAAAAAAAAGAGTAAAACAAACCCAAAGGGAGGAGCCTACCTGCCTGCCAGGCAGCTCCCAGGGAGCAGGGATGCTCTCCGGCCCTACTTCCTACCTCCTGCACCTCCACCCAGCTCTCTGTGTCCCCAGCTCTGGCTCTCGGGGGGCCAGGAGTACCTTTGTGTGGGCTTGTGTAGGCGGTGGGGCGCCAGGGAGCCCTTGGTGGGGCCGTACAAGCTGGCCTGTGCTGAGCAAAACAGTGTTTATCTCTGCTCCAGCTGCCTCCACTTCCTTCCTGCCAGTGCTGCTGCGTTTTGGAGACACCCGGCCGGCCAGGCTGAGCGTCCCCATAGACAGGAAGAGGCGTGAAGGATGTGCGTGGTGGAGGGAGATAAAACAGCACCATGGCTTCTCCCCGTGGTGTTTGACAGCCTGGGCTGACCCACTCGCATTCCCCTGCCTGAAGGTCCCTCCTCCATCACTGTCACCTCTGGTCTCCCCCAGCCCCACAGGCTTTCCATGGCACTTTCCCACCCTGCTCACCCTTACCGGATACTCAGCCTGCAGCTACTTTCTCTCTCCTTCTGACCTGCCACTTTCCCTTGCTACCTCCATCCTCAGAGGCTCCAGCCATGCTGCCACCTCCCTCCCTGCTCCAGCCATGGTCCAAATATGCCAACCCCCTTCTCCACCATCATATCCCTTCTGCCAATCGCTGTGAAACCTCTCTCCTCCTTTCCCTCCCTGGCACATGCTCCTGGAGGAGCCTGGCCCACACTCAGATCTCCTGTGCCCTCCCCAATAAAGAGAGGTGCCTGGTGTTTTCCTGCCAGCTTGGAGCTATGGGATGCTTCCCCCCCACTGCTGTCTGCCCAGGCTCCCCTCCTCCTGTTCAGACCCCCCAGGGTAAGGAGTGTCCGGCCAGGGTTGGGGGGCTCTGCAGTTGGGGATGGGGCTAAGTTGGAGGGAAGGGGGCTGCAGGGCTTCGGGGGCCACCAATGGGGTCCTGTCTTCCGCCCCAACGCCCACGCCACGACAGCTCATCCTACACAGGGGAGCTGGAGGTCAAGGGATGGGAGAAGGAGGATTTCAGGCACAGGTCCTGGTAGGAAGGAGGACAGGGAGGGTACAGGAGGGGGATTTGTGGGGGAAGGCGCCCCGGGGGGCTGTGCCCAGCCGGGGGACGGAGGCCGACACTAGGAATAGGCAGCCTGGTTGGCACCAGACTTGACGATGGTGATGACGCTGGCGGTGGCCACCTTGGCAGGGGTCCCATGGGTGGCCACGGTGCGGGCAAAGCCCTGCAGGGCCTCATACTTGCCACGGAGGGTGTCAAGCTCCAAGCGCATGGCAGCGTTCTCCCGGGCCAGCTTGTCCACCTCCCACTCCAGCTCCATCTTCTGCTTCTGCAGCTCTTCCTTCTGGCAGACGCGCTTCACTCGGCAGCTGGCGGCATAACCTCGGTTCTTCAGTGTCCGCCGGCGCTGCTTCAGCCTCGCCACCTCCTCCTTGGACAGGCCCCGCAGGTGGTGATTGAGCTCCCGCACTGACAGCCCCATCAGCTCCTCGTCTGACAGCAGCGGCGTGTTCTCCCCCAGCTCCCGCTTCACCTGCCGGAGAGAGGGGCGGTCACCAGGGACCCCCATAACCAGACCCCTGCCCCCCCAACTGCCTGGTCTTGCTTAGTGCTCACCTTCAGGGCTTTGCTGGAAAGCGGGTCCGCAGCCATCCTTGCTTCACACTGGCCCTGCCAAGCAGCCAGGAGAAAAGCTCGTTACTGCCTGCCCGCGCACCTCACCTCAGCACAGAGGGCACTGGTCCCACTGGCCCCCTGCCCGGTGCCCACATCTCCCCCACCGGCCCTGTGACTCATGCCTACTTCTTTAAAAATTACGTAGTAGTAGTAGTAATAATAATAATAATAGCAATAATGACTGAAAAAAATAATAATAACGGAGGAAGGTTGGACCTCCCATCCCTCCTTCATCCCGCCCCGTGGTGGTCGGGATGCTGCTCTGCCCAGGGGACCCGAAACGCCCCAGTCTGGCTGCTGGGTGGCCCAGGCTTCTCCCCGGGGAGGAAACGCGGGCGAGATCCGCCCGAGTCTGAAAAGAAAGTAAAAAGCAGCAGCAGCCACACGGGGAGAAACCACCCGGTGGAGAAGCCACCGAGCCGGGACCGGCGCGGAGATGCCACCCCGCCGTCCCCCCTGCCCGGTGGGGGAGGGCACCGCGGCTCCCGACCCCTGCACCGGGGGTGAAGGGTCGGGGCCGCGGCAACGCAGTCTAAGCGGGCGAGAAGCGTCCTCCCCCGTGATTCAGCAGCCCAGGGTGTAAAAGTCACCGAAGCGGCGCCTGCCCCCTCGCCGGTGGCCGCTCCCGGGATTTGGGGAGGAGGCCGGGAGCCAAGGCCGCCTTACCCCGCACCTTGGGGAGCCCCCCTCCTCGTTAGCCGATCCCCTGGAGGAGCGAGGAGGAGGCCAGGATCGCCCCACGGGGAGACGAGGGGCTGGAGGGGGGCGGCGGGGAAGGTGGANCCGGTAGCAGCAAAGGGGCCTCCAGCCGGTGCCGGATCCCGCCGCCACCACCCCCTTCTCCCGGCCACCCCAGCGGCATTTTCCGTCCCCTCCTGTCCTGTCCCCTCTGCCCCGGCCAGCACTTACCGGGCGGCTGCGTTGGTCCCCACGGGGCCGCTACCGGGTCGGGCCGTCGGGCGGCGGCACCTCCAACCCCGCTCCCCACGATTACTCACCCGCGGATTCTTTTCATTCATAAAAACACAGTCATGCACTGACGTCACCCTCGCACCGCCCCTCCCGGTCCCCGTCCCCCCCCCTCCTTTACCACCTCCGCGAGGGGCGGGCCCCGCCCTTAAAGCGGCCGCCGACCTTAAAACGCACAGGGTGACACCTCTGCCTCGCAAGCTGTTGGAGTATGCATGCAGCCACGCTCCAAACTGCTGTTTTTCTCCCAAATTTCGGGGTGACGCACACCATCCGCGGAAGCGAAACGCCCCGTCCCAGCCCCAGCGGTATGGGGACGATGCCGCTTTAACGAGAGAAGGCCCGCTCTTCCCCTTACAAAGATGGCGCCCCCCGCCTTTCCGCCCTCCTCCGCCATGGCGGTGGGCGTGACGCAGCGGCTCTGGCCGCCCTCCACCACCCCCATCGCCCCTCCCCGGGGGAGCGTCGCCGCTGATTGGCTCGCCCCGGGGGGCGGTGCGGCGATTGGCGGGTGGTGCCGCGGGCTGGAGGGGCCCTGCGCGGGGGAGGCTGGGGGCCCGTCGTGCTCCGCGGCCACCGCCCCTTCCCTCTTCTCTCCTTCTCCCCTCCCCGTCCCGGGCGCTGGGCCCGGCCTTGCCACACCGTGGGTCCACCCCTAGTCTCGGGTCTCGATCCGCCTCCCCCGGCGGCTCCTCCGGGGAGGTGGTGGAGGTGGGAGGTTTTCCGCTGAGGGAGCAGGGTAAGGCTCGTGGGAGGGTACTGTGGGTTTGAGGGGCTGAGGAGATAGCGGGCGCTCTTCCCTGGAGGCGCCGGGAAAGTAAACCGCAGGTGCTGGGCTTTCCCCCCTGGGCGGTGCGTCACCCCGGCAGCTCTCGGTTCTCCTTTCCCCGGTCGCTGAGTTCAGGGAAGGGCAGGGACCGGGCCGAATTTCCCTCTGGCCGAGGGAGAGAAGCCACCTGAGGATCCGGAAAGATGCAGTTCTTGGGCCGGCTGGTGAGCACCATCAACACCGTCACCCATATATTCACGAACCCGTACCGAGTGAAGGAGGTGTCGGCTGCCGAGTACGCGGCTCACACCTGCCTGAGGAAGGAGGGCAGGGTGGCCCTGTATCACAACAGCCTCGCTCGCTCATGGGATTGCCTGCTGGTGAATCCCCAGAGCCCGCAGGTCGCTTTCTGGTAAGTGACAGAACTTTAGCAATCAATACTGAAGCATGACACGAAAGACCCGAAATCTCTGATCTCAGGACCGTGTGCTCCGTGGCTGTGGGTGTGGGGTGATAAGTTTCATCAGGGAATGGGCTCGTGAGGAGTGGGAGGCCCCTGTGTGTGCTGGTGGAGGAGCTGTCATCAGAATATCTTGCAGGAACAGGGCAGGACAGGGTCCAAACACTGTGAAAACAAGAAACTATGAAATAAGTACTTGGGTCATAATATCCCTAACTATGTGCACTTCCATTCATGCCCATTGCTGCTGTAGCATCTGGAGCACAGGATGCTTAAGCCCAAAAGGTAACGTTCCTCAGGAAGAGGAGGCGCTCTCTGCTAATGGAGTAGGCTCCCTTCTTTCCTTGGAAGAAGCATGATACCAGACAAGGAGGAATAGGAAAGTTCTCCGTGTTAATGTTTGGAGAAGAGCTGCTTATCTCAGATAGGTGAGATGGAGGTTGTTTCTTTGAGCGGGACCAACGCTGCTTTTGCCTTTCCTCCAGGCTTTTCCAACTTGACAACGAAGCAGATGCCCTCTTGCTTTTTGAGCAATATGCTGGGCAGCTGCGCCCTTTCTACGAGAGCTCGTGCCAGCCCTTGTCACTGGAGGATCTCCAGCAGCTCAGCGACTGCTTCCGCAACCACCCCAGCTGGTCCTCGGCACACGTTGCGGTGGAGTTTGGGCGTCGTGAGAGCTTCCGGCACAACCACGTTCTGAGGCAAGGGGCAGGAGGGGTTTCCAGTGGGCCTGGTGCTGGGAATGAGCTCGGGGGAGGACAGGCCAAGCCAGGTTTGGGTATCTCCCTCTTCCTGCCTGGATGTACCAAAGACAGAGGTGCTGCTGCTTGGGGGAGCTTGACACCTGAGTTAATTACAGAGGTCAATTTTAAAAGTGCTGGCCTTGGTGTATCTTGCCTGAATGACGGACGTAGTAGCAAAGAGGGTCCGGTGGTCACTTAATGTCAGCTTTTGACCTGCTGCTGTGGATGTTGAAGTGCAGAGCTCGGGCGTTTGAGCTAAAGGAATGAGCTGTTGGTAGAGGAGCTAATTAGACTCTTACAACCCCTTGCGGAACTGCTTTTCAGAGGGAGCTGTGGCTGCCTTTGTAAACCACGAGAGGAGGTACGGTGGGTCTGTCTGGAAATGGTTTTTAGCCACAAACTCTCTTTCCTTGGGAAAGTTCATTGAGGACAGGGGAGACTAGTGAGGAATTGGGAAACTAGGGGACTAAAGGCAGCACCTATGCCAGATTGCTGACTGTAACCTGTCTCCGACCTTCTTTTGGGCAGAGGGAGCTGCTCCCATGCGGGGGGCAGAGGAAGGAGCAGAGGACCCATAGTGGGGCAGCTTGGTGGCCCTTCCCTTATGTTTCTTCCCTGGCAAGAGGCCGAGCTTTCGTGAACCTTGTGGTTCTCACCCTCTGGGCCCATCACGGGCACAGAAGGTACCTTCGTATCTCACCTCCCGAGGCAGCTGCGCATCCTCGTCTTCGCAGCTCTTCTTTGGCCTCACGTTGCCTCCTCATTTTGCAGCTGCGTGAACAGCACGGACAGTGAGGATGGCTGCACCCCGCTGCACCTGGCGTGCCGCAAGGGAGACATGGAGTGCCTGCTGGAGCTGCTGGAGTGCCACGCGCGGGTGGACATCACCGACAGGAACGGGGAGACCGTTTTCCATTATGCTGTGCGCGGGAACAGCCCCCAGGTCATCGAGGTGGGAGCTATTTCAAAGCTGGCAGGAAGCAGGACTGGAATGAGTTGTCTCTGTGCTGGGAGGAGGGAGACAGGGGAGAGAAAAATCAGTTCCTTCTGCTGCTTCAGGCTGATTTCAGCCTCTTTCTTCTCCCTTTGCTGGTGCTGTTTCCCATAAGCAGGCTCCAGATTCCACCCTGCAGTGGAACAAGGATATTGAGCAAGTTTCCTCAGAAAGTCTACTTCATTGCTATTTGTGTCAGACCTTCATCCTGCCTTTCCCCAGTCCCTTGGCTGTCTCTTCTCCATCCCCATCCAGCAGTGTGTTTGGTTGTGGGCAGAGTGNTGTTGGGGGGGGGGGGGGGGGGGGGGGGGGGGGGGGGGGAGTGTGTGCTGCCCCACAGGCTGAAGGACAGTTTGGAACCACCGTGGTCTCTCCTGAGTCTATGGAACCTGTTTGAACTGAGCAGCCTTGCAAGGGGGGCAGCGATCAGAGCCTTGAGGCAGAGACAGTCTGAAGCCAGATGAGTTCTGGATTGCTGAGAAGCACTGGGCAGAGTGACAGAGTTCATGAGGGCCTGAGTGACCTTCCACGTTGGTTCCTCAGGTCTGTCAGCTCTGTAGCACCCAGTGTGAGTGTGAGACTGTCTCTCCCATACTGTTGCACCCCCCTACATTTGCCCAATGCCTGTTGTGACAGCTCTCCCTCTTCCTGCCAGACTGTGTGGGGGTTTCCTAAGGAGTGATGAGGGGAGGGATGACGATCAGGGCTTGCCATGCTGTAGAGCAGGGCAGTTCAGATCTCTCTGTTAAAAAAGATTTTCCCCATGACGGCAACTTGGCTTGTAGTTACAGAAATACTTCCCAGTCTGATTGGTCTCCTGTTTGTTTCTTTTCTGTCTTGGTTCCTCACTAGAACAGAGAAAACCAAGTCTGAATTCATGCTTCTCTTGTGCACAGCTGGGCTTTCCCCAGTACAGCAGTGGGATACTTTTGTGTAACAAATCAGTCAGCTGGTAACAGATACGAACTTTACAGGAAGAGTAGGAAAATTCCTTCAAAGGTATCCCCATGTGTATTTTAAAGATAATCCTGTTTGTATCCAAAAGCAGTGGCGGGTGTTGCAGGGGAGACTGAGCCCCTGCTTGCTGACTGACCATGGTAATTGGTGGGGCCGCAGCAGGAGAGGGAAACTACTGGTTTCAGTTGGTGAGCTCATTTGGTTGGGCTGAGCTTTGCTAACAGAGTGTTACTGTTCTGCAGCTGATGGCGAGAGTCTGCTGGGCTGTGTCGTTCAAGGTTGTGCAAACCCTTTTTGGCTGAGGGATGTCTCAGAGGCACGTGGGCACAGAGAGCAGCCATCAGCCCCTTGGGCAGAGAAAACAAGGAGAGCTTCCATAGCTACCGTGTTGGAAGCAGGGGTGGAGCGGACAGGCTGTAGCGTCGTGAGGAGCCCAGTGCTCCAGAGCCTGTCCTGGGAGCTCAGAGACACAGTCAACACTCTTCCATGTCCCTCTGTATCTATTTATTGTCTCCTCTTTCAAGCTCCTGGGCAAAACCCCGACTACTGGCTTGGACCACCTGAGCCGTGAAGGGATGACTGCTCTGCATCTGGCTTGTCAGCTGGGCAAAGAGGACATGGTCCGGTCTCTGCTGAAATGCCACGCCAGCTGCAGCATCGTGGGGACGCTGGGCTACCCCATCCACACAGCGCTGAAGTTCTCCCAGAAGGGGTAAGGAACTACGTGGGCTGCTAAAACAGGGCTGCTCTTCCAGTCTGGCGACCTTTCTGCTTACTCAGGGTTGTCTGAGACGGGACCTATTTCGGGGCAGCGCCCAGTAGGAGGGTGTCCTGTGCTGTCTTCTGCTGCATCACCGAGATGGCAAAAGAACAGAGAAGTGCTGGTGTGGAAAAGAAAGAAACACTTTCAGGGAGACAAAAAAAAGCTTTTCCCTGAATGTATCAGTATATATTTTTTAGTATCAGACATCAGGAGAAAGATAACACAGATTACTGTTTTTTTTTTAAAAAAACATTGGTGGAGTGTTATTTCTCAAAAGAAGCTGTGAGAAGATGAATTACTGATGGCTTAAATAGTATGGCTAGATGCTGTACCTCTGTCTTTGAGTGCTCTGACCCTAATAAGCTTTCATTTCAGAGCCTACTTATTCCCGCCTCCTGTGGGCCAAAGGTACTCTTAATAACACTTTCTGGAACTGAATCAAAGTGACACAATGTTTACTCCCTCTTTCATTTTCCCTGGAGAAATTTGATTTTCTTTGCATGTGCTTTATGCTACTTAATTTTCGTAGAGTGTCAGAGCTCTACAAATAGGGCTCTCAAGTCAACACCAGCTGCTGAGGCATTTTGAAAAGTGCTTTCCAACATTAGAGACACATTCACAAGCCAAAAATGTGCTTCAGTCCCTTAGTTTGCAGTGAGGCTCAATTGCTTGTACGTGGTTTATTTGGTGGTGTTTCAGAGCGGAGGGTGTATATTTACTTGATTGTTAAGTCTATTTACCCACACTTCCTAGGCACTAGGAAGTTACTACTTGAGTTACAGTAGGTGTGATTTTTCACTTGTAGAGAAGTACACAGATTCTTAATTTAAGCAAGTGTTTAACTATTTCAGTTTTCTCTCTCTCCATGGAAATGTGGGGATAAGAGAAGAATTTCCCCTTGGGTCCCTCAGAAATGCCATATTTCTGTGTTGGAGTAGCACCCAGCTGTTGCTCCACGACTTGGAATTGGGAAGGAATTCTCCTGCTTCCTCCGAACGCTGTGCTGCTTGTGTGCTTCCTGCTGCACCCTTCCTTTCTCAAAAGAGCAAAACAAAGCTGCAGCTGAGGAATGTGCAGGTGTTGCAGGGAGCCTGCTGCTGCTGCAGGGTTTCCTGAAAGGCTCTGGGGTGGGAAGGCAGATGTTGATGTGAGTGGAGGTGTGAGTCAAGAGGGCAGCCACCCGTCCCTTCATCTCCTTGTCTTTGCCAGGTGTGCCCAGGCCATCCTCGAGGTGGATGCCAGCCAGGTTTGCTCCAAGGACCCACGCTATGAAGCTACTCCACTGCACTGGGCAAAGAAGGCAGAGGTAAACAGAGCCAATCCGTGGCAAGGGGCTGTGCTGCCACCCAGCACCTGGTTAATTCCTCCTGCTGCTGAGAGGACATGTGCGTGGGCAGAGCCCTGGGAGTGTCAGAGCCCAGGGGTTTGATTCTGTTTGCCCTGTGCTGATCAGTGCCATTTGCCACGGTGGGGGGGGATGGAGCACTGGGGCTTTGCAGTGAAACAAACTGATGGTGTCATCCTTGGAGGTGAAATGGCCAGCTTGTCCCTTTTCCCTTCTGGCTGGGGGAATTGCAGTAGTGTCATGGCTACCCCTGGGGGGAGCTCTCTTCTCTCATTACTGACAGTTTCATGGAAGGAAGCAGGTCGAGGCCTTGAAAACTGCAGGGAGAGCGTGATTTAGGCACAGGGTGGTGGCATGTAGGTTATGGTCCATCTCCTGCCAGAGGTGGGCAGATCAGTGGTGTGATATGCCATGCTGAAGCACCCAAATGTTGCTTGTTGCAAGCAGAGGACATTCCTGTGGCAGGGCTGTTTTCCTTCCTGCAGTATCACATCCCTCTCTAAAATTTGTGTAGTTTTGGAGCAGATGTAAATCTCCTTGGCTTATAAAGAGAAGAATATAAAAAAAGCAAACTTTCCCTCCAGTCTGCAAGGATTCTGGCCTCAGTAGGAATTGGTTTTTCTCTGTTGCTCTCAGCCAGTTGCTACACGTGCATGTAAGTCCCAAAACATTTTGAAGCTCTATACAGAATGTGAAACCAGTGCTTGAAACAATGCATCTGGCATCTGCCAGCCAGCTGTAACCAGGCTAAGGCTCCTTCCTCTTCCCCTGCATGGCTTGCCATGAGACCTGGATCATTTGAACACCCGAGTAGTTGTCCTCTCTCTTTTCTTGACCTGGCACCTGCCTGCTTGGGCACAGATGACACAGCTGCTGCTGGAATACGGCTCCGAGGTGAACGTGACCAGCCGGACGGCTGACATGGCTCTGCACATTGCGGTCAAGAGGGGACGCTTTGACTGTGCCATGGTATTGCTGACACACGGGGCCAACACCAATGCCAGGGGTCAGGATGGCAACACACCGCTGCACCTGGCCATGAAGGTAAGATTTCTGCAGAGGCTGCTGGGAAGGAGAGATTTTTTTCTTGAAGGGTTGAAGCAGGGACAGACTCCATTGAAATTCCTTCATGGGGTGATCCCTTGGGGGGTGCTTTGGCTGATGAGAAGAGGAGGGAGGGAATGAGATATGCTATAGCCAAGGGGAGCATGGCTCTTGACTGAGCTTTCTCTTGTCCCCTAGCATGATCACCTGGATATGATCAAAGCAATCGTTGTGTTTGGAGGAGATGTCGAGATCCCCAATGATTTCGGGGAGACACCAGGGCTGTTGGCAGCCAGGAGCAGCAAAGGTGAGGGAGCATGTCAGCAGCCTTGCAGTGTGTACCCAGCATTCTACCTCCCCTTGGTGGCCAAAACAGTGTCTTGTGTAGAGGTGAAATCATGCCAACCACGGGTGACGCTTCTCCAGCATGCTTTCCCAGCTTCTAGTTGCTCACAGGGTAGGCACTTCCTGATCTAGTGGTGTAGGCTTTGTATTTATAGCCCTTGATGAATTTCTCTTCTGTGAGACAGAGATGCAAGAGGAGAAGCTGGCACACACTCCCCCTCTTTCAAGCCACAGTGTCAGGCACTGCAGGCTCACAACGGGATGACACAGTGCTGCCGTGCCGAACCGCCCAGGTGTAGACAGATGTGGGCTGGTTCTTCAGTGGCAAGCAGTGTGTGGCACACCCCCTTGAAGCTGCACAGCACTGGGTACCCCTGCCATGAACAAGTCCTGCTGCTTGGTCTTAGGGGAGAGATACCCAAGACATGCTTTCCCCTCCCCGAGGTCGTCCCAGAGGTTGCACGAGGGTGAGGGCTGCTGTGGGATTAGCAGAGCCCCCCTCGGTGTGTGCGTGCACTGATTCTCTTTCTGATCTGTGACTCCCCCTCCGTCACCTAAGGTGCGAACCGGAAAGTGCTCTTAGGCCTGCTGCAAACTGTAGGGACCGAACGCTGCCACCCACCCAACCCTGACTCCCCAAGCCTGGCACCATCTGCCGCCTTATTCCTGGAAGGCCCACCTTCCTCACGGAGCAGCTTCAACAGTTTAGGTAAAGCCTTCCTTGGCCCTCCCTTGCTCTCCTCTTCCCTTGCTTCACGGTGCTGTCTCGGATCTCTTCTTCGGATGAGCTATGCTCTGGGGACAGTCTCCTGTCTCTCTGGTTTTGGTGACTCTCTCCTTGCTCAGCTGTTGCAGGATCTTGTAACTTTTCTCTGTTTTTCCTGTGTGTGTACTCTAGAGTCTTGCACTATGAACTTCTATTTTATAGACCTGACACAATGCAGCTCTGTTAAAAAGGAAAGGGATGACTGATTCCCTCGACCCTCTGGAAGAGGTGTAGGACTTAGTTGTTTGCATGTACTTTATACAGTGGATCACATACAAACAGGGAGATACTTGCTGGTCTGCCTTGAGGACCTCCCAATGTCATGCTCGTTGCAATGAAATAAGTGTCACTTGTTCAGATCCGGGAGGCCAGCAGCCAGGAGAGGGAAGGGATGAAACCCAAGGATAAGTGACCTTGGTCACCAGGTTTACGTTACGCATAGGATGAGCCAAACTTGGGGTATATGATTGTGTCGTAGCTTGTGCTCTGTACCGCAGAGTCTGTGTGGGTAACCCTGTGGGTCTGTACCAGGTTCTTGGCTTTCCTCCTCCAGGAGCTCTGAAGCTCAGGCAGAGGCAGCATGAGGGGTTACGGAGTGGGCAGTGGGTGAGTTGGCCTAGAAGGGAGGCTTTGACTCTTGTGAGTGGTGTGCGGGCAGGTAACAGCCACTTAGGGTCCGCTTTCCTTCTCGGGTTGGTGGTTTCCTTTGCAAGGGCCCTCCTGTGGGGCTAGAGGACAACACCCTCTCATGCTCTGGAGTGTGTCTGTGTCACCACAAGTTTCACTGGTGACACCAGGACTTTTGTCTCACCATAGCCTTGTGAAGGTGACCCCCCAGGTTTCAGTTCTGATGCAGTGACAGAGCAAGGAAGGCCCTTTTTCAACATGGACTCTGGCCTTTGAAGAAAACTCCTCACCGTGTTCATTGTTGTCCACAGCCACCTTCTGGCCTGGGCATGGGCAGGAGTATTTAACTTCTCTCCCCCCTTGTTTTTCTTTTGGTTTCACAGGCTGGCTTCTCACCTAGGCTGGATTGGTGCCCTACGCCCAGGGTGGCCTGGGTGTACATCAGCTGCGTGGTAATGACAAGCCACCCTGTCCCCACGGCTCTCCTGCCTAGGTTACCTCGCAGGAGTAGATTTAGGTTTTATCTTGCGGCTTGCGGCAAACTGCGTAGTGGGCACGCTCCTAGGCTCTGCCTTCTCTCACACCTCCTGTGCTCATCATCTGCTTCTACAAATCCTTTGTCTTTGCCAGTGCATCTCCAGCTGCCTGCTCTAAAGGACGGGGTTTTTCCTCTTTGGTGTGGAGTTTTAATGTGTGTGGGGGGTACCTGGTGGCTATGGGTAAGATGGCTTGTGTCTCCTGCAGGGAGCTTTATTCAAATGGGAAGGGAGTTGGGTGTTCTTTGTGTGGTTGGTGGTGGAAATGCTTTACCGCAGAGGTGGGAGGTCTGGGTACCTTGACCAAGTTTTCTGGGGACAGAGAGAAAGCAGGAAGAATAACTGAAGGTTTTGTAATTTATTAAGTATAATTTGTTTGACTAGTGTCTCTGAGCTACTTATCAGAGGGTTCAAGTAGCAAAGTGGTCTCTGATTATTTTATCTTTTTTTCTTCTTTTGCATGTTCCTGGCCCTCTAGGGTACAAGGACCTTCTGTACGTTTCTGCAACGCTTGGACAGCTGTTGAAGGCACCAGATGTTGTGGACTCCCCCAGTGACGGTAGAAGAAAGTAAGTGAGGACTAGCTTCTGTCCAGGCTCCTGTGCAACTTGAAGGTGAAAACCATGTGTGTGAATTCTCCCCATCCACACCCGTGGGTGTGGTTTCCTCGGAGTTGACATTAAATAATGTCCGTTGACCTTGCAGTTTTTGCCAAAACCTTGTACCTGTTCCTGCCTGCAGCCCTGGTGCTGCAGCGGAGCCCAAGCTCAGCAGGTGAAACCCTTGCTCTGTCCTTCCCCCCTGCCGCTTTGCACAAAACATTGACCTGGCTTTGTGATATCCCCATCTCCACGCGCTGCCCTGATGCTCACCCACCTCCTTTGCCAGACTCTGAGCTGCCTTGGCGGTGCCTACACCTCACCTTGCACGGAGCAGTTGACACTGAAGCGCTGCTAGCAGGATCTTAGGGATGTCTGCTTTTTAATTACGATGGACTTGGATGCGTTTTTGGCTTGTGAATGTCTCTCTGTTGTAGAGGTTGGAGATGGCTAAAAGAGCAAATGGTGTTGTACTGGCTCTGATGAGGCATATCTGCCCAGGTCCGGTCTTATTTACATCTGAGGAAGCAACACTGGATTTATTTGCTCACTGAGTGCAACGTCCGCAGCAGCGTTCTTGTTACTGTGGCATTTGTAAGCTGTCCCACAGCTCCAAGTCGTCTGTGTCTCTCTTTCTCTCCAGTTGTGACCGCCTCCTGTGCCTGGATGGAGGGGGCATCCGGGGCCTGGTGCTCATCCAGCTCCTCCTGGCTATCGAAAAGGCTGCGGGCCGTCCCATTCGTGAGATTTTTGACTGGATCGCAGGGACCAGCACTGGGGGGATCTTGGCCTTGGCTATTGTACATGGTGAGGACAGTGCAAATAATGGGTCCCTTCTCGCTTCTGTGGGCTCAAGCGCTCCTTTTTGGGGAGTGGATGTGGGGTGGGAGCTGGCTCTCTGAGATTTGTTGTCCCTGCCAAAGAAAGGAAGGGATGTTTGTTAATGAAGGAAAGTCCAGACCTGGCTTTGCACTTGCTTCTCGCATCAGCTGGCCTTGAGCAGCTTTCTGGGTTTTGGGAAGTGCATGGTGACAGAGTGCAATGTTCTGTTCTTCCTGCTCTCTCCGTGGGGGTTTTACAGTAAAGTCATTGGTGCTTTCTAGTAGTGGGAAACTATGCTCCACCTTCCATGCTTGCCCTTCCTCTTGAATCTTTCCTAGTCATGCTGCTGAGATCTGAGCAGATGCTAGGCAGCCTGGGAAGGGGATGGGATTGGGAGTGATGCCTCCCATCTCCCGCTGGTCCTGGAGATGTCCTATCTCTGATGTGCTGTTTGTTCTGCCTGCCCTTCCTCCCACTCCCTGCTCCTGCCGATGCTGTTGCCCGTCTCAGGGAAGTCCATGGACTACATGCGCTGCCTGTACTTCCGCATGAAGGACATGGTGTTCCAGGGCTCTCGGCCCTACGAGTCGGAGCCCCTGGATGAGTTCTTGAAGAAGGAGTTTGGGGAAAACACCAAAATGACAGATGTCCGAAAACCCAAGTAAGTCCTGCCTGGGGCTGCACTGGTTGATGCTGTCCTGAGTGTGCTGTAGACCCCTCTCAGCAGAGATGCTTAACCTCTCCTTAGAGCAGGTCTGGAGGAGTATGATGTGCAGACTATTGAAGCTGTAAGTACGCTTTTTTTTTCACCATTTTACTCATTCTGTCATGTCTTGTTCCCCAGGGTTATGGTGACAGGGACGTTGTGCGACAGGCAGCCAGCTGAGCTCCACCTTTTCCGAAATTACCCTGTACCAGAGACAAAAACCTCCACTGAATACAAGACAAACGCATCCTTCAAACCACTCACTCGGCCAGAAGGTAAATGCTGGCTGTGTGCCAGGCCAGTTAGTTGGCAGAGGAAGGGGACATCCCTCAGAGGCAGAAGACTTCCTGTTCTTCCTCCCATTGCTGTGAAAAGTGAGGTGCCCCAGCAGTGGCTCATCGCTCATCTTGACTTGTAGCTTGATTCCTAGTGATAGTTCCCTTTTCTCCTCTCTCCTCCTCCCTTGGCTTCTCTTGTACCAAGAAAGGACTGGCTAGCAAGGATCATGAGAAAGGGATCTGGTAGAGGAGCCCTGCCTACAGTCAGGACTTTACCCTCAGAGGCAGATTAACACGGAAAAGCTGTGTAACTGAAGCTTGCAGCTGCCTCCAGCTTGCTGCTTGCTTTGTCTAGCAAACACATAACTGGTTTGCCATCAAAATAGCAGTGACAAAGCTGGTAGAGAGTGAATTTGACCCAGGATACCCCAAAATAGTCCTGTGCATCCAAGCGTAGGAACTTGGTGTTGGGACAAAGAGGCACAACTGTCTAGGGTAGGGTCTTCTGGGATCGCAAGTCCTTCTGCTTTGTGTTTGGTGAAGGCAGGGTGCTTCTTGCACATAGGAAAGCTGCTGCAAGAGGCCATTTGCTTTCTCTCCTTCCAGACCAGCTTGTGTGGCGTGCTGCCCGCTGCAGCGGTGCGGCTCCCACTTATTTCCGGCCCATAGGCCGCTTTCTGGATGGTGGGCTGCTGGCCAACAACCCGACCCTTGATGCCATGACAGAGATCCATGAGTACAACAAGACACTGATCAAAAAGGTGAGGGGAAACTCCTGGCCCTGGCTGGTAACTGGAGCTTTATTGGCTCCACAGAGCCTCCCTTGAAGGGGGAAGAGGATTTGGGAATGGATGTCCCTCTACTGGATAAACAAACTAGCAGTGCAGCACCTTAGAAGGGAGTGTGTGGAGGGTAATAAGTGTTAGGAATGGTGGCTGAGAGGTGAAATACCTCTTCTGACAAGGGTGTGAGATGGGGAGGCAGTCCCATCAGCCTGTCCTTGCTGCTTTGAGCAAAGATGATTCAGTTGATGATTGTGTTTGGCCCTTGACACGGCTCTGCAGGGCCTTTTCCAAAATAATAGAGATTATTATCCCAAAAATAAATGGAGAAGACAATCACAGGGTTCTCTGTAAGGCAGAGGAGCGAATCCCTTCTGTGGTGTGGCAAGTTCCTCATGACTACTGGCAGCTACTGCTCCCTGGCAACTCACCTCCCCTTTCAGCAACAAAATGACTGACAGAGTTGGACTGTTTCACAGCCATCTGATCCTAGGCTTCATCTGTGGGGTGATACCATGGGTTTGGGTGCAACCAGGGGTGTAAGGGACAGAACAGTGCAGCTGTTGAAGTCACACATGGATTATACCTGTCTCACCTCCTAAAGGGAGAGGGTGGAGAAGAGAAAAGGCTACCTGGCCTTTTGCCTTGGGTTTCAGAGCTTCTCCGAGAGTCTGAAGACATGTTCTGCCTTAATTGTTGGTCCTTGCAAACAAGTATTTTGTTTGTCCACAGGGTCAGAGGCAGGAAGTAAGAAAACTGGGGTTGGTGGTCTCCCTGGGGACAGGGAAGCCTCCGCAGGTCCCGGTGAGCTCTGTGGATGTTTTCCGCCCCTCCAACCCCTGGGAGCTGGCAAAGACCGTCTTTGGGGCCAGGGAGCTTGGCAAGATGGTGGTGGATTGTGTGAGTACTGGGAGGAAGGGATGAGGAAAGTCCCCTGGGGGTGCTTGGAGGGAGGGAGCAGAGGTTTCCAGTCTTTAGCTTCTTCCTTTTAGGAGAAAATCATACTTCTTTGGAACTTCTCTGATCGTGGTCATTGAAGGAGTGGATGTAGTGGGCAACCTAATTGTGGGAGCACAGCAGGTCTGAAGCCCTGAATGCCTCCTTTGGGTTTCGAGTGCCAAGGGAGATGCAGTTCCTGAAGCTGTAAGGAGCTAAGGTGTGGGAGAGCTGAGAACAGGATGGTGGTCAGTGACCCCTAGGAACATTTGCAGGTGTGGGTTTGGGAAACCTCGTATCTTTCCAGGGAGCATTGATTGTCATCTGAGTGACATGGACGAAAAAAATTAAGCCTCAGAAAACAACAATTAATTTTTCTGTAGAAAATCTTAGCTATCCCCACTGGGGAAATAAATGCTAGAGAAGTGGGAGTATCACTAATAAAAAGCAGTAGTTGAGGGCTGTGGTTTAGGAGTGCGTGTGACGGTTCTTGGATGCTTCAGAAAGAAGCTCATTAAATGTTGTGTTATGAAAACACTCCAAACGAATCAAAGCCAGAAAGATCAGAACTGAGGTTTTGACCATGATCTTAGTTCTATTGGTTTATCTCCTCTTAGCTTCATAAAAACCCAAAATACCCAGAGAGGTCCCTCTGCTTCTCCTGTTTTTTATTTCAGGACTCCCAGGGAAGCTGTCCCAGGGTAGCCCAGAAAGCCTGAGATGTCACAGGCTCTGCTGGTGCTGGGTTTGGACAGAAATGGGTAGAGATGAAATCCCAAAGAGGCCATGATTCAGATCGTCCTGGGTGTTGGGTTTGGTCCTTTTTTTTTTTTTATTAAGGGAATCTACTTGGTGCTGTGATGGATGGCGGATCTGTAGGGTGCAATTCCTTGTGTCCTGAGGATCAGGACTACTTCATATATTATAAATCACAAACAAAAAGCCACCCTGTTCTTGGTGGTGAACATTGCCATCCAGGATGCCACTTGCTCCTGGTTTTTCCTCTCTCTCTGCGGCTTGCGCAAGTTCATCCTGGTGCCAAGGGAGCTTCTTGCTGGCGGGGAGCAGTGTGACAGTCAGGCTCTAACTCTGGGCCTGTTTCTCCTGCAGTGCACTGACGCAGATGGCCCAGCTGTGGATCGTGCCAGGGCCTGGTGTGAGATGACGGATGTCCCATATTTCCGGTAGGAGCTTCCTTTCCGCTCTCTGCCCAGACCCTATTTTTATCTTGCTCACTTCAGACCTGGCCGCGGCATGTGTCGTGCGTCATCCCAAATAGTGTCCCCTCCAGTGGCATGCCTTCCCAGACCTGTCATAGAATCATAGAATGGTTTGGGTTGGAAGGGTCCTTGGAGATCATCCAGTTCCAGCCCCAATGCCATGGGGCAGGGACACCTTCCACTGTCCCCCTACCCGCCTCTTCTCATGCTTTGATGACCTATTGGAGGATACCATGGCCCAGTGGCAGACTGAGCACACCTTGTGTGGGGTCAGTCAGTGGGGGCTCTGGGGATGCTGGATCCTTTGGAGATGTTCATCCCACCCTGTTCCACCACACATAGCATGGTTTGAGGCTCATGCCTTACTTGGTTAGGGCTGCTGCTGAACTCTAGCTGGGCCTTGAAGGAGGGGCAAGGCCTCCTGCTCTGCAAGCCTGGTAGATAAGGATAGGTGAACACACAGAACAGCAGCAACCACTTTGCACAAGCCTTGAGCTCATCAGGCTCCCTGCCTTGTCGCATTCGCATCTGTGACCAGTTGGTGATGCTCTCTTGCCGTACTCAGGCTCAGCCCTCAGTTGCACACTGAGGTGATGTTGGATGAGGTGAACGACACCGTGCTGGTGAACGCCCTCTGGGACACCCAGCTTTACATCTACCAGCAGCGGGAGCAGTTTGAGCAGCTGGTGCAACATCTCTGCCGATGACAGACCTGGAGGTTCCTGTTCAGCAACCCCATGGCAAGGAGCAGAAGCTACTGAAATGGCTCGGATTTGCCCCTGAGTCAAGATGTTGAGGTGGGGGAGGGACTATTGTTACCTACTAATGAGGAATTAATGATATTTAAGACAATAGCACACATACACATATATTCCAGGACACACCCATGTATTCCCGGACAGCTGTAAAATGCTGACAGGTGTTTTCATACTGTAGCCCCATCTCTGCTCCTGTGCTCGGCGTTGCTGCCCTGCCCTCTGACCTTACAGCCCTTCCCAGAAGCCAGAGCCCCCACCTACCTCTCTTGAGCTGGAGCAGCTGGAGCCCGTCTCCTGTCTGTGCAGCACCTCCACTGACAAAGCACCATGCACCTTCTCACGTCACAGAACAGGCCCAGGCCAGATAAAGCTTCAGAGATTACTTGACCCACTGGGGCCAAGGTGTTTCAAAGTGTATAGCAGAGGGGAAAGGGATTATTCTTCCCTCAGCACACCCAGTTTGAAGGGGAGCAGAGATGCTGGGACTTGCTGCAGTAGGTGTGATGCAGGATGTTGCGACTGGCCTTGGGAGAAAGGGGAACCTTTCCTGAACTTTGTCTTCTGTAGCACCTTCCCCTTTCCCTTCAGGTACTGACTGTGCCCAGGGTGGGAGCAGACACCCCACCCCCCTCTCCCCTGAGACTGCTTTGTGCCTCCTGACTTTTTGTCCTGGTTTTGCTCAAGGGCTGAGATGTCCAAGCCTGTCTTTACGTGCAGCGAGCTCAGGATGAGGGACCTGCCAAGCCTTGGCCTGGTAGAGAGATTGTTTCTCACGTTTGTTCTTAATGTGGACTTGAAATGCTCTGAAATCAGTTCCCAGCAAAGAAGCTGACCCTGTGACTATTTGGATTTACCTTTTTACCTCTGGAAATTCCATTGTGAATGCTGCAATCCTCAATGTTTCTGCAGTAAGTTTTTGCATATTTATAAATAATTTATGTATCTATTTGGAGGTGTTTTGGGGAATACCCTAGAAAACTGAATCTTAATTGTTTGCTTTTGACTGGATGGAATGCTGATGTGAACAGCCCTTCTGTGCAAGACTAATATGACCTGAAATAAAGAAAGGATTGCCTTTGGTTCCACTGTCTTGCAGTCCATGGTTGTCTTGTCTCTCTCTCTCCATCTTGCAAAGTCCCAGAGGGCTTCTGAGCTCGCAGCCTCTGAATTTCTTGCAGGTAGAAAATCAGGAACAGGACTCCTTTAGACCCTTTGTAAGGGCTGAAGAGGTGAATGGCCTGTCCCTGCAGCCAGCCCTGAGGGCATGTGTGGGGTACAAGTGGCTGGCTGTCCTGTGAAGCACAGCATTTTGCTCTGGGCTTGTTGTCTATGGCCAGGGCCAGTGGAGAGGCTTTGTACCTGCTCCCATGGGAGAATCCTCTTGGAGGTGGTCAGGCCTAGGAAGAGGACAGCTGAAATCCCTTTGGGGTACAAATGACTGGGGCTTTAATTTTGGTGTTCCCAGGTGGTTCCTGGACAAGGTAACTGTAGCAAGTCTTCTGGACCTGGTGCCCACCGATTCCTAAGGGACACCCCTGGCAGGAATGTGGATGCTGAGTCATGAACCGGGCTAAAAACTGATTATCTGCCTTCTGATCTTCACCTTCACAAATGAGATTGTGGAATTAAGGGGCTTTTAATGTGGAGCAAAGGTTTCCTTTTTCCTACATAACAGAGGGGCTTACCTTCCTGTGNTTCTGCTTTTTGCCCTGGGGAGTGGGGGTGATGGTGCATTCTCCCTTTCTCTCTATAAGCCTGCACCTTCTGCAGGGGCTTCCCAGAGCCGTGCTGTGCTCAGGCTCCTTGCCTGCAAACAGGGAGAGCAGGAGGCTTCAGGCATGAGCCTATGCCTGCTGTTGGGGGGTCACACTGAGACCCAGGAGTGGGAGGGTAGCAAGAGCCAGAGGGCTGAGGCCTGAGGTGAGGGAATATTGGGCAGGGAAGGGGCGAAACCCGTTTTGAGCTTTCCTTACGTTTGCTTCCCTCCTCCAGTTATTTGCAGCCTGTGATCCCAAGCTGATAGGGATCTTCCGACTCGTCGGTGTCTGTGTGCGAGAGACCCTGCCAACACAGTGAGGCTGAACAAGCCACCTCTGAGCGGTGGCCGTGAGGGAGGCAGCGAGCCATCAGGCTAGTCACTCTGGCAGGTGGCTGGCTCTGCAGGTGTCAGGGCAGGGGGAGCTGGGTACCGAGGCAGCAATCAATAATTCAAGGAAGCGGTCACATGCCCTTGCTGGCTGCCGCAGGATTCCTCTCTTCCCAGAGTTCGGTTACTTCCAGAGATCAAGTTCCAGCCTCTTGGCTGGTGAATTATTAAACTCCAGCAGTGCTCCGTTCCCTTTGTACCACGTCTGTGTCTTCCTGCTCTCCCACCTTGCCAGCAACGGGCTCCTTCCATCCAGCGAGCTCTGCAAAAGCAGAGTCCTCCAGGACACCTGGTATAGCACCTTGTGCTCTCCTTTGCTCCTCGCTTCTCTGTGGGAGAGGGGAAAAGCTCTGGAGATGGACCCGTCCTACAGATCCACAATCTCCATCTATAAGGTGAGTACCGACACCAGAGGCTGCTTCTATCTGCCTGTGGGAGATGTGTGGGTGGGAGGAGAAGAGCTGGTTTGTACCAAAAGCTCCCTCAAAGGGTGGCCAGCCGAGGGCTGGATCCTGTCCCCAGGCTGAACTGTGGCAGCTTCTGTGGGACCTGGGCCGTGTTTGAGAGCAGACAGTTGGCAGGAGGGAAAGGTGGTGTGGGTCTTAAGGCAGATCTGGGAAGGAACTGGGTGACCAGGGTGGTTTGGACATGAAGCATGTTTATGAAGGGTGTACAAGCCTTGGTTGCTGGTAGGAAGCTGGAGCTCAGTGAGCTGTTTTCCCCTTTGCTGGGAAGCGCGGTTTGATCTCACAAACATTTCCCTACGCACATCGGTGCTGCAGCAACGTGGTGAGGGCTGGGAGAAGGGGGAATTACTGCTTTCTACCCTCTGGTCTGCTGTGCTGTAGGCAATAAACACCTTTGATACCTATAGCGAGTAAGAGCTGAGAGGCTGGTCTGAAGCAGCCCATACCTTCTCTAAGATGTCGAGTCTGACAGTGCACCACATCCTGGCCAGGAAAAAGTCACGTTCATGCCTGGGTAATAAGCAGTGGCCCTCACCCCAGCAGGCTCATGGATGATGGAAAAGGCTACTCAGATGCCCTTGCAGTTAATCCCTGTTTGCAGTGTGTATGGGGCCTGGGGAGACAGCCATCTTCAGGCAACTGCTTGACTCTCCAGCGAGCTACCTTGCCCTCTGGCATTACTCCTCTCCCAGCTGGCTGGAGAGGACTCGGGGCAGCTGAAGGTTGCAGTTACCTCTGATGGAGGGAGCTGAGTTTGTACATGGTGTCGTGGCTGGGGGAGCTCTCTGGGTCCCTGCTGGACCCAGCCAAACCACAGTGGGAGGGCATTGACCTGCTGAGGTCTCTGGGGCGTGGGGAAGACTGGCGTTGATGTGCTTCTGCCTGGTCACAGAGTATCCTGGAGCAGTTCAACCCCGCGCTGGAGGACCTAGTGTACCTGGGAAACAACTACCTACGCGCCTTCCATGGTGAGTGGGGTCCCACAGGGCATGGGATCCAAACCATTCCTGGGTATCTGCTGTGCTCTCGCCCGGGACAAGGCTGCTGGCATGCTGACATCTCCTGAGCTGCTTTGTAGTGCTCTTCTCCTGCTCCAGGACCCACTGCTCTTATTTGGTACAGATGCAGAGATAGAGGGTGCCCTTTCCTATGGGTGGGGTACCAGGGAGGCTGTTCTGTCTGCTGCTTGCTGAGGCTGGTGATGGTGGGAAGGCACACCAGGTCCTTACCTTCCCTCCCTTCTCCTCTCCTCACAGCTTTATCCAAAGCCGCTGAAGTGTATTTTAAGGCAATTGAGAAGATTGGGGAGCGAGCGCTGCAGAGCTCCACCTCACGCGTGCTGGGTAAGGCTCTCCCACTCACTATCCTCCATCCTCTGAGGAGCCACAGTTATATTTTTTTGGCCTTCCCCCTTAACTAGTCCCTTTCCAGGCACTGGAGTAAGAAGACAGCTGCTTTAAATGACGCCTTACAGCGCCAGGCCCTGTCCGGGCAGTAAGAGTCAAATGTATTGTGCACCCTTGAATATTGTCCGAGGCCCCAACACTCTCCCCTGTAGCTCTCTGAGATCAATGACTCAGCCCAGCTTCTGGGATGGACCTCCAGTGATGGACCTCTCAGGGAAACCTGTCTTTGCTGAGGCATTCTGCCCTCAGAGTTGAAGTTTTCATCTTGGAGGAACCATTTTGCTCCTCCTTTCAGGTGTGAGGGAAAAGCCTAGTGATGGCTGCTGAAAGTATGCTCGAGCAGCTGCTCTGATACTTAACATTTCTGTAAAAAAACTTCCAGCAGATGTGTCCCTTCTGCAGAGTCCTACCATCATCTACAGTGCCCAGCTCACTCTTTTGCTGCCTGTCATCAGTCTCTTTCCTTCACGGTTTCATACTACCAACACCAGTGAAGCAGGACCCTGCAGACTATCAGCAGTGGGTGCTGTAGCTGCTTTCCTGTAGGACAACCATAACCGTGCATTGTCACTGGGGTGACATCAGGGGTGGAAATCGGCAGAGCAGAAACCCACCACCCAGAGCCCATGACAGAGCCAAAGCTGCCTGCTGGCACCTGGGGCTGTAATGGAGCGCTGATCTGGCAGCTTAATGGGCTGGAGAAATCCCGTGTTGGCAGTGCCTGGGGAGTGATGATGGAGCTGAGGCCTGGGAAGAAGGCTACCAGCCTCTCTCAGGGTACAGAGAGCAGTGCGTTGCCATATCTGGTGGACTTTCATACCCATATATCGTCAGCCTGAGTCGCGTGCCTGCTTGGCGGCACAAGGAAATGGCCGTGGGATTTTTCTACCCTCTCTCCCATCTCTTTCCCCGAAGGTGAAATTCTGGTGCAGATGTCCAACACACAGAGACTCCTGAGCTCTGATCTGGAAGTTGTGGTGAGTGATTTTCCTGGGGGCTGGTGCAGGTTGGGGAAAATGGCATTTCCTTAATGCCAGCATGCTGGCACTTTGCCCAATGTGCCCCATCTCCCGCCCTCTGACATGCCCATTGGCAGGTCCCTGCCCCTCTGCTGTCCCTGCTGCGTGTGACGGAGGCGTGTTACAGAGCTGGCCTTCTCTGAGCTGTTGTTCAATGTTTGTTGCCGTTGGTGGACTGTCACCACCTCTCTGCAAGGGCGGTGTCACGTGTGCAGTAGACTGTGCAATGCCCAGCTTTGAACATGTGGCAAGGCCGTCCTCTCTTTCCCTGGGTGGCAGTGGTGGGACAGGAGTGGAGGGGATGCTAACCTTTCTAGATACTGCTGTTTGTGCCTGTGCTGAAGCGTGGGGCTTAGTGGTGGGGTGGGTGCTGAGTGTCCCCACCCCCAGGCTGCAGGGCTGCTCCATGGTAGTCCTCATGTACCCATTTATAGCTTCTGTATGGGGTCCAGGTGGCAAAAGAGTCACTAGCTCTGTGGGTTTGCAAGATGAGAGTGATGGCTTCTTTGCCTCTTCCAGGCTCAGACCTTCCATGTGGACCTGCTGCAGCATATGGAGAAGAACACCAAAATGGACGTGCAGTTCATCAGTGTGAGTGATCAACTCCCTTCTCCTCCTCAACCCTTCTCTTTTCTCTGTCCCTTCTACCCAAGGGCTTTTGCTTGAGCACTTGAGGCGTCTCCTCAACTTTGCTCAGCAGGAGTTAGGGGGCCTGATCTTCTCCTGTCATGGACCAACCCCCCCGCTATTTTGGCTGATGATGAAGGGCTAAAGAGGGCAAGCAACTGTTCTCCTTTGTGCAATGGAACTTGCCAAATGCTTCAAGGTGGCTGAGAGACTTGGCATCCCCAAAGCAGTGTTCCCAGCTTCCCTGAACCACAACCTCTGAACAGGTGTGGGTCCAGTGCCGTGGTAGCCCAGCTGGCCATGCTGGTGGGTAGTGTCACAGAGGGAGATATAGCCTGGGGGCTTGCTCCCAGTGCAAGGATTGCTGGGCACCAGTTTTTGCTCCTGAAATCCTGAGGCTCATTAGCCCTCTGGGACCCTTCAAAATAAAGAGAAAGGCAAAGAAAGACTTTTTATAAGAGGTCCAGGAAAAGCCTGAATTCAGAGGGACTCAGATGCTCAGCCACCCACCAGAGCAAGACCCTTGCTGCATCACAGTGTGGATGGGTCTCCACTTCCTTACCCAGCCTGGTTTGTTCCTGGCAGGAAAGCCAGAAGCAGTATGAGCTGGAGTACCAGCGCAGAGCCACCAACCTGGATAAGTGCATGGCAGACCTGTGGAGAATGGAGAGGGCCCGTGATAAAAATGTCCGGGAGATGAAGGTGAGCAATGACTGCAGGAAAGGGAGTTGGAAATAGAACCAGATGATTTCTCTAGAGCCAGGGCTGGTTTCTGAGCAACCTTGTCCTTCCTTAAAAGGCAAGGGGTTGACCTTGGTGTTCAAAAAGCAACAGGCTTATCTGGAAAGGAGGAAACTCCTTTTCTACAGGGTGCTGCTGACCTGTGGTTCTCTCACTCCTGCCAAGCCCTTTCCTCATTTAGCAAGCCTCAACGTGCAAGGACTTAATCCCTGGCACTCTGTTCTAGCTCCTCTGTGCTGCTCCAGTGCTGCAAGTGGACTGGGAAGCTGGCAGACACGACAACCCATTTCAACCCTTCCCTTGCCATGTCTGAGTCCATTCTGGCAGATTTATGCTGATCCCTTCCTCCCTCTTTTCCCTGTGGCCCAGGAGAATGTGATGCGACTGCGCTCCGAGATGCAGGCGTTCGTCTCTGAGAGTCAGAGGGAGGCTGAGCTGGAGGAGAAACGCCGCTACCGCTTTCTGGCTGAAAAGCACCAGATGCTCTACAACACCCTCCTCCAGTTTTACAGCAGGGTATGGTCCTGGTGTGCAAGAGAGGAGAGCTGGGGGAGCAGGCAGCATGGACAGAGTTGGGGGCATGCAGGCAGGAGGGAGTCAGGGCCGAGCTTCTCCTTAGGTGAAGGCAGCATCTGTGCTTGGACTGGGTAGGAAACCATTTATTTTCTTGCTGTGGTGTCCAGGCTGACTGTACTAGGCTGGGAGAGCACGGTGGGGATGAGGATGGTGCTGACAGGGTGTTAGTTCGGTGTGTGGGTGATGGGAGAGGGAAGGGTCAGGTAGGTGTTTATGGCAGGGTCATTGGCACCACAGGTTATCTGCTGGAGGGTGCCATCCTAGAACTTCACTCCTGTGGGGCTCTTTTTGGCCATTCCCACAAACATAAATGTGAGAGGACTTGGTCTCTAACCTAATGCATGTGGCATCCCTCAGCTCCCTCTGTAGTTGTCCTGCCCTGTCTGTCACCCCTTCTTCTCTCCTCTCTCCCCAGGCCCGGGGCATGATCCAGACCAAGGCGCCACAGTGGAAGGAGCAGCTGGAGGCCAGCCGCAACCCCTCAAACAGCCACCCACAGGGTCTTCTCATGGCTTCCCACAGCCAGGGGTATCTGTCGGGCCGGCTCACCCCCACCCACCTTGAGATGGTAAGGAGCCCATGGACAGCCTCTGCCTTGGCAGTGGTGAGGCTGCAGATGCCCATTTCAAGCTGCAGTCCTTGGCTGACCATGGAATTTGCTGTGTCCTTTGCTGGACAAGATGAAGGGAAGTGTGTATGTGGGTTATAATGGAGGAATGTGCTGGGTCTGGCTTTCTGAGAGGGACTGATTATCTCTCAGAGCATCTCCCACCTGTGGACTTAACCTCCTTTCCTTCCAACAGGCCCAGAGACCCCTTGGTTCTGCCATGAGTGGGAGTAGATCCAGCGTCTTCTCTCCAGAGCCTCCAGAAATGAGACTGTCTCCTCAAGCAGAGTCCCCCCGGCAGCCGCTGCGGAGAACACCATCAGCCAGTATGGCCCATGTCTGGGAGAAACACTGGGGAAAGACACAGTGGTTGGGCTTCTCTGGAAACAGAATTGGGTTTGGGGAGGGACCACAGCTTTATCAGACTACTGGTCCTCAGCCACATCCCTGTACATGGTGAGAGGACAGTGCGTGTGGGAGCTGGGGAGGACAAGGCTGAACGAAGCAGAGGTTGAGCTCAACCTTCTGATCAGGGTCCATCCAGGACAATGCCAAGTTTCCTGGCTGGCTGTGTGAGGAGGGCAACCCACAGGTGTGCAATTTCGAAA
Organism: Nycticryphes semicollaris; assembly: GCA_013400055.1. Lineage (NCBI taxonomy): Eukaryota > Metazoa > Chordata > Aves > Charadriiformes > Rostratulidae > Nycticryphes > Nycticryphes semicollaris. The sequence goes on from VXBJ01002465.1 coordinate 722,754, forward strand.
GGCCTCTTGAACAATGAGCGCTGGTTCTTACTGGAGTTCCCATTTTGGTAATGCACTTTCCCTTGCTCTACCAAATTAAATATTACCCTGCCCTACAGAACCCAGTCAGTTACCTCATGCCTCACCTGTTTTTCCTTCCTGAAAAATTTCAGCTTAAAGTGTTAAAATAAAGGGGAGCAAGGAGACAGGAAAAGACTCAAATGTTTGAATCTGATCAGCCTCAAATTTGAGCAACATTTTCTGGTGGGTGGTGTCCCTGCCCATGGGACATGGTTGGAACAAGATGATCTTTAAGGTCCCCTCCAACCTAAACCATTCTGTGATTCAGTTGCTCTGGTGTGGTTGGGAAGAGGGACAACAGCCAGGCATTTAGTGGGCAGTGCCTGTGCCCTAGCTGTCTGGCCAAAGAGGACATAGTGCAAAGCAAGTGGTTTCAGTGTGAGTTGATTTTCTCCTGCAAGATGAATGTTATGTTATGCCCCGCTCTCTGCCTGCAGAGAAAGGCCATCTACTCCTCTAGGATAATTACTTGACTGAGGAAGCGCCAGTCCCTTTGAGGCAGCGTGGGCCTTGCAGGAGGATGCTGGACTCCAGCCAGACCCCTCTGATGCCTCTTTGCAGGTTTGCTCCCCACTGGCCGTACATCCCGTTCGGGTTCCTTCAGTGAGGCCAGCAGCAGCAGCGAAGGCAGGAGGAGGAGTGGCATGTCGAGAGTGCAGGCTATTGTGGCCCACACGACAGGATCCAACCGGACCCTGCTGCGGTTTGACCCCGGGGATGTCATCACAGTGCTGAAGCCGGATGCGCAGAACGGCTGGCTGTATGGCAAGCTGGAGGGCTCATCCACGTATGTGACAATGGTGCTGTAAATTGTCCTGCTGCAGGCTTGTCGGGTCTGGAGCTGGGAGGCTTAAGCCTAAAACTCTCTTCTTTCCCCTTCTGCTGTGGCCTGGGCACCTGTGTCCATCTGGGGGGAACATTGCCATGTCATGAGCTGTGCCTGGCGTGGGGACTCTCCAAGCCAAGGAGATGTGGTGGGGCAGGGTGAGCATGGATGAACTGCCTGAGGAAGCTCCAAGGGGCTTCGGGTGGAGGGATGCAGTGACCCTCTCCCAGCTTGCATGACTGAGTGACTCCTGTCATGGGACCCAGCTCAGGGCCGTGAACTGCTGGGGTTACCTGAGAGGCCTGCCATTTCTCAGCTCACGCCGCAACTGCTGCCGTACCCTCCAGCACAGACAGGGTATGGAAACTGCTGCACCCAGAGCTTACTGAATTACTCCCTGTGGCGCTGCCAGCCAACACTTATTTGGAAAGCAAACACGGCATCCCTGCACTGTGCTCTGCAGGGAAGCTCACACACTCAGGTGCAAGATGAGCAAGAGCAGTGCCTTTCTTTTTGGGGGGATTTCTGAAGCGGAGCTGCTTCTCCCTGAGGAGGAAGGGATTTCCACAGCTTCCCTGGTGTGCTGGCCTTGGCGATCACGCTCAGTCAGGGTGTCTCTTCCTGGATTGCACAAGCGCTGCTCCCAGGAGCAGGGATTTCGCATGGGCTCTGACATAAATGAGTCCTGCCCCACGCTCAAGGACTGTCTCGCCCATGCACCACGTGGGGGGGTGAAAGATCCACAGAAACCCTGTTGCATGAGGCGGCAGCAGCAGTGGCTTGATTGATGAGTGGAATGGGTGCAGATCAGGAGTGCTGGGTAGCTGGATCTGAAGAGCCACAAACCATGGCTGCCTGGAGCTCATTAATCTCTGCTTCTGTACCCTAGATGCGGCTGGTTCCCTGAAGCTTATGTCAAGCCTCTGGAGCACGCGAGGGAGATGGAAGAGCCGGTCACCAGGTAACAGGAATGCAATTGGCCAGGGAGGAGCTGGAGTGGCTCCTTGCAGGTCACTAACACCAGTGGGGTGCCTGTTTGGGGTGTGCCCATTGGAAAGCTGCAGTGCTCCCATGCTGGAGCATCTGCTGAGAGCCTCACTGGGCCCTGAGATGTCACAAGCTTACCCTTAGTGGCTCCCCTAACGTGTGCGATGTCTTCTCAAAGGTGCTTGTGTCTGGTCCAGTCCAGGTCATGTACATTTTCTCCAGAGACATGTTGTGGATACATGTTTCCACACATGTTGTGGATAGCAACTGTGCTGCCCCCTGTTCATTGCTCTTTGACTCTCATCCCACTGTCTTATGTCAGGTCATTCCCACTGCGAAGCAGTCACAGTATGGATGACATCCTGGACCGTCCCAGCGCTCCTTCCTCTAGCAATTACAGGCCTGCTGCTGCCCAGCCCAGTTTGCCGAACCCACCTCCCCTCTCGGTGGGTGCCAGCAGTCACCAGAGTGGGGTGGCCCCCCCAGTCAGTTCTGGCTCTAAGGTGAGTGCAGGAGGAGTGTGTCTGCATGGAGTGGGCTATGTTTGACTTTCACCCTCCAAGGCACACCTTTTCTGTATTGGCCTGCTGAGACAGAAAAACACCTTCCAGATGTTGGTGTGTGATCTCCTCCTTTCCTGACCTAAGGGGTCTTGTTAGCACTCACCCAGTCTGTTCTTATGCCACCATATCCTGGTGGCCCCTGGCAGTTAACTTTGTGTGTGCAGATCTGCAGTCCCTGGCTTTCCTCTGTCAAGGGACTGCTTTTGTCACTGCCCTTGTCATTTCTCTCTTTTTTTTGCTCACCAGGGGCCCTTCAGTTCAGTTCTTTTCTCCATGACCTCCCAGCCTGATTTCTGGTGGCTCAAGGGCAGCACCTCTTTCTGCTAATAGTAGGATCATGGAGTGATCAGGCTGGGCTGGGAGTGGGTGACCAGCTAACAGAGATGCCGTCCTTTTCCCTTCAGAGAATGGAGAGGACTTTCATAGGGTTTCTATTCTAAATTCAAGCAAGGTTTGGGTTAAAGTCACAGCTGATGTAGGGGAAAAGCTAGGGGCAAAAGCTGAAGGTGCAACCATTTTGGAAAGCCTTACAGCAAATTGTGTCTAACCCATGGCTTGTGGATGGCATGCTGACCAGGAAACCCTCCACTTATCACTGTGTCCAGCTGTGGAGAATTGACTAGTGAGGACAAAATTAAAGCTGAGGACAGGTAAAGGTGAGGACCTGGGAGAGAGAAATATGGTGCTGCCCTTGGGGTGTTACTTGCTCAGTCTCACAGGAGGCTGAGAAACCTCATCTCTGGTCACTGGTTCCAGGCCAGTGAGAGGTATCACAGAACTGGATGGCTCAAAGAGCTGAAAACTGCACCAGTTAATTACTCTTTTTACCCTTCATGTCCTGCTTTGTGGTTTCAGGAAGCCTCAGGCTGTATAATACAGAGGGGAACAGGCTCTGCAGCCTGTCACCCCCTCTGGGTCATTGGTTTCCATCCACTCCCAGGGCTAGGGTGTAAGGATAGACTGGGATCGAGCAATGAAGTGTGTGGAGCATTTGGAATACCAAGGCAGAGTGACTGAGCCTCATTAGAAGTTTGGAAAGACTCAGCCTCACTCTAAAATTCTGCACAAGACATCCTTTAGTTGAGCCAGGAGCAAACTGGTGTCTGCTTGACTTCCTAACCGGAACACTGATAACCACATGTCTGCCACCAGCTACAGAAACTGGCATACTTTAGCAGGCCAGTTGTCACTGATCCTTCCCTATCTACTGGCCAAGAATAAGGGCCACAGGGCCAAGGTCCATCTCTTTCCATCAGGTTGGTCCACTTTTAGAGCAGTATATGTTGTAAGCTACAGCTCTTGAGTTCCCCATGGACGCAGAAAGTGTGTGAGGGCACTGATGATAAACTCTTTGCCAGGATGTGTGGGCAACATGAGGGGGGCATCTCTGGCTGTGCTGGTAGGGTGAAATGTAGCTCAGACTCTCACTGTTTGCTGTGGTCTTCAGATATGACACTTTGGGGATCTGAGGCCTCTCCTTTCTTCCAGAAGACAAAGGGAGGTGTCCCAGGGGAATAGGCAACCTGTGGTGTAGGGACAACCACCACCACAGAAACCAGGGTATTATCTGGAGTGGTGAATTTGTGGGATTGTGCAAAGTTTGAATGAAGAAGGAGTCAGAGCCTCGTTAACAGGACTTGGGCTCCTAACTCACTTAAGTGTTTTGTGAAATCTTCCTCTGTGTGTGCTGTGTCTCCTACCCCATTTTTGTCTCACCATTCCCCCTCCCAACCCCAGATCATTCACTGCTGCCTTTGTTTTCACTGCAGAAATCAGGAGCATTTGATCAGCCTCCTGAACTCTTCCCACGGTGAGTGAGGCTTGGAGCTGTGCTCTGGAATCGTCAGGGGGGAAGGGTGGCATTATTGCAATACTATTATTATCTAATCTTTCGGATTATCAAATGTGGGAGGAACAGGGAAGTGTCTGGAGGAGAGCAATGCACAACCCACCTTCCAGGACAGGAGGTGGGCCTACAGAAGTGGGTGATTCTGGCTGACTGGGAAGGCTCTCTCCTACCTCTGGTAATACAAGGTAGGGCCTGAGCACCCTGAGCAGATGGCCTGCATGCTCCTTCTAATCCAGCTTGGAAAAGCTACAATAGCAGCTTGAAGCCTGAGCATGGAGCTACATGATTTGTGCAACTCTCCCTGCCTGGAAAGCGCTGAGGTATAAGGGACGTGGCGTTTAGCTTTGATGAGTCAGGTCTGTGGAGATGGGACTTGCCATAAATCCCTACTTTCCTTCCCCATGCAGCTGGGCTGGTGTATCCATGTTTCTGGCATGGTACTGTAGCCTCTTTCTGCTCCCTGACTTCTTGCTTGGAGGGTCAGGGGCCACAAGTCTAGAGTGCTACAGCAAGGGACAGCATAATGCAAGTGACCCTTCTTCATGCTATGGAAGAGGGAAGGTGGGAAGCCCTGAGGAGAACCCAAGGGGAACCACATGGCAACTTGCAGCAGAATGTGTTAAGGAAGGAGACAACATACTCAGCAGCCAGCTTAACCATGCTCTTCTCCTTGGCATGGCGGTGGCTGTTTGGCAGGACTAAAAAGCCTTTGCTTGGTCAGTGGAACACCTGCGTGGTCTTTACAGATTTCCTGATGGTTGCCTGTTTCCTTTCCTCTTCCAGAGGTACCAACCCCTTTGCCACAGTCAAACTGCGTCCTACAGTCACCAACGACCGCTCAGCACCCATCATCCGATGAAGTGGGCCTGCAGATGACGGGGAATTTCAGCAGGGAAGGGGGTGGCATACAAGTAATGGGCTGCGACCCCCAGCTGGGCCTTGTACTACCACTCATGGAGTGACCTCTCTCTTCCCCTCTTTTCCCTCTGGGACATGGGGACCCATCTCGCCTGGTTGTCTGGCGTGCTTTAGCCAGTGGCAAGACCCCTGATGCTCTTCTTGGATATCACCCTGTTCCCTTCACCCTGTGTGATGTTACTGTACCTGAGTGAGAGAAGGCTGCTGTTACTGGTGCTGGTGGCCTGGGAGAGGGGATGCTGTGGGTCTGGGAGGTGGAGGAATAGATGGCTAAGATCATCTCTGGCATGGGGCAGCGTTAGCAGGATGAGGAAGGCCAAGCTTTGCTAGCCCCTGTCAGAGGAGGACACTCGCTGAACAGTCCCTTCAGTACCCAAAACTGAACCCCAAAGGGAGGAGGCCACAAGAAGGCTTCCAGCTACACGTTCTGACTGCTGGGGTCTGCAGCACGCAGCTCTCAGCCCCTTTGGCAACTGTGTCTGTTTGTATCCGCATATGCCCCTTCTTGCCCCCACCACGGCTCCTTCCCTTGTTTGGCAGCCCTGGGGCAGGTGACAGTGCCCAGAGCCGCTGCCCTACTCCTTCGCCTATTGTCCTGTGAAAAAGATTTGGGGTTTTTAAAATAAAATGGAGAATGTTGCTTCCATAGCTGTTCCAGCAGCCGGGACATCACCTCAGTCAGAGGACACGGTGACATGGGAGTCTGGCCAGTGCTGGGGCCATGATGACTGCCTGTGTTGAACGCCGCAGTGCCATGGCTCTGCCTGGGGCAACCTCCAACCCAGGGGGCCAGGGCAGACATGGAGGGATCCGGGAGGGCTGCACAACCCACCGCCACCCACCCCTGGCTCCCCCCGAGCTGTCCTGCCACTGGAGGGCAGCAAGCCACCACTTCCCAGCCACCATGGGTGGGCAGGCCTGGCCCTGGAGGACAAGGCCTGGTGACCATCTTGTCCTTGACCGTGCTGTGAGCCCCAGGGCTGCTCAGTGTAGGGGGGAAAACACTCCCTTGGAGGGGTGCCTGCGGCTGTCCCACCAGTCTGTCCGTACTGCCGGGAGCCGGAGGGAGAGGTGGTGACGGATGGAGTGTGAGCAACAGCCAGGGCTTTAGCTGATTAGCCTTATTAATAGAAATTAAACCCTGGCTATAAGTGCTGCAAAGCGCTCCCCCCTCCCCTCCCTACTGCCATGTAAGGCACAGCAGTGGGGCCTGAAGGGGTTTTGGGTGTTTACAACCTGGGCCTTTCCTTCCTGCAATCCCACCTGGGGTGACCCGAGGTTACCCCACATGTGGCCATAGACTGGGTTGTCCCTGGCACCCCACCATTCACCCCCCTGGGTGACAGCTGCTGAGGGGATTCAGTTTGGTGGGGCATTAGGGGTTAGCGAGCTGCGGGTCGGGGTAGGGGTGGGCTGGGTCCTGGACTTTGTGCCACAGCAATTCCTTGGCAGGTCTACCTTGTCTTTGCTGCCTGCTGGGCAAATTCACACCAGGGCTTGTCCGTCCTTCTGCCTGGTGACTGAGGAAGCAGGGTGGGCTTTGAAAGCAGCCCCCTTCCCCCATTTTACCCCTTACTGAAGCATGGGACAGTGCCCTCATCCTCCACTGAACCCCCCTTCCCTGGCATCCTCTCCTCATCACTGACACCCACCCTCTATCACCAGCACCTCTTACCCTCACCCCTTCCCAATCTGCCCCTGTCCCTGTCTGCTGGGGGAAAGGCAAGGAGCCCCATGGCAGCGGGATTACTGGGGGATTCAGGCTGTGGCAGGCAGCCACCTCCTCCCCATTGGCTGGAAAAGCCTCTTAAAAGTGGAGAAGTGCTTTCTGCCCGCTCAGCACATGCCAGTCTCCACCGACTTGAAACCATAAGCGGCTGCTGACCCACATCCATGCTGAAAGCACCGTGGGGTACTACCTGCACCCACAGGAGGTAAGGGGGTCTCCACGTGGGGCATCCCCCTGGGTCAGCCACAGGCGGTTCTGCTGGCCAGCATCGGAGCTGGAGGAAAGCAGGCTGAGAAGGGGATTAGCTCTCTAGAGAGGACATAGTTGCCTTTAAAGAAGGAGCAGGGCACAAGAGACCACTCGCCAGGTGCTGGATTCCTGCAGGCATCTCCCCGTGCCTGGCTGACAGCAAGCTCACCATGGAGCAAAGAGCCAGTGGGACCATCTGACTGGGCACCCTCGACCAGAGCCAGGAAGCACTAGCCAGAGGGAGAAGGGATTGCCGTGGACAGGTCTGCTCAGCCCTCAGAGTCCCAGCCCGTGCTTGGGAGGTCGTCGCTTGATTTTGCAGGTCAGTGGCATGGAGGGATGTTTGCATCCTGGCATTGGCTGACAAAGGGATAGCTCGTCCCAGGCCTGCTTTCTCCTGGTGTTGTCTGTGAGCTGGGGAGGCTGGTGGCATGAATTGTGGCCCTTGCATTTCATAAACAGACACCCATACACCCCCCACATTGTGTGGAGGCATGAGGAGCCACCCTAGGATTTGTGTGAACCTTTCTGGATGCAGCTTGCCTGGCACAGCAGGGCTTTGCTGGGCATTGTCCAGCACCGGCTGCTCTGTGTGCATCCAAGGACTGGCAACCATGGCTGAACCTGTTGACCTGTTGCGTCCTTCTCCCTTCCAGCCAGGGCTTGTGACTTCTGGTGTCAGCACAAGTCTTCCCCTGGCACCCACCTGCAGCTAGCTCTGTGGCAGTGCCTGCTCTGGCCCACCTGCGTGTGATGCACGGGGAAGGGCATGTGCCCATGCTGATGAGCTTTTAGGCCCATGTGAACTTACCCATGGTATTTTTACCTTGGAATAAAGCTCCTTAACTGAGGATAAAATAATAGCAAGCTGTAGAGTGTAAAAAGGCAGGTGCAAAGTACACGGTGTGACCACCACGTACAGCCATGAGCAGAAGAGCCAGCGTATGCTCTGTGATGTTAGGAACAAGGCAGCTCCAAACTGAGCCTGGCTCAGAGCTGGGATAGAACTTCAGCAGAGTTATGCTATATAGCATGTTGGCTTTGGAGGCATCTCCACAGGTGAGCTCCTTTGGTGTACTTCATCTTTTTCAGCCAACATCTAGCTGCAGGCATGTAAAAGCCCCTTCATGCACAGTTGTTTAGTGCTGAGCAAGTGGCTCCTGTAGAGGTACCCGTCCAGCTCCAAACTCAAACAGGACTGATGGATATTTGTCTAATGTGCTCTTCAAAATCAGATGCCTTTGACTCATCATTGACAGAAGATGCTAGAGAAATCTCTGAGGGGCATGCCACCAGTGGACAAATATTTTCTTGCTAGGAAGCTGGGGGAAAAATATGAATTGCAATGATTTAATTGATTAGGACATGATTTGTGGTGTAGGCTAAGGTCAAGAGCAAGCCTGGGGCTTGGAGAGAGGAGCTTGGATAAAAAACAGGTTGTATTTAGTGTCAGTCGCTCTTATTTGGGGTAGCTATGTTCAACAGATGATGCAGTGGTGGAGCACCAGCACAGATTGAGAAATTGTGGTGCTTTTACAGCAGATCACCTTTTGTCCAGCTGTACACAGCTTGCCAGTCAAGTGGAGCTGGGAGACGAGCAGCAGGCAGGTAATGGCAGAAACAGAGGGAGACTGTTCAGTCTGGCTGTCCTGGTGCTTGTGATCCAGATAACACCAGGAAGGGTGTGATGGGGAAGGGATGGGTGTCTGGAGAGTGTCTAATTAATCTTTTCTTCCTTGCAATGATTCTTTGCTTTGAAAATATCCTCATAGCACCCTGTTCTCAATTAATGTATCTGCCACTTGGCACAATCCCTGACACCTGGGCTGGGGGGGAGACTGAAGTAGCCTGCACCATCCCCTGTAGTTCAGCTCAAGAGTTGTTAGGATATGGCCCCATCCAGAAGGAAGAGCTGCCCCAATCCACACTCAAAGCCAGATCCTGCTCCCTTTTTCATGGCTGACGGGGTCCTGAAAGTTTGGGGATCCCTGTGGCAGGGACCTGTTGTGGTGGCAGATGCTCGGGTGTTGTCATGAACAAACCCTCAAGTGTTTTCAAGAGCAACGATCCCCTGCGGAGGGGAAGGAGGGAGACTGCTATGGGTGACCAGTGACTGTGATTCCACACTTCCCTCCACACATCAACCTTGTCTTGGGCACCTGGCTAAAACCAACCAGCCAAGATAATCCTGTGCCTCCTCACATTGATGCGCTGTGGGTGTAGGTGCCATGTGCCTTCTGGAGGGGTCCAGAACTGGCCTAGTTGCCCTTGTCTTGCAAGTCCCTCTCCCAGCATCCCCTAAACTATAGTTTCAGACCTCTCCCAGACCACTTCCCAGCCCTGTTTCCAGCTTTGGCTCTGCAGCCTGAGAAAGACCAGTCGCTCTTCTTTTCTGCAAGATTCATGGGTGTCACAGGGTAGGACCACCTCTTGCCAAGTAAAGGCCCTTTACCTGGACTCTGCCCCAGCCTGTGACAGCCATGCTTTTGCCTGTAGGATTTGCACTTGTTTAACCTGCAGAGCAACAGCAGTGCTATGGGAATCAGAGCAAGTCATCTCTGTTGCTTGGAGGACATGAAGAAGAGGGACTGCCTGGAAAAATGCATCCAGATCCAAAGGTGTCCATAGGAGTATCCTTGTCCCTTCAGCAGTCTCCAATCAGCATGTGACTGCTGGCATTTCCCATGACTCCCAGTGCCAAGGGATGGGGACATTGCCACCATCTTCAGCCAAGGGAGCTGGGAAGAGAGAGCATCCACATTGGCAGTGTACTACCAGCGGGATGATCATAGGGCAAACCAGACCTGGCAAATCTCAGGGAAGGAGAAAGTCCACTGGCTTTCTAACACCTGTCTGTTACTACTTAGGAGCATCTATAATCAAAGGCAAATGATGTTTTTGCATACAGGTGTGAAAACAAGCATGGCTGACCAAGAAACTGAGGCCAATGGGGCTGGAAGGGGCATAGCACAGACCTGATGACTATAGAAGAAATGAGAAAAACATACCCACAGCAGCTAACTGGAGCAAAATTCCTGGGCAGCTTAACAGCCCTGAGAGCAACTCACAAGACATCCCCTCTAATTCCCTCCTTCTCCCCACTTAGGCTTTGTTCCAGCCCCTCCACATAGGTACATAGCCCTAATCTCTCTGGCATGCAAATAACCACCACCACCACCGGCTTGCCCATGGTCTCCCCCTTCACCCATTTTCCAAATCTGGTCCCTCGCAGCAGGGACAGGAGGGTGGTGGAGAAGGCTGTGCACAGAGACTTCCCAGAGGAAAGCACAGCAGGGTTAATGGACTTCCTGTGGCTCACTGCTAGAGGCATCTGTGGCAAAGCAGGTCCTGGAAGGCTCCCAGATAGAGCAGACCAGGAAGGGAGAGGCTCAGAGGAAAATCTTGAGCACCAGTTGGGGATCACTCTCACCTCACATCTCTCTGCAGGCAAGGCTGCTCTTCACTCTCACCTGGGAGCTGTGACTCTGCTTGGCTGTGTCTGATCAGGGTTTATGGAGCTGTGGGCTGCCCTGAGCTCAGGGGATCCTTCCTACCTCTGCCCAGCTATGGCTTGACCTTGCACCCTGAAGCAAATCCTGCCTTTCCTGGCAGGATGAAGGTGCTGAGGGATGATGTGGTCCCCCAGTGAGGATCTTGGAGCTTGGAAACCAGAGAAACCTTGTACTCAATGTTTATCTGTTATGCTTTTCTCTTCTTGCAGTGCCTAGAAATTTCTCTCTCTCTCTGTTGCTCTACCTTCTCCTGGTATTCCTTTCCCCTCCCAGGCTAGACAATGGGGAGAGCTGACCCAGAGGAAGGGCATCTCCCACCTCCTGTGAAGCCCCCAGACGGTGGCTGGGGCTGGATTGTGCTCTTTGGCTGCTTTGTGATCACTGGCTTCTCCTATGCCTTTCCGAAAGCCGTCAGTGTCTACTTCAAGGAGCTCATGAAAGATTTCCATGTGGGCTACAGTGACACAGCCTGGATCTCCTCCATCATGCTGGCCATGCTCTATGGGACAGGTGATACTTGGATATGCTTCCCCCTCCCTAACTTGTGCCTCCCCTGCCCTGCTACAGGCCCAGGCCTTGTCCCCATGGGCTCTCCTCACACTCTCTGGCCTGGTCAGGAACGAACATGCAGCACCACTTCTCTTCTGAAAGTGTGCTATATTTCATGTCCCTGTTTCCTCTGCCCCAGGAGACCGTGGGGGTCAACCCACCCGCCCCCCAGTTAATAACATGGGGTTTGCTCCCATGGCTGAAGTGCTTTCCCTATCACACCAAGCCCCTTCGTGTTCCTAGGTAACAAGAGGCTGAAGGCAGGGGAAAATAGAAGTCTCCACACTGTAACCTCTCTCCCTTGGCCAGGCCCAAGGACTGTGTATCTAAGCAGCCAAGCAGTGATCTCTGTCATTAGTGTTTCATCTTCCCCAGGTGTCCTGCTTGTGCAGACTACCCCTTCCCAGTTGTCCTATCTCCTTCTAGACTCCTACTGTGTCTCCTCTGTTTCTTCCCAGGACCAGTATGCAGCATCATGGTGAACCAGTTTGGCTGCCGGCCCGTGATGCTCATCGGCGGGCTGCTAGCTTCCTCTGGGATGATCCTGGCATCTTTTACCACCAATATCATTGAGCTTTATCTGACAGCTGGCGTGCTGACAGGTGAGAGCCCCAGGAGCTGGGAGGGATAAACTTGTCTGGGGAAGAACCAAGACCATGTTCTATCTCCCTTAAGCATTGCCTTGTCTAGCATCAGGTCACCCCTCACCTACTTGCACCTGCTCACAGGAGGCATCTAGTCATACCTGTGGGAGATGCATCTTCTGCATCTAAACAGACAGGCTCTTTGGTTGAAGGGAAAGGGACAGAGAAATTGAAGTGATGCCCAGTGATCATGGCATCTGGGATGGTATCCATATATCGTAGGGGAAGGAGGAAAATTTCCTGTTTAAGGTACAAGTCCTGTCTAAACATGGCCAGAGCTACTATATTCAAATAAAATTCATGTAAACAGGCTGTTGTAGCCCATATTCTCCAGGGGTAACCCACCAACATGAAGGAGTAGACATTTATGAGGAACATATAAATCCCATCATGGGATTTGTAGAATAGTCTGAGGGGAGTTTTTAGCTTGTTCCAAACTATATCTCATGTTCTTGCATTCCCTGTCTCCTTCCTCACTCTGACCTTTGTGTAGGTCTGGGTATGGCGTTGAACTTCCAGCCCTCACTCATCATGTTGGGCACCTACTTTGACAAGCGTCGACCTCTTGCCAATGGACTGGCTGCTGCTGGGAGCCCTGTCTTCCTTTCCTCCCTCTCTCCACTGGGGCAAGTGCTGCTGGAGAAGTTTGGTTGGCGAGGAGGGTTCCTTATCATGGGGGGCCTTCTGCTTAACTGCTGCACTTGTGGGGCAGTCATGAGACCCCTAGATATGGGCATGAAGCGGAAGATGGAGAAGGCTCAGGACAAATATGAAGCCAAGGAGATGCTGCCCATAGGAGGGAAATCAGAGGAGGGAATCAGCACCGCTGATGGAACCAAGAAAGTCAAGAAAGCCAAGAAGAAGCCCAAGAAAGGAAAGAAGCTTCTGGATTTTAGCATCTTTTCCAATCGGGGGTTTATCATTTACACTATTTCAAAGTTCATCCTGGTCTTGGGTCTCTTCGTGCCCCCCATATTGCTGGTCAACTACGCCAAGGACACAGGTGTACCAGACACAGAGGCTGCATTCCTGCTCTCCATCATTGGTTTCATAGACATCTTTGCCCGCCCGGCCTGTGGCATGGTGGCAGGGTTGAAGTGGGTCCGCCCTCACGTGTCATACCTCTTCAGCTTCGCTATGCTTTTCAATGGCTTGACAGACATCTGCAGTGCCAGGGCTAGCAACTACACGGGGCTGGTCATCTTCTGTGTCTTTTTTGGCATCTCTTACGGCATGGTGGGGGCACTGCAGTTTGAGGTACTGATGGCCATTGTTGGGTCCCAGAAGTTCTCCAGTGCCATCGGGCTGGTCCTACTCATCGAGGCTTTTGCTGTGCTCATCGGTCCACCCTCTGCAGGTAGGTTCTCTTGCTGCAAAACACATAAGTTTGGCTGCCATTCCATTGGTACCGCAGGCGTTGGGCATGGGCACGGGCACGGCACTTGAAGAAAGACCCTATTTCTCAACTTCAAATTTCCCCTGGAAGCTGAGTTCTGGAGTGAGAGCTCCCAGTCTCATTCCAGGTACCACGACATTAAATCTGAGCAAGGGCAGAAAATGGCAAATGATACTTCTCTCTCTGCTTTGTTCAGAGACCTGAGCAATGGCAGGCGTACAGAGCTATGCAGTGGTGTGACTTTCACTGTCCCTCAATCCTGATCAGGGACACTTCCCTCTCTTTCATGCTGGGAGCCAGGTCTCTGCCTTCACTGCCAGCGCTGTATAAACTCATGTTATGGGTAGGGGTCAGGCATGTGCTGCAGGCAAACCTTTTGAGTGTCTTCAGTAGGAAAAGACAAGGATCATTCAAGTTCTCTTTGGTGTCCGTGGCCTTTTGATTGCTGCTGTGAATAATTATCTCAGTTTGTGTTGATCCCAACCCCAAGGCACAGGCATTTTGGTGTCAGTCAATTCAAAGCAGCTTGTAGAGCCACCGGAAGCATTTGCTCTTACTTTTTTTAGAGAGGATGAAGCCACTCACAGCTTCTCAACCAATCTAGTCTAGGCCACAGTCCGTGGTCCACAAACAACCCATAAATAGGCTGTTGAAAGGGGAGAGCCCCTTCACCCAAGAGGCTGGTGTATGTTCTTGTGAAGTGTCTGATCAGGTCTGAGAAAGCTAAGTCATGCCGAAGGATCATTTCCAAATTAAGTGCAGTTTCCTGCACGTGTGATTTGTGAGGGTCAGGAACAGACCATGGGCAAATCCTCAGGCAGAAACCACTCCGTTGCTTCTTGCATTCCCTTTCTTCAGCGGCAACACGTGGGCTAATGCTCATCAGCAAAGACCTCTGTGTGAATGAGCCTTTTCCCTGCATGTTTCCCCAGCTCTGAGTGAAACCCACTCTCTGCAACTCTACCCAGCTCTCAGGTGAAAATTGGTGGCCAAGAGAAGACCCTCTTGATGCTAATAATAATTCACGTCACGTCTTACAACCTGTGGGGTGGTTGGCAATCCCAGACCAAGGGTGGTAAAGAAATATGTACCTGGGAGGCAGCTGCAGAGAGATCATGAGGGGACAGGGGGATTTAACAGTGCCTTGCTCCAAGGAGTGAGGCACACCAGTGGGTGGTGATGGAGGCCACCCCTTACCCCTCCTGCCTTGGTTCAGCCGTGTCTTGGTACTGTGCACAGGCACAATGGGACACAGACGGTGCTGGGTCACCAAAGAATGGTGTTGGAATCAAGTTGTGGTTCCCACCTTCCCCCAGGGGTACCCGCTGACTGCAAGGACCCTCATGGTATGGGAAGCTTGAGTGTGCTGGCAAATCCCACCTCTTGGAGTCAGTGGAACCATGCTTGTCTGGAAGAAGGGGGAAGGGTTGAACAAAGTGGCTTTGTTTGGTGTAATCCTCCTGAGCTGCTTCCTGCTCCGTGGGGCTGAGGGGGTTTGGCACAGGATAAGCTGCACACACACATACACACATACACACGCACGCGCACGCACGCACAGGCTCCTTGCTCGCCACCCAGCTTGGATGAACAGGGGCACATTCAACCGGGGAGGAATTCGCCACGTGCCTCCCCTGACTGCTCCAGGAGGCACCTCAGTGTGCTCTGGGGCTGGTTTCAGGCCACGCACTGTAGTGCAGCAGGGACTGGTGGGTCACATGTGCTGTCAGGAGCACGCAGGACTGGGATGAAGCCTGTGGTCACCACGAACCCATCCTATAATCAGTGGGTGCCATCCTGACCCAAACGAGGTGGCTGCTCAGGCTCTCCAGCACTGAGGACGGAGAACCTTCCATCCATTGCCAAGTCTGGTGCATTCAGAAAGTGCACCAAGAACATCTTTTTGGCAGACGAATCATCAGGTGTTGATGTGAAAGCCAAAGGGATTTCTCTGCCAAAGAGATGTTTCTTCTCTGAATGTCTTCCTGACATGACAGCTTAAGAAATAGCAATAACCTTCCCAAATTTTGTTTCTTTTCTGAGGCTGGACAAGCCAAGTCCTCAGAGGCTCACCTCACCTTGGCAAGAAGAAAATGGCCCACCATGATGCGAGACAATAACATCAGTGTGTCACAACTATTTAACCTTGTCCAAACAAAGGAAAACACCAAACCCACACTCTTACAGTACTTTCCCTGGCAGTACAGTGTGACTCTTGTTCAGAGTGATTTTTAGGTATTTTTTTGCTCTTCCCTTGAGAAATGGGGTGTGCTATTGTAGGAGTGCATAGCCTGAAGCTGTCTCATTTCTCCAAACACCAGGCCGCTTGGTTGATGCTCTCAAGAACTACGAGGTGATCTTCTACCTGGCAGGCTCAGAGGTGGTACTCTCTGCTATCTTCCTGGCCATGGCCACCTACTGCTGCCTGAACCGAGGGAAGAAAAAGGAGTCTCCCCCAGAGAATAACCCCCCAGGTGGTGGGAGTGACACTGAGGAAGCAGAGTCTGACGTGCAGGAAGCTGAGGAGCCCAGCAGTGACAACCACCAGCCAACCCACAACACCGACAATGCCATGGCGGCAGCCAGCGAGGAGGCCAACCACGTGGCAGAGGAGCAGAGCGGGGAGGGAGGCGGGTGTCCCGAGGGGGACGGGGAGGTCTTGGCACGAGACGGCTGCAACGCTGACCAGACGGTGGAGAGGGACAGTTTTTAGCCGGGGCAGAGGAAGGGGGATGTATAAAACTGGCCAACATTTGCGTGCACCCCAGCGTGGGAGGGTAGGTGGGCTACGGGGGTGGAGAAAGTTGGGACAAAAGTGGATGTAAGAAGTAAGAGGGGGAGGTATAAGAGTAGCTGGTCCTTATGTACATATGCCCACATACCTACCCAGTGATATGTCTGCTTGCATCCTGCACCCATGCTGGTACAACGCAGGCTCAGAGCAGCCCGAACACCAAGAAGTAAAAAAACAAAGAAAAAAATAGAAAAAAAAAAAAAAAAAGATAATCTTCTTTCCTCAATTCCAAACCAGCCCTGGAAAAAGTCTTTTGAAGAGGCTGCCAAGGACTCTCCTTTTCCTTCTGCATCGTCACCATACAGAACACAAACAATTAGAGACTCTTTGTAATCAAATCTGGTACATTTTGGTCTGGTGTCCGTGCTTCCTCCGTCCCAGTTCTCCGGTCCGGTTGGGATAGGGCCAGGCCTAGCTGGCTGTAAGCTTAGGAGGAGGTGGAATTTGTAACTGCCACCTGGGCCACCTCCAGCTGCAGCCAGCGTGGCAGGAGGTAAGACACTGCCTTCCCTGCGATACCTCCCCGGGGGCACTGCCAAACTGGTGGGACACCAGTTCCAACCACCTACAGCATCTTTGGTGGGTGGTACACGTGGTGCTGCTTTTCCCAGCAGGGAAAGGCACTGGGTTGGAGGCCGTTGCTGAAGGTGCCAGGAGAAGCCATCTAAGAAAGGCTAATGCCATTAGGTAGAGCGGCCACGAGCCGGAGCCTCGCCGGCCAGGAATAGCCAGCTTTATCTAGGCTGAAGTGAGTCCTGTTGACCTGTGAAGGGAACAACTTGGCCCCTATGGGGGTGGGGGTTTCAGGGCAGGTAAATAGCCGCGTCCCCAGCGATTATCCACTCAGCAGGAACAGCACCAGACGCCCAGGTGTTTTCCTTTTAAATAGAGGAAAACCCCCTTACGTAAAGGAATCAAAGGTGAGGCAGAAGGACAAGCCGCAGGCCCTGGGTGCCGCTAAAGGAGGGTGTTGGAGCACGTGGTAAGTCAGGCATGACCCCCTCAGCCCCCCCCACTCCCCATGGCACTGGTGGATTTCTAGATTCAGAGAGGACAACCTTCCCTGGCATGCTTAAACACCTCCTAATCTGCTTTAGGACTGGATCTTTTATAAAAACACCCCCAGCCAAAGCCCTTTCTTCCGGTTTCCTGAACTGCTTCACCTCAGAGGCCCTGGGGGAACCTGTGACTACAGCCAGGGATCAAAAACTAAGCAGAGGGCTATTGGGAAGGCAGCTGATGAGACCATCAAAACGGGGGTTTCATTCCAGACCAGCCTGAACACAAATTAAGGGGTAATGGGTGAAGCCTGCAGGACCCATAAAGCTGTTTAGACCCAAAGGGGGAGCGGGGAGATGAAGGGAAGAGTTTAATTCTCGATGCTCCCAAGCAAAAAGCAGGAAATGATGAGCAAAATAAAGCTGCTGGAGAAAGAGTTTAAGAGGAGACATAAGAACTGGAAATTGGAGGGGAGAAGGCAAAGTCCATGATGGGGCTGTGCCCTGTCCCACCTTAGGTAACACCACCCTTATTAGCTCTCATTGTCATCCAGTCACAGAGATGATTTTGGGCTTTTTTTCCTGTTCAAACCCACTTAGAAACTTCCCAAATCAGACTAAGCACTACGACAACCCCCAGATAGATGCAAAGCTCTGAGAGAATGAGCAGCGAGCAGCCAGGGTGGTGGAGACCTGTAGGTATCCCTTCACTGCTCCCCAGACTTGTTTTCCCCTCCCTGCAAGGTAAGGCCTCTGTTTCTGCTTGCCTGGACCAAGTTGTTCTTGCAGCACTTACCCCAGCAACCCTAAACCCCCTCCCTTATTCACCCAATGCCCCCTCCAAGAAGTAGCCGACAACTCCCCCGAGGTCCAAGGTCCACAACAGTAAAGCAACTGCCCTCATCAGCACCAAGCAGGTCAGGAGAACAAGGTCCCCTCTGTTTCCTTGTCACCAGTCATTTCCCACCAAGCCTCTCGCTCATAAATCTTTTCACAAAAAAAGCCTAAAAGAAGGCCCTCGGGGCACCATATCTTGCCCCACACGGTGCTGTGAGATACCCAGCTCTCTTCCTTCCCCTCCACCACTCAGGTTGCAAAAAAACCCCACAACCCTGGGGTGGTTGGCTTTCAGGTGGGCTCCGCTGAAGCCTTGTTCTCCCGTTCCTCTTAACTGCTCCGCATTTTGGCACAACTAACAGCTCGGAAAGAGGATCAGGGACTTAAGGGGCAGCTCAGGCTTGTGATGCAACAGCTGAGCAACGCCTGGAGAAGCTGGTCCTGGAGGGGCGCAAGGATCCCACCAGGTTGGACTGGTGGCTTTACAAGGCCGCTGTTCCCCCCAGAAGCCAAGACGCTGGTACTGCTGGGAGGACTGGCCTTGCTACAGCATTTATAAGCCTCCTCCTCTGGAAACCTGTGCTGTAGTGACCGCTGCTTCTTGGAGTAGAGATTATCCACCAGTATGGGCAAGGAAATAACGGGCAGCACGTAGTAACAAAAAAAAAAAAATTACTAAAGAAAACCCATGAAGGACAGGAAAGGAAATGTCACATTTTTCTTTATTAGGGACAACAGTCAGTACATCAGAGTCCGTTTATATCTTCCAGAGCAGCTTGACCATGGATGGCTTTCTTCCAGGAACCCACAGAGATGAAGCAGCTCAAAAAAAAGAAAAAAAAAAAAAAATCAAAGAGAAAAACCAAACCAAACATTTCGATCATAAATTAATGCCCTTAAATAACTTATTTCCCTACCACTAGAACGTAATGAGAGAGAAGTCCAAACCCCTGCCTCTGGGAAGCACAACACTCCTGGCAGTTGTGCTGCCCGCCAAAAGAGAAAGTGCCATCTGCATCTGGGATCAACCCCCAAGGATGGAGGCAGGAGAAGAGAAAGGGAAGGAGGAAAGAAGCAGCCTCAAGTTTTCCTTTTCCCCCCTCCTCTTGCCTCGTGCTGGGGAACGGGACGTGAGCTACTGCTTCCCGGCTGGCCCAAGGGCAGCACAAAACGGTTGCGCAAAGAGCAGAGCAGGGGGTGGCAGCCTAGTCACGCTTGGCGCTGAAGATCTCAAAGCCTCTGCCTACAGGCCATGTCTTCTTCTCTCCGCGAGGATTTCTGTCTCTCCTCTCTAGTTTAAGAACGGGGCATCTTCTTTGTGGTTCTGAGGTGGTGCCTGCACAAGGACAGAGTGTGCAGGACCGGCCGCACACCCTCTAGAAGCACGTTTGGTCACTGTCTGTCACAAGGTGCCACAGGAGAGGAGAACGACAAAACGGAGATGCCTGCAGCTTTGCTGTTATTCCCAGGAACCTACTCCCACGAATCTGCCTGCCTCGGACAAGTACCCTCACCCCTGCATCCCTGCCGAGTAAGGGGGCTGCTTCCTAAGCCAGGTCCAAGGGAAGAGACTTCCAAATCTTTGCAGCAGGACTGCAGCAGCTCAGCACGGCAGGCAGCTACTTCCACCAGCTCTGAGAGCTTCCCCCAGCCCCTCGGATGGGGGGCGATCACACGCACCACCCACCAGTTTGAGGCACCACCTTGGACTTGCCCCCATTTCTCAAGAACAGTGGTGCAGAGACCCAGGAGTGGTGGCAGTGACCATCCTGCAAAAATCGGTCCTGCAGCCCATGGGGACAGGTGGAAGGGACAGAGGAAGCTTAAAACAGGCCAGAGAGAAGGAAGTGTGAAGACAGCGAGCAGCGGGGTGAAGAAAACAATGCTGGTGCTAACGCTTTCCCACAGCACAAGGGGAGGACAGAAGGGAGCTGTTCTCACCATTTGCAATCATCTCCAGATGTTTTAACTGGCTTCCACGTGCCAGAGGGGAATGGTGCACCCCACACACCCAGCAGCGTCCCGTCTGCACACAGCGTCACGTCGGCGGTGTGGCAGCAGATTTTTTCCTCCCCACACCTCAGTTACCCGAGTTGGGCAGCAGAAGTCTCTGGAGGAAAAAGGAATATCCAGGCAAAGCAGCAAGGCAAGAGAGGCAAGCAGAAGTTGGCCCCAATCCAACCAGCTACCCCCAACCAAAGCAGAGGAGGAATCCCAGTCTGGACATACACAGAAATCACAGAGGATGAATTGACATGTGAAATACATGTTTTTATAACAGTCTGTAAAGTCCTTCCTCTGGCCATGCTGACACATTCAGGCATCATCAATGAGCTTTTCACCATTTGCCTCCTCCTTCCTGCTACCCTCTCTCTCGCTTCCTCCTCCTCCTTCTTCGTCCTCTTCTTCCGCCTCATCTGTGTAGGTGTCCTTCTGCCCATAGTTGAGAGTCGTGCGGGCAAGGTCCACCTCAATGGGAAAGACATCTGCGTCTCGGAGCACGGCATAGCAGTCGTCGTAGTACTTGGACATTGTGGAGACAAAGCGCTGGAGCTGGAACACGATGTCTTGCACTGTAGCAGAGACAAGTTGGGAACCAAAATCAGGCAAAAGAAAAAGAAAAGATCCTTCAAAAGCAGAGCACGAAGGCTGTGACCAGGCCTCCCTCACCAATGTTAGTTACAGTCTCCAACACGTTCATCCCTTTTGGCCCCTGAGGGTGGATTTCTCGGGCACGGCCACAGAACGGTTCTTCAGCAGAGACTTCTAAGCTGAGACGAAGGAGGAGCACGAAGGCCAAAGCTGGGTGTGCCAGACCCCTTCAGGTGCTGGATGCAGCAGCGGTACTCACCGTGTTTCTGATCCAGGAGCTCTATTTTCTCCAGCACATCCTTCCTCATCTTGGCAAAGCGCGTGCGAGCCTCCTGACGGCAACGTAGGATAAGGCGGTATTCATAGTTCCCCGTGCTGACCCGGTAGAGGGGTTCGCCCAGAGCCTGCCAAAAACACGGGGCCGTTTTAGACTCCCACAACAGTGCAGTCTCACGATGACCTTGGCCTATTGCAGCCCCCTCGGGCTCACTGCAACTGCAGTCAGGAAGTTGGAAACATTAGGAACGCTGAGGCACAACCACCACCTGGCGGTCAGTGGGACGTTTTGAAGGCCAAATACACACCAACCAAGGTAAAGAAACGCAGCACTACTAGGCAAAGACAGAAGGACACCTTTCAGCTCAAGTGTGGAGAAGGCTTCTTACCTGAGCTATTCAGGCAGGCACCAGGAACGAACAAGTCTAGGGTCTGAGGAATCTATTAATTTGTATTAATTGCACAAAAAATTCTGCCCTCCTCTGCAAGCTTCCCTCTATATTGATTGCCTGACACATTGTACATCTACACAGGGAACCCTGTGATATCTACAACCATCCAGCGCTGGAAGCTGTTGGGTCTGCAAGACCCAGCGCTGGAAACCAGTAGGGATGGACCTATACATTGCCCCACAAAAGAGTTTTGAGAGAAGGGGGTTAGGTCTGTCAGCAGAACACCATTCTTCTCTTGCACCTGTAAACGTAACATGCCTAAAAATCCCGTGTTACTATGGCTTGGCACACTGCACGTGCCAAACCCCAACTCTGCTGGGCAAGGCTGGAATTCTTTCCTTCACATTTAGCAGGGAAGATGTAATTAAACGTTGCGCTAGGAATGTTTTATTCCTTCCTGGCAGTGGGAATAGGGCATTCTAAAAATTCAAATCCCTGCTCTGAGGTCGATACCTCGGATAAAACAAGATCTTGCTTTTATGCAAGGAAACTGGGCACGTAAGGGAACACCTTTAGCTATCCTAAACAGAGCTGTTAAGCATTCGTCGTAAAACTCTAAGCCAGACAGCAAATTGTTACTGCAGAACACTGCCAGGGTTTGTTGGGTTTGGGGGTTTTTTTTTGGTTAAGTATTTTGATTTTTAAGCTACCTATATTTGGGAAAAACCCTATTGTTAAGAGAGATTCTTTAATCAGTTTTCCTCAGCTACAAATGCAGCTTTCACATGTGTTCTGCAGGAGAAGCTAAACCTCCGTTTCTCAGAAAACAAGTCCAGAATTACGGATAAGCTGTACACTACACTCAAATGGCATCTGTGAAGATAACACCTTAATCCTCCTTACACAAGCTAATATGATTTAAACGCTGAGACAGGCAACCACCGAGCAAACGAGCTGCAGGGGAGATGTCTGGTCCCTCCTACTGTTCCACAGCACCAGCAATTCATGACAGTTATCAGCAGTGCTTCCTAAGGAGCATTTAAGGATCTCCAGTTTCTAATGTACTAAGGACAAATGTGTGCACTTTGTAGGACACATGCACTCGTTTGGATGCAGACAGGCAGAGAGAGGATCGCTTTTGCAATTAGAAGGCAAGTGTGCGCAGGGGAGCTGCAGAGGCAGAGCGTGCAGTTGTCACCGCCACAGGACTGGTACTCACAATGCAGCTGTATTCTTCATCATCCATCTCCTTGACTTTCAGGCAGTAAGACTTCGTAGGAATATGAAAAAAAAAAAGAAAGGCAAAAAGCAAACCAAGAAGGAAATTAGAAGAATTAGAAGCAATTTCATTATCGCTCATAGCTATAGGGTTGTACCACTTCAAGCCTTCCATCAATGCTGCAGCTAGGGACACCAGGGAAAGCACAGAGGGATCAGAGTATATTAAACATTCCAGGTGGAAATAAAATCTATTTAGAGAAAAATGGGGAGAGAAAACGATGGGGGAGAGAGAAGGCACTTAATAGTTACATTACAGGAGCAAACGCTTTAGGTAAGTATAATCTAAGGGAGCGAAAAATCCTGCATTCATCTATTGTTTGGGAGAACACAGTACCAGAAAAGTATGAGGAGGGAATAATTTAAGAGGGGGAACAAAAAGCTACATTGTGGGAAGGACTGATGTGTGAAGAGATGCTGCCATATTCACTTGCCTCGGGGCTGCTGCTCCAAATACTTCTCTAAACTGTTAAGAAGAAATAGATTCCTACAGTTACAGAACAGATGCACTTAACAACCCCAACCTGGTTTTTAGGGTGTAAAAAAAACAAGAGGTGAGTGGAATGGAGAAGGAGGGGGGAGGAAAGCATGGTCTAAATGAAAAGAAACACAAATTGACAGTGATTTAATCAGGCTAAAGAAAAACTACCCAAAACTACCTGAAAAATACAGACTCTGAGGCTGGTGAGCTGTTCAGGGAATTTCAAGAGCCTAAGTTGCATAAGAACTCTTTATAAATAAATGCAGAAATTAATTTGGTTGTGTAGAAAAGAAGTCATCTAGGTTCTGGGAGATCTCTCTTACCAATGAGAACAATTGGGTCAAAAGCAGATATCTGAGTAATCTGGCAATCGGCAAAGAATTGGAAAAAAATAATACATTCTTGCATGGATTGTGGAAGGAAGGACATGTGACAGTACAGGCTGTGTGTGACCCTCAGGGTAGGATTCTAGGAAACTTAATTTCAACCAGCACTAAAAAACCAACCAACCAAAAAAAAAACCCAGCTCACCAAATATTCAAATTTGACATCCAGGTATTTTTTGATAGTCAGCCTTGTGTCAGGAATGGCTTTATTCAGATACGTATTCAAGTCAGTCAGCATCTGCAAGAGAAACATCCTGTTGCCGAACGCAATGTTGCGCCAAAAAGCATGACTACAATTCATCAAGTGCAACCTCCAAACCAGCACAGGTCATGAGACTGCCTCGAGTTAAGTCTTTCAAGCTAGGGTGTATCTGAAAGAAAATAATTGATCTTGACTCCGAATTGCCACGGTTAGAGCATCCGCTGCAGTCCCTGGCAAGTGGTTCCGGTGTTAGAAAAGCACGTCTCGCTTCTAGTCTGAATTTGTGCTCTTTCAAATAATCTTGTTCTGTTTTCAACTAGTCCTGGGAACTGGTCTCCCCGATTCAGAGGCCCATTATCCAACACTGTCAATCCAACACGGCACATAAAGCAGTGCCCAAATCAACATTTAACACTCTCTTTGCTAAACTACGTGGACAGATTCCCTGGATACTCTCACTCAAATATGTCGACTGAAATCCTTAAAGTGTTCCTGGATCACTTACCTAACATCTTTTAAACTTAGTGACATCTTTTAATTACGAGTACTAACATCAAGGAAAACGCTCTAGGGACTACACTGATCAAACTACCTCTTCATCCCCAAAAGAAATGGAAAGTAATATACTCATGTGCAAAAAGTCAAAGGGACAAGCTTGATATATTCGTTATGTTACCTCTTAGGTTCTTTCTCAAGAGAATTCCCCAAAGGAAAGCAAAGACAGTTCTTCCCAGAATGAATGACTTATAAGACCACAACTTCAAACACGCACTTCCGCCTTTCTAGATTCCCCTCTTCTCCAGACCCTCCACTCCTATGGTTAAATTCTTTACCGGCTTAATTGTTTTCAGAAGGTGAATCCCAAACTTCTCAATGTTGCGATGGGCATCAGCAAATTTCACGAAGGCTTCACTGGCAGCTGGCTGAGGCTCCCGTACACCAATGACAGAGAAAACATCTCCAAATGCTGCATGAAGGTAATAAATGCAAACAGATGAAACGAGAGGTTGACCCTGGAGAAGAATCTTCCCTCCAGTATTACAGCTCCTTCCCATAACCTTGCCATTAGCTGGGGAATGAAGCTACTTAATTCCCTCAAGGCCAGAAGTTGGCAGGGAGACATTTCTTCAATGTCTCATGTGGAAGACAAGGCCTGTGTTAGCACCATAACAGCTCATGGCAGGAGAGCAGCCCTTCCCAGCTCACTTCTGCAACCCTTAGTTTGCTTGGGAGAGGGAATCACATATCTAAGTACCAATGAAAAGTCCTGAAACAGGAGGTTAAAGATTTCTGCTCCCTTCACTCAAGGCTCTTTACCTCTGTGTGTCTGGGATAACTCAAAGAAAGCCCTGAGGAGGCTCTTGGTGTGCTCTGTCAAGCCTGTGATGGAAGACAGAAAAAACACATAAGTCGTTGCACCGAAACAATGGAAGCATCCTTCTCTCCCATCTGGTGTCTGATGGAAGACACAGCTTACCTTTGTATAACTCTGCAGTCCTCTCCAGCTCCTCTAATCTCTTCACTAGTCCATCTAAATGGAAAAAAAAAAATAAAAAATCAGAATACAGAATTACAACAGTCAAATCTAGGACATGGTTAAGACTTGACCAGCTGGAAAACCACCAGATTCCTATTTTTGCTTCAAGCCTGTCCCCTGGTCCACTACAGGGAGTTAATCAAAGTAACCGCCAACTAGTTTTACCGCATGGCACCATCACCTATCAGCATTCACTAAGTGAGTCCCCGCTTTAAATTAACTTGACCTTGGCTAACGTTTAAATGGCTCCAACTACAGACCATATCATTCAGGAAGGGCAGAGGCAATCACAACAGTGAGGTACAGCAGAAGGAAAAAATTCTGAATAATGTGGAACATGTAGGTAAACTATAAAAAGTTGTTAAGCACAGGAGGATAAATGTTCCCTTAAGAAAATGTCCTCCTGGACAAGACTTACCATTGCAAAGTATGGCTCGGCTTAACCCCAGGGCATCTGCTGTCCCTGAGCTCATGTTCTCTACCAGTCGATGCTTCACCTTCTTCAATACTGAAGGCAAAAAGGGAGTTGCAAACCAGGATTAGGGTCATTTCTACGGGCACGAAAAGCACACCAGCATAATTCAGCACTTTCTCAGGCATTAAATAAGTTGGCCAGTCTGAATTTAACTCACTATTGAGGTATCAAGCAGAAAAAGAATACCACCGAAACTAGATGTTCCATCCAGCCGCGCATAGTGCATCTTTTATCATCTGTTCTGCTCTCTCATGCTATAACCTTTAATCAACAGAGCTCCAGCACTTGTTTTGGAAGCAGCATTCCAATAAAACACTTTGCTATAAGCTACCTATCATGATATTTGGAACTAAACTTGGCTTACGCTACTTGCTGTATTACTTCAACTGAAGTCAGGAGACGAAGCTAAAGTAAGACAAATAGGATTTAATGCTCAAAGTTATTCCTTTTCTTACTTTTATCTTTGGGATCTTAGTTAAATCCCTTTGTCACTCCTTGATGGAATTAATTTCTGTCTTTGGTGGTCATACCCTGCAAATTACTAGAGACAATTATGCCCTCTTTGGAATCAGATGAATCAGCTACACTTCTTTAGAGGCAATCTTGCCGGGGTTCCAAGTGCCTGCAGCTCCCAAGAATTCAGCTGGAGTCACACTCTGAAGAACACCATATTCTCACCACACTTCTGTTTCCCCAAAAATCCATCTCAATCCTTGTCCTTTTCCTGAACCCACGTCAATTCATTAGCACCTTAATCACCATAAAAAGAAATGAAAGCAAAAAGAATAGGTTTTTTTAGGCAAGTGGGAAAGGTAGGCAATATAAAGGAGACAGCTGCGTAGGCTTAGTTCAAAACACTCACTTTGTTTTAGAAATAAAGCCTCCCCTCTCTCCTAAAATTTATGGTTGTACAAAACTGAGTGTAGATAGGATTTCATCACTATTCTCCAAGCTCAGAAACTGCCACCAGTGTTTTACAATAGATACATTTCTGTCTACAGCTGAAACTCTCAATAGATCAGCACAATTTACCTGTATTCAAAATAAATACAGTAAATTATTATCTAGTTGAGTTTCATCATCCATGCTAAACACAGCACAGAAAAAGAAACCTCCCACAACAACAGTCAAGCCTCAATTTAACTTTCAAGACTATTTCAAGAAGTCAGAGAAGGGTTTTTTCAAACCTGGAATTCTCTTTGACAGTATCCATCTGAAAACGACTGAGTTAAGATGAAGAACTGAACCAGAAACAAAACACTTTGGTTTTAGCTGGGGCTAACCTTTCACCCCTCCGGGTCACTAACATTCTAGTGAGAAAGAAACCCAGTCTTACCAATATCCAAAGACTTGCCCTGCTTTGGGTCAGCCTGAAGCTTGTTGTAGTGAATTGTTACTTCTCCCTGTAGAAAGAGCAAATCCAAAACTGCTGTACTGGAAGCAAATAACAGTGGCTTCCTTTACCAATGGACAATAAACTGCGCATTATGACCCAGAAGCTCCAGCGGCCCCCTCCTACCTCTCACCTTTACCATCTGTATCATCTTGGCCACCTCCACCTTCGTCTTCCCTTTGACAGACTTCCCATTCACTCCTGTGATTTCATCACCGGCCGCTACGGTGCCGTCTAAGGCTGCTGGAGTGTTATCAAATACCTAGTGGAGAGGAGAAAGAGCAAAGGCATTCTGGAATGAAGAGGAAGGTGAATGCAAGGCTGAAGGACAAAAAAGGGACAATTACATTCCTCCTATTGAACTCGGTTGCATTTTGTTCATGTTTTTTCTCCTTTCCTAACCAAGAGGTAGGCTGATCATCTTGTTCTCTTGCCTCCAGGACGTAGCTCCTCAAGCTTAGGATTTCTTGATGTTGAGAATGTCACACCACTCCCCTGCGAATTCTAACATGCTCTCCAAGGAAAATGATGATTTATTAAATTAAAGTCTTAATTTAATTCTTCTATAACTATTAGGTACTAGGGTAAAGAAATCCTACTCTCTGGAAAGTGAGACGATGTCTCCCACTTTGAGAAAAGCAAACAGCATAGGACTGTCCATGCTTTCCATCTCTCAGGCCAACACTGTTTCACAAAGATGGTTGATTCTTCTTCCCCAAGTGCCCACCTGGACAATGTAGAGACAGGGGCAGTATTGTGCTCCTCCCCCAATGCTGATCCCAATCAGGTTCTGAGAGTCCTTCTTCAGGGTCACTGTCCCAGGTACAGTGGGGATCCCCCTAAATGAGAAAGGGCGGGTGAGTAACTCAACACAGTAGGCAGAGCTGTGTGTGTATGAAACAGCTCTGGTACCTGAGTCGATACAAACTGGAAACATAATGGGCACTACACATTTGAATTACAGAATCACAAAATGGCATGGGTTGGATGGAACCTTCAGAGATCATCTAGTCCAACCCCCCTGCCAAAGGAGGTTCACCTACAGCAGGCTGGACAGGATCGCATCCAGGTGGGTTTTGGACATCTCCAGAGGACACTCCACAGCCTCTCTGGGCAGCCTGTTCCAGTGTTCTGTTACCCTCAAAGTAAAGAATTTTTTCCTCATGTTCAGACAGAATTTCCTGTGTTCCAGTTTGTGCCCGTTGCCCCTTGTCCTGTCACTAGGGACCACTGAAAAGAGTCTGGCCCCATCCTCTTGACACCTGTCCTTAAGATATTTATAAGAACTGATGAGATCCCCTCTCAGTCTTCCCCGGGATAAACAGACCCAATTCTCTCAACCCTTCCTCATAAGAGAGAGGCTCCAGTTGCTTGAATTCATCACATTATCTCTGTCATAGAGTCTACCAGCATGGGCCAGCAGAAAGACCTTCTGGGCTATTTTTGGGGGACTGCATGCAAGGATTAGAGCTGGGAGAGACAGCCTCATCCATTACTAGGCACTGAGAAAACACTGTCGTGCTTTAGAGGGTGCTTCATCTGCTCTTAGTGCTGGAGCAAGAGGAAAACTTGTACAGGGTAAATTAAATGCAAGACAAGTGCTCCATGTCAAATTCATTGCTAATCTTATCAAACCTTTTACTCGCTCAGGAAATATCTGTTCTCCTCCTTACAGACCTAAGGTGTCCAGAGTTTGTCTCCACTTCTTCCTGCTTCTTAATATCTTTCCTCCACTGTAAAATTTTTTTTCTCTAGCTAACGTCACTAATTTACAAAAGATTTGTCAGTGCTGCTTTGCACTCAGAACTGCAGGGTAGTCCTTGCAGAGAAAACAGAAAGTATTCTCCTTTGCTCACCAGCGTAGGCAGTCCCCAGTCCCCAGAGGGAGCAAGAAATCAGGACTGAACAGCAGGTCGGACTCTTCAGCACACAGCGTCGGGAGGAAAATTCATCCACTCCCAGTAGGTCTTGGCTGCAAAGACTATTTCTATTGTTAGCAAAAAATAGGAAAAGACAACCAAAATACTCACAGCTTATCTTCCTCAATATCATAGTCCAAATCTGCAAACATTGTTTTAGTTAAGCGGAGCCTGTTCACCAGAAACTGCTTATTCCTAACTCCCTGGGAAGAAAGAACAGAATTAAACCCAATAAACCCGTGATCTCAATAGAAAACTGCAGAGAAATAACCCTTGAGAATCCCCCCCCTGCTTTTTTTTTTTTTTTTTTGAAAGTCACATTGTAGTCTCTGTTGTTATATCAAAGATGAAAAACATATCAAGTGGCTCTGATTCTCTGCTCTGAATGAGACAGGAGAAAGCTGTCGAGTTTGAATGCTGCCTGTTTCAAAACCCACAGGTGTGCAGTTTCTCCAAAGCACAGAATAAAACGTGTTGGAAGCTGAAAGCTGCTTCTTTACACACTCTCCCTGCCCAGCGCCATGGCTGCTAAAGATATTTAGTGTTAACCCCTACGTCCATTAAACATCTCCATTTTATTCTTGACTTCATAACAATTTGTGTCCCTTTTTGACGTTTACCTCTCATCACAAAGCTATACAAAGCTTTGTGCAACCAATTTTCATCAAAAAAGCTGAGTTATTTCACCACACGCAAACCCGCCTGTTGAATTTTCTATTTAATTTTAGACAGCAATTAGCAGGCTCGGTTTGGTTTTCCTCCTCCTTCGACAGCCCCAAAGGCCTGGCGACACTGCCCCGAGGCGGTCACCACCACATCCAACCCTACCGGCCACCGAGGGGCCAGGGCTTCGCCGGCAGCTGACCACGCCGCCTCCCCTCCCGGTAGCGGCCTCGCACGTTGGGCCCGGCCCTTTGCCGTTGCGTGGTGCCGGCGGGCCGGCCATCCCCCCGCCCTCTCACCGGGGCCGGGCCGCGGGGCGAGGGCCCAGGATTAGGGGCTCGGCGCTGGACCCTGAGGGAGGGGTTTCCCGGTGGCCCGCGGGCCGAGGCCCCGGGGGACGGGGTCACCAAACACCGTCCCGGCCGTTTGGGGGGGCGAGTCGCCATGACAGACCCCTGGGGGGGAGGCAGGGGAGGGAGTGTCTCGTGCTCACCGGAAACGGCCGCCCGGCACGCGGCCCCCGCCCGCTACCCGGCGCTGTCAGCCCGGCGACACGTCACCGCCGGAGCCAACCCGGAAGCAGCCCGAAGGAAACCCCACCCCCTCCGCTCGCGCCGCGTTGCCTTGGGGACGGAGACCCGTGGAGGGGCGGAGTTAGGTCGCTGTTATCCGCCATCTTGAGAGCGGGGTGGTGGCAGCGCTGGTGGTGGAGTTTCTGTTCTGAGCTTTGGCTCCCCTCGGCTTGAGGGGAAGGGGCCGCCCCACCTCCGGCCAGCCAGCACTCTCTGGTTACGGGAGCAGGGTCTCTGCAGAGCTGCTCCTGGGAGGAAGCATCTTCCATGCGTGTCACGTGTCCCCCCTCAACCGAGGCCTTCAGGCCTCTCTGGCCACCACAGCGTGCAAAGAGGGAGGGCTGGGCAGTGTGATGGAGCTGGGCCTGCAATCTCCAGCCCAGATTTTGGGATATGTCCAATTCTGCTCTAGGTTTCAGAGGTGCCTCTGTGTCCTGGTTTGAAGCAGAACAGAACTAACTTCCTGTTCATCAATTTTACCTCTTAGCTAAGCCTCTTCTAACTCTTTGCAGTTAACAGCATATTGTGCAGAAAGCGGTTCATTCTCAGAGTGGTAAGACCTATGTCTATAGTTAATGCCAACAAGTGGTATGCAGAAAGGCTCTTGCTTATTTTTATTGCTAGAACAACCAAGCCAGCTAACTTCATTATTTGCCCTGTTTGGAGGGTTGGAATTGAGGAGCAGACAGGACAGGAGACCTAAATCTGAACAACAGGGTATTCATTTCTATGTGCCTGTGCTCAGTATAAAAGCTGAGGGACCAAAGGTAAACCCTGTTCCTTCAGTGGCCAACGTCTAGGGAGGACCCTGTCTGTTTGTCTGCCTTTGATCCCGATTCATGTGTTACTGACTCCAGATCTGGAATCCAGTCCCCATTCATCTCTGAGTCCAGTCTGGGACTTCCCCAGTGCCTGCTGGTGACATCATCCTGCTAGCTTGATTCGGTTTTGTATATATTGTATCTATTTAACTATTTTATTTTTGTTTTATGATTAATATTTAATTAGTTTATTTCCTTCAAACCTGTTAAATCTCTTTACCTCTCTTCCTCTCCTTGGAGTGAGAGGTGGGGGAGAGCATCTGTTGTCTGTCATTGCCCAGTCTGGCCTAGACAACACACAATCACTGCTGGGGCACCTGGAGGCAAAGCTTTTCGGCTCAGTAAATTGCAGGAAGGGAGCTGCAGTGGTGGCAGTGGCAGCAGGAGAGGGTGGGAACCACGGAGCTGCACAGGTGTCATAGCACAGGTAAAACGGCAGCACCATGGGTGTCCTCCTGCAGTTATTAGTGGATTGTGGTGAGCTATCACCTCTTCAGTCACCAGGAGGGGCACCCAAACACGCTCACCTCAAGGAAAAGATGCTCTTTTGCACTTGTCACTTCGAAAAAGTGACGAGGTGATGTAGCCTGTAAAAATACACCCAGTACTGGCCTCCCATGGCAGGGAGCATTTCAGAAAGCTGTTTGTGAATGTGGACACGTCCCAGACTGATGATTCAGATGACAGCAGGGACACAAAGAGCTTTGAAACTGGCTGGCACAGTCACCCTCGCTGGTGGCAGGCCAGCGGCGACCTGTGGAAGCAGTGTTTTGGAAGCCAGTCAGCAGAGCTGTATGCAAAACCACTGCGCTGCCATGTGTACAGCAGGATTGCCAAGCTTCCGCGTGTTTTTCTCCTCTGCGATGTGCGCGTGGGGGTAGTGGTTAGGTGTTCAAATGAATTTTCGGCCTCCATCAAGACAGCCCCATCACTGGGAGAAGAATGCTTTGCTTTCCCAGAAGAATGTGGTTGCCTGTTGTATTATGTGTCATCTCTTCCAGCCACTTCTGGCTTCTGAGCAATTACTTAGCTGCGAAACTTGACTTACTGACGCAGATCAAAAAAAAAAAGAAGGAAGAAAAAAAACAACAATTGCACTCTTTGAACTGAAAACTCCTCTGTGACCAGGAACAAGGACGATGACGATGACCTCTCTTGCTGGCTGAGAGGGTGGTTAGCGTTTGCAGCGTGCAGCCCCGGTGAACCTCTCAACTGCAAACATCAAAACACTGACTGAAGCCACCCACTCTGCTGGAGTACAAGGGCAAGAGCGTGCTGTTAATAATCACTTTGAAGTCCTGGGTCTAAGAGGTGATTTATTTAGGAAGGGAAGCTGAATGAGAAATGCAGTCCTTCAGGTGGGAGCTCTGAAGAGAAGAGACTGACATCCTGACCCTGGAACGCTGGCAGGAGTTTTACGCCAGTGAAGTGCTAGGATTGATGAGCCAGGCCCTGATCTCTGCATGTGAGGAGTTCGCTGGGGCTCAGCAGTACAACGGCACTTGACGGCGGCTGAGGATGATACGGAGAAGACAGAGCCAGACTCTTCCCAGGGCTTTTGCGCAGCGAAAGACAAGAGGCGGCGGTTGCAAGCTGCAGCATCGAAATTCCAGTTCGATTAAAATTCCTCTAAGAATTACTCTAAGGGTGGGTAAGCACTCTTGTGGCAGCCCAGAGAGGTGGTGGAATGTCCATCCCTAGGCACGGTGAAAATATAACTGGACAGATTCTGCGATGCTCTGATCTTGAGGGAGACCCTGCAACATTTGGAAACATTTTCCCGTGTGATTCTCTTTCAAATTCTTGAATCAAAACAACGGTCCATAACTTTCTTCTTCTTAAATACTTTGAAATGTATTTTTTGAAAAAAAAAAAATCTGTCCCCCTGTCCTCAGAGCATATAATTTCACTACTGACAGCTGGGGGTTAACGTATTTGTGATACAGTTACATTGCAGCCTCCGGCTTAGCTGGGCACTGCCGAAAACAGAGGCAATCCTGCAAAACCCTCCCCAAAGTCGACAGTTAATACAGACAAGAGCTCATTAGGAAAATGATCACACACAGCGGATCATCGCAGAGGCAGAATTTGGGCCTGCTGTCTTTCCCCCGTCACGGCAGGGGGACATGTGCCGTGGGTTAGGGGTCTGGGACTCCCACACTATCCCTTTGCTGTCTCCTGGCCATGGGCTTTGCAGGGTCACCTTAGAGGAGGTGGCCACCAGGCCAGTCAGCTGGGCTTCATTTGTAAGGGGGGAGCTCCACCGTGTGGGAGCTGCTGAGAATGTCTGCTGCAGGAAGGGGCTCTGGATTTAGGCGAACTGGGTTTGCAACGGTGGGGTATTTCTTCTCCTTTACTGCAAAGGGTGTAGGGGAATGTTTCCTGCACACTGAGGAGAACACCTGCGTAATGTAAATCATTTGGTTGTGCCCAAGGGGATTGCTCAGAGCCTTGTGCATCTCTGGGCAACAGACTGGTTAAAAGCAGTCCCATTTCTCCTGCGTCCACTTCTGCTACTGCAGCTACAGGGGAAAAAAACAAAACAAAACAAGCAGTGAATTTCTCCTTTTGTGGCAGCTCCTACCATTAGAAAGAAAAGACAAGAAGCAGAACTGGGGTAAAAAACCAGACCTGCTGACACTGACAAGGCCTCGATGGGATTCTCTCAGTGTGAGAGGGAGAATGAATCTGCGTGTGCCCTAAAGCCGTGTCTATCTCAATATTAGAAATCCAGCCAATCCAAAAAAAAGTAATCAATTACTTACTGATGAAAATGGTTATCTAAAATCAAAAAAAAAAAAAGGCTAGCCAACTTGTAAAAACATCCCCGGAAGGTGTTAATTTTTAAGAACGGGTCTGATTAATTGGTGTATCAAAAATCTGAAATGCAGCTTTATCCTGAGGAGTGGGCTCACCGCTTACAACCTTCCAATGTGGCTTGGATCAAGGGGGTCCAATGTGCAAGTGGAGACAGTTTTCCATCCTTCAGTAGACAAGCTATGAAAAGTCAGCCCGAGCTCTGGGAGTCAAACTCCCTCCTGCGTGTCTTTCATCGCGTGTAATAAGGAGTCTGCGAGCGGATCACGCTCGTTGCATGACTAGTTGGCCCCTTGGCACTCGGATGCGTCCCTCTGTACTGGGTCTGTGCTGCACCTCGCGTTTCTGGCTGCTTTTCTGCGACTATTGTCAGCGTCCACACAATTAACGCTGAGCTAACATCCTCCTCGATCGCCGTCCCCCGAGCCACGTTGTCTAGTTTTTCGGGGAACTTTCAGCGGGCAAGTGTGGGGGTTGTATTCCCTGCCCAGCACTCCACAGCCTGCCTGCCCTGTCCCTGTCCCACTTCTGCTGGGTGCTCCAGACCCCTGCATGGGGGGAGGTGAGGGTGGTGGTGGTGTCCCCATTGCAGTGGAACAGGGGACGGTCATACTCAGGAGCGGTTTATCACACATCGGGGTGGGTGTTTGCTGTTACTGCTTGCATTCTGGAGCTACCAACTCAGGGAGGAAGGGGTGAGAAACATTGAAAACGTGGCTGCAAATGACCTGGATGCTCATTTCTCACCCTGTACATCTTAGTGCTGCTGCATTCAAACTCCTCCCAGAATGAGATGTTGCCTTGAGTTCATTCCCCTGACAAGCTGGAGATACCGCTCCCCGGGGGGACTCCAAGCTCCAAGTGCTTGCCCCATAGAGTTACAGCAGAATGCAATATAGCTGTCCTTCAGAGTTCCAGCTGGGTGGTGAAATTTTACATTTTGGGGATGAAAAGCAGTATTTTTGTGCATTGACTTAATTTTTTTTCCTTTTTTTTTTTTTTTTTTCTTTTAATTGTACTTCCTCTGAGATTTCCTGAATCTAGGCTTATTGGAAGCTTATCCAGAGGGGAAGAAGCCTGGTGAAATGGACAATGCTCCGAGGAAGATGCACTGTATTTCCATGCGCACCAAACACATTTCATTCCGCTTTTTGTCCCCACAGATTTCTCCTCCTAGTCAAGGAGATAGGTCTCAGAAGCACCTTTTCTTACCTACTGCTAATATCCTGCTCAGTGCTGACCCCCAGAAGGTCCAGCTGTTACCTATATGAAAGCATTACATGCAAAGGCAGTGTTTATGACCTGAAAAAATGGTGACTTAAAACCTAATGGGTGTTCTGAGACCCTGCAGGCGGAAAGCACGCGCCTTGACTTGCCTGATCATTTTTAATTTGTAAGGAAAGTTTCGGCCTGTCCACACCAGGGGCATGACCACACACTATTGCACGGCCCAGGAGGACTGCTGGTCTGGCGAGGTGCTATCAAAGCTCATGATCCTTGGTTTGAGCCCTTGGGGTGTGGAGCCCCACAATGGACTAGTGGCGGGCCATAACGGGGGACCACATCTCATGAGTGGTGGCGGAGTAGAGGGTGGGAAACAGGCAGAGACTTGCCCTCATTGTGCAGGGATCTAACATGCCCAATTACCCCATCCTCTCCTCACCTCCACCATGTAAAAGACTCTTGTTGAGAGTGGTCATAATTCATGGTGAACACCCCACCTCCCACTTACTCCCTTCACACCCGCTGCCTTCCATTTTCCTTCCAGAAAAAAATGTGTCTTTGATGAAATGAAACGGCTCAGTCAAAGAACCCCTCAAATGGTTGGGGACCCCTGCACTTGGCCACCCTTGCCCACTTCCCAGCTCTATTTCTGGCTGAGTTTGGAGTTTAAGTGGGCTGACCTTGTGCCCTGGCTGCCCCGGGGGTCAGTGATGAAAGCGGATGGAGGCTTCACAGTCAGGTCTCTTGTGTGTGACTCTTTTGTTCCCGGGACAGGGGTGTGCAGTGCCTGGGACAGTGCTTAATTGTTCGGGGGCACTGCTTTACCCGTCATGCCTTTCCCCGGGTGGCCCCAGCCCTTCTTGCTCATGCGTGGGAGGGAGGCAGCTTCCCCACTTGGGGTAGGGAGGAGGAAGCAGAGTCTGAGTAGCTCAGCATCATTTCTGGCTATTTATCAATCTGTGCAATAAATTTTGTGGAGTGCCAGAAAGCCAGAAATAAAAGGAAGGAAGAAAAAAAAATTACTTCCTGGCATTTTGTGACTCCTGTCTCTGTCACTGGGGGCATCCTCCATTGTCCTACCGTGCAGGCAAGAGCAACATCACCTTGCTCTGGCCAGCTCCTGGGTCCATCTGTTGTGGTCCGTGAGGTGTACCCTGCCACCAAGAACTCCGTCTGCCCTTGTGGAAGTGTTTAATGAGGAAAGCCTGATGGGTCAGGCCTGAGACACGGGGCTGAGCCTGAGTGGAGGTGATGGGTTCACACCAGGGAGCGCAGAAGCTTTGGGCTGGGGCACATTAACAAAGCTGGGTGGTACTGTGTGGAAGCAAGCCCAGGTCTGGAGGTATTGAAGCTCCAGGGGAGCTTTGCTGGACCAGAGATGGGCAGCCACACCTGGCACTGCCCTGAGGACATGCAGAGGAGCAATGGTTTTGCCGTGATAATGCATGGGCAGGGGATGATGCTGGACAACCTGTGGGTGCGATGATAAAGAGTAGAATGTTTACAAACTTCCGTGATGGAGGTAGGTCAGCAGAGCTCAGCATAAGTGTGTGGGAAGCCTTGTACCACTCAATACCTCTTTGGCTTCCCCCTCAGCATCTTTCTTTTTGCAGCAAGTCCTTCCTGTGCTTTACATCTTCGTTACATCTGTAGGCTGGGGCAGGAGCCTCCACAGTGGTTGCTCCCCTCTGCCGTTTCGGGGAGTGACTGCACAGAGGAAATGGATAAAAGGAGCGGAGGGTCAGGGTTTAATTACCCCATTGTGTGCAGAGATGAGTGATGGACAGAGACTGTCAGTGGGTCAGCGATTAGCTGCCATGGAGCAGACAGAGGAGGGGGGAAATGTGATGAGCCCCCAGGACAGACTAGTGCCAGGGACAGTCGTGGGACATGGAGATGGCATCTCCTAACTGGAGACAGTTTTTCTTTTATTTTTTTTTTTGCCCAGTCCTTCATCCCCCTCTTTGTTCCAGCTCCATCATCCATCAGGTCTCAAAAGCCTCCTGCAGGGCCCTGGCTGCTTCAATGGTTAGGGAGAAGGGCTGCTGAGGTGGCAGGTCCCCTGGGGGAATGGAGAAGAAGGTGGGACATCTCTTGCCAACTGCAGAGTCTCCTTGTGGAGAGGTGGCAAGGAAGGATGGAGGGAAGGAAGAAGGGAAGGAGGAATGAAAGGACGGGAGGGAAGGAAAGGAAGAAGGCTGAAGGAAGTGGTAGTAGCTGCTGACAGGTGAGGTGTAATGCACACACAGTGTTTCTCTGTGCAGGTGTGAGGGTCCTCTGCAGAGACATCAACCCAACCAAAGTGCTAACCAGGCTGTCTGTTTCCAGCCCCACTGCCTCACTGCTGCCTCCCTTGGACATGGCTGAATGTCTCCGGTTAAAAATCTCTCCCCCCAGCCCCGCTCCATTGTATTCTTGGCATCTGTTGGCTCTGTGGCTGTGAGAGAGTAGGCTTGTTCTCTTGGCAAATTTGGTAACCTGGTTCTGTGTAAGCAGAATGGAGAAGAAACAAGTTTCAGTAAGCCTTATCCCTTCTGCTCCCAATCCTATTAGGTACTTCCTTCTCCTTTCCACCTCACACTCATATCAAGACCTTATTCCTCATCCCACCACAGTGTCTCTGAGCCCAGCCTCCCTTCCCTACATACTCGCCAACTCACTCAGCTCTTATCCCTGACTCTGCCTTCAGTCCTGCCATACAATGTCACACCTAACCTTCTTCTACCATTCCAGTTACCCTTGGTCTCAAGACTCTTCTTTCTTCTCCTTTTACCTACAATTCTTCTATACATCCTCTTTTGGATTCTGACCTTCAGTTTCTAACTCATAGTTGTCCTTCAAGGTTCTGTTCCTGTGTCCCCTCTCCTTACCATTCCTACCCTTTCCTCTCCCTTTCTCGCCTTTCCTCACTCATCCTTTACCCCTCTTTCCTGTCCCCTTCACCCCTCGTCTCCCAGGGTTGTTTGGATGAATCGTCTCTGGAATCATGAGATCACTGTTTTTTTTCTGTCTCTGTCAGTGGGAACATCACATTAAGGAGCATGGATAAGTGACCGGGGGCCATTGGGGTGACTCTGGCACCCACCCTCCCCAACCTCCCTACCCCCTCCTTCTTCTGTATCAAAGGAAGCTTTGTTGTCCAAAAGCAGAAAGAGAAAAGCAGATAAAAAGGCGGAACATGTGATCTCATTGGCTTTATTTAGCCATCCAGCTATCCCTCCTCTTTTTTCTTGATTCACCCAAAATTATCTAAGTAAGAATCCATAATCCATCCTTGGGCTTCTCATCTGTGAAAGAGATGGTGGTAGAGTCTTTTTTCCAGAGAGACTTCAACAGCTGACCTCTTGGTCTCTGCAGGGTGCAAAGATGACCCTGATGGGGCTCTCTGGGCAGTGTAATGCCTTTGACTACAGTAGTCTCCACTGCAGGACTGTGGGATCCCACCCTGTGAAGGGGAATTGCAACCAGGGAGAAGAAAATCCTTTTCTTTGTTTCACCATTGCTAAATGGGGGTTTCCAAGAAGATCCAGCAATGCATTGCTTCATCAGGGGCACTGCTTGGTGGGGAGGTTTATGTTTATAGCATTAGACACACAACATTTGAATTAATGAGTTTCTGGATCTGCCAGAGACTTGCTTTTTTGACCAGGGTAAAATTCTATATCTCAGGGTGCTTCAGTTGTTCTTTGTGGTGGAGATGATCAGTGTTTATCTACTAAGGCTGACTCTACACTCCTGGTGAGCTCCCTGTATGACAGAGCTACTGTGGCAGCAAGTGGAGCACAGCTGGGATTGCAGTAAGGATCTCTGTGTCTGCGTTGGGATTCATTTAGATGTTATCAAGCCAGGCAGCAGGAAGAGGATTATTATATATTCGTTAATTATTACGTATTGGATGGGTTTGGTGCTTTACAAGGAAAGCTGCTCTGCACGCAGTTTTAAAAACAGATATGGTTGACTTAGCACAAATCTTTTTTGTGGGGACAGTCATACGAATGTAAGAGTTCGGTCAGTGCATGGTTTTCATGGTGTTTTAACCAGCTTGGTTAAAATCCACCAGACAAGAAGTCCTTCTAATGTGGGAATATAATGGCCCTTTTTATCTGTGTAGTCCATTCCACTTCTCTACAGCAATAAAAATTCTCCAGATAACGCCTCACATCCACAACTTTGTATACCTGTGTGCGGGAAGTCACTGAGACTGAAATGGAATGATTGTTTCAAGGGCTTTCCAAAATAGTTAAGGCACCGAATGGGACAAGAGTGCAGAAAGCGTGGCAGATGGAGCCAGGCAGCATATGCCATGCTCACCCAAAGCAAAGGACCGAGATGGACTCAGGACAAAGGGTTCTCAGAAGAGTGAAGAGGTTCAGTGAAGAAGAAGATGAGCAGAAAGGCAGAAACAGCAGGACTGCTTGGGGTGAGACTGAAGAATTTGATTTTCTTGAGGAGGGCAATATCAGTGAAAGATATGCCCACATGCTCTAAAGGGTAGGGAGGTAGGAACTTGGCTGGAGAATTGTTTCTGTTTCAGAAAGGTCATTCTGGAAGTTGTAGTGACTTTAGCATCATGTGAACTTTTACATATCTATGTATTTACGCTTAAAATGACTCAGTGAAGCAGTATGTGCAAAGAGACTATAGCTAGAAGGATGTCTGCGGGAATGCCTGAGGTATAATTTCAATGGGGTGTGGGAAAACGTGATGTCCATGAGGCTTTGCCACAGCTTTTCTGTGGTAGGAGACTGTGCAAAGAAGATTTACAGCAATGGTGCGGAGAAACTATATGACATTACAACCCATCCAACAAAAAGTGTGAGCTCCAGCTTAGAAACAGCTGAATCAGTAAATGTGGAGGCAAGAAAGTGACTTCTTTGTGCCTCCAATGTGTTTTTTAATAAATGCAGAGTTCCTATAAAAATCTAGACCCATTGAAGCTGCCACCAGACTCCTGCCAGTTCTGGGACCCTATCATTTGATTTTCCTGAAACAGGCACCATGACTCCATTCTCAAGACATTTCCATTAGCGCGTTGGGCTGATTCAACTTATATCCTGCCCTGTTGTGTCTGACTCATTTTTCCCCATCTCTAGGAGAAGCCTGAGGGGAGGCAGAGGGCCCTTCACATAGATGCTCAAGGTCTCTATCAGATAATAGCTGAAGAAATATTTGCCATGACCGAGCTATGGTCATTTTTTGCCATTCCTTAGTCACTTGGCAGCCAATGGAGGGAAGAGGCGAGAGCAGGGTGGGGGAGAGTAAATGAGACAGAGGGACAAGAACAAAAGATTCTTTTGTGGTACAGAGAGAGAGAAAAGGGAAAGCATCACCAAATGCCCAGAAGCCATGTTTGTAACAAGAGAGCTATTCTCTCAGCTACTTGGAAAACAACTTGGAGTAAAAGGCCCTGGTTGAATTAACCCTTCATGGAGGCGATATACGGAGCATGCAGGAAAGATGCGTGGCCATGGGAGGCATAATCTCTGTGGTGAGATCGCGGTGTTGGCTCTTGGGCAATTTAAGCAAGGATTGGTTGTCTGGGAAGAGGAGGTAGGGATGACGTTGGGTGGTTTGACCATACCGACGTTTTCAAATGTCAGATGTCCTTTCTTCATAGGAGCTTCGGTTTTGGCAAAGATCACTGGAGGGTTTTTTGCAGCATATGAGGCAATGACTTTTCCATTGACATTTTTTCTGGGGATGCTGGCACCTAGGACTCTGGAGAGAGAAAGGAAAGGAAAACACAACCCCCCAAATATATGTTTACTGCAGCATAATCTTGTTCTGTAACAGCCTCTGTGAATTCAGTTCCTCTTTTTAGCCTTAAAAAAGTCCTTTTTAACACATTGCATCTCTCTTGCTCATGTCTTAGACATCCCTTTGGCTGAGAAGAACAGTTTTACTGGAGTTAGGGGTTCTCTATGCAAATGAATTCAAGGCAGGCAAAATCTCCCATCCCCAAAGAAACAACCAGCTGTATTTCATTGTGAATACTCTCCCTCAGCCTCCTCCCTGCCCTTTCTAAGGAGGTTTCCTCTTTTATTAAGTAGATCTTTGGGTGAAAGGGGAGTTCTGCGATCATGGTACGAGAAAAAGTTCCACATAAGGAAAGAGAATCTGTACCTATTAGAACATCAAATATGGGACATTGGCATATGCCAGCTCAGTTTGTATCCGAGCTTGCTTCTGGGTGCTCTGCAAATTAAAAGAAAGTGAGGCAGCCAGGTCTGAAATAAAAGCTTCCCCCCACCTCGCCGTGACAGGACAGCAGGGACAGCACCCTGCTTTTGGAGCCTCCTCACATAGTGCCAAGCAAAGGGAAGTAAAGAGCAGTTTGGAAAGGGATAGACAGTCTTCCTCGCTTCTTCCTAGCCTCACCAGGACAGGAGTATTGTCCACCCATCATGGGTCACCCATCCCCCTTAGCTTGATGGCGCAGATAGGGAGGATGCGTTGGGTGCCCAGGGAGCCCGCAGTCAGGTGAGCCGCCGAGCGGATGTGAGATGCACACAACATTACGACTGTGCTTTCGTAAATAAGCCATCACATGGGACTCGTGCGCGTGTGTTGGAGCAGCGCTTTGAAAACAACCAGGAAAATCATGTGGCAACCAAAGTCTGCAGGCTCCCGGCCCTCCCCCACTCCCTAACCTTCTCCCTCCCTCTCCTCTCCTTTCTATCTCTCTCTCTGCCTTACTGAGATGGTAACTGCAAAGGCTGGAGCTGAATTTTGCTCCCGCTAACCTCATCCCAGGCTATGGGGTGTTTGTGTTGGCACTTAGTCTTGCTGTCCAACCTACCTGTGCCACTCAGACCACCTGTGCTACGTGATGTCCCTTGCAGCCCTGCCAGGGAACTTTTCAAGTTCAGCCTGCTAGAGGGATTGAAAGACATTTACCCAGAAGGGATGCTAAATAAAATTAAGCCCATTGCTCAATGGGATTTTCACTATTGCAGCTCTGAGTCTGGCAGAAATTGACTTTTTCTTGATGCTGTGGTTTTAATACCTGATGGGCACTTACTGGAGTCACCTGCAAGGTCAGAAGAGCAAGTTCTGGAGTTTGAAATGCAGTTTGGAAACTAAGAGACTTGAAGTTCTCCACCGCTCCCTCATACTGCTGAATGCCTCTGCTGGAGGCATTCACAGTAGCACAGCGAGGCAGGTGTCTTAGAGCATTACGACCTCAGCCAAGCTAAGAGCAGGTGATGTTCCGAGTAGAACAAGTGCCACCACATTATCAATAAATATATGCCTTTGAGCTTTGGCTTCACAAAAGGCCTAAGTTGCTAAGACCTTAGATGCCCATGGCTACTGATCTTGCTGGGTGCAAAGAGCTCAAAGAGTTGGGAAGGAACTGAGGGGTTTAGCGGGCTGTGCCAGGTGAGGCTCAACCTGTCTTACTGTCCTAACACTTGGGTGGTGTTGCCAGTTATACCTTCTTCTACTGTATGTTCCTCCAGCTATCATTTCTTCCAAGCTGGCCTTTCCTAGCTTAGAAGCTCAG
Organism: Nycticryphes semicollaris; assembly: GCA_013400055.1. Taxonomy (NCBI): domain Eukaryota; kingdom Metazoa; phylum Chordata; class Aves; order Charadriiformes; family Rostratulidae; genus Nycticryphes; species Nycticryphes semicollaris. The sequence goes on from VXBJ01002465.1 coordinate 765,194, forward strand.
GATCGTAGTTTCCAGTCCATAAGACCTTCACCTTTTCCTGCATTACGTGGTCTTCCAAATGCATTTCTGCTGACTGCAGTCTCTCTCTCCTCTCCTCTCCTCTCCTCTCCTCTCCAGTCTCCACTCTTCACTCTTCTTCCAGCTGTTCTTAAAACAGATGGAAGAATTTTAAAGTAAAGTCCCTACCTCTTTTTTTTTTTTTCAAGAGATTCATCTGGATTTGAGTCAAGAGGATCTGCTGGAGGCAAAACGATAGGGTGCAAGGTGTGGGAGAGAACTGAAGAACAAGTGTGCCTGTATCGGTATAATATGCAGGGCATTTCAGGGGGACCAACATTGTTAACTTCTTTGAGATATAGTACCACAAACTCTTAAAGCCGTGATGACCTCTATAAGATCCAGACATTTTTACTTGGAGACATATTTCAAGTGTCTCAGAGCTGAGCTTCTGTTGCCTTGCAGTTGGCACATCCTGGTTCACCCCCCAGTTATGGGGTTAGACTTTGAGTGCTACTGGACAGGTTAGACTACACGAGTCCCTGAATGGAGTGTGGCTTGAATTTGCTCAGAATGGCCAGAGTACGTCTGGCTTGTCCTCGGTTACACTGGCTTTGACCCGACTGAGCTACACTGACATGGACTGAGTGCAATCCTAATGGAGATTTGAGGTGGCAGCTTGTGATAGGCGTGTTCTGGGTAGGCCAGACTTGACTGGGTTCGTTGCCTTAGACTGGGCTGAATTTGGAGCTGAAAATGGTTTGGACTGAGTTAATATTGACGGTGCATGAGAATGGGCTGATGGGAAGAGTTCGCCTGGATACAGTGCTGCTGAAATAGAGTGTCTGACTTCACTGTGGCTAATTTAAAAGCCCTGGTTTATTTATACCACAACCTGCTGCCCCATTTGCATTTGCAGCCGTTTGCTGGACCAAGTTTTCATGGATAGGCAAAAAAATTTTTCAGCAAATGCTGAAATGGGATCCCCAAAAAGCTGACAAAAAAAATCTTTAGTTCCTCAGGTTCCAATTTCTCTAGGCCATCTTCTTCCACAACCTTGCACATTCATGAGTGGTTCATGACAGAACATCTGCATCTCCTTCTTGATCTGATCCATCAGGCCAAATAAGTTCATCACTCAACATCCTAGTGTTAAAAAGGAAAATCCTCCTGTTGGAGAAATTCCCCAACCAGGGATGGCTACCAGTGCTTGAAGTGAGGAAATAGGACCTGAAAAACCCGTGCATGACCTTTTTTTAGTGACTTGGGTTTCTTGATGGTGCAAAATTTCATGCAGTCTAATATGTGTGTGTGTAATGCATTGCCAGAGTGATACTTACTGAGGGAATGACTTAAATACTTAACTTGGATACAGAATTAAGCCCCAAATAAAGGAAAATTTGGATTGTTTCCAAGTAAACGTTGTTTCAACATAAAAGATTGTACCTGGATGACCTGGCAAGTCAGACTAGGTGACAGAGTTTACAAATCCTTTCCCTCCCCACTTGTTCTGGTTCTGTTTTTAAAAACCAGGAAGAAAAGTGTAGAGATGGGTAGGAGATGGTGTGGTGCCGGGGAGAAGCAGAGCCCCATCTCCTTACAGAGCCTGCAGAGAGTGGAGCAGGAGAGCGGAGGGTAGCACAGCGCTGTACAGCTGCAGGGCTGCTCACAACAGGGCAGAGCTCCCAGAGAATGTGCTCTTTGTTCCCTGCCTTTAAAGGGTAAGAGAAACACTTATGCATGGCAAATTAGCCCAAAAATGTATTTCTCTAAAACACCCGATTGTCTGGCCAGCTCTGCAGCTGCAGGGAAGTTCCAGGGAGAGAAGGGGGAGGCGGCGGGAAGGAGAAGGAGGGAGGCAGGGAAGGATTTTGATGGCTGGGGTGGGGGAGAAGGCAAGATGATTGTGCGAGTGAGGGAGAAATTCTCATGCCTTGATTCAAACAGAGCTGACCAGTGAGCCAGGAGACCCCTGAGAGAGGGGCCACGTTGGTGGTCAGAGGACCACAGATGTCCTGCGGTCTCCTGGGGGGTAGGGAGAAGAGGGGACACGAGACAGCTGTGCCCTGGACAGCACTGGAACAGGCACTGGTGCAGCCGGCGGTGCCGGGGAGTCCTGCCACCCGGCAGGTTCAGCTGTGCCATCTGGGCCAGAATGTTCAGTGAGCAGTGCCATGCTCCTCTAGTCACCATGTCACACGTCCCGGGAGACCACGGGCTGTGCCTCCTCTCCCACTTTGGAGCAAAACAGGTAGGTAGCGACTCTCTGCAGAGGTACAGGGACTGTGCTGTTCCCAAGAGGAGGAACTTGGGTTTAAATCATCCCAAATGTACCTCTTGATTAGGAACTTGATCTGGGCTTGTTAGGAATTTCCAGCCTGGTGCTGATACCCATTAAAAAATTCACAGACAATCACTGGCAGACAAGTGATTCCTTGACTTTCCCTAGGATTTGGAAATCTAATGGTAAGATTCCTGACAACCACTCAGACTGTGAAGTTCATGGCGAGTGCCACAATCCTGTGCCTGCCCCAAATGATGCCACTGAAAGCAGAGTCAGGCCCAGCATGAGCATAGCAGAAACCTCAGTGTCCAAGGCGTGCTTCCCACACTGTCTGGGATGAGGTGTCCTCTTCATGTGCATGATGAAGTATTTTCTCTTCCATTGTCTGATGATGTGAAAGGAGAGGTGGTCCCAGCTGCAAACGACAGTTTGCCTGTGCCAACTTGAACCAGTTGCCAAATTGTACTTTGTCTCCAGGTTGCTGCTAAACTCATTGTGTGACCAGATTTTTCCAAGCAAACCCCTGTAACTCTTCAGGTTTGTAATCCAGAAGTCCTATGAAGCCCCTTCCACTGTACTGGAGAAAAGGAAGGACAAATGAACCTGGATATTTAATCTGAACAAGTAGTGATACTGACTGCTGGTGGGAATTATTAATTCTTTCTTGTCAGAGGTTAGATGAAGATACTTCAGATGACACTGGGTAGGGAGGTAACTGCTGGCTACGAAGCAATATCTGACTGGGGAAAGCCAGCATTAAGTTTGAGAATTTCCTACAGCAGGGAAGCAGATCTGACTTTTGGTGGAGAAGGTGTGATGGGCAAAGGAGGAGGTGAGAAGCTGAACCACTCTTGAAATGGGAAGCTGTTGACAACTGTATAATCTTTTCATCACTACCTGGCTCATCTCTGTGTGGCTACCAGGATGGTTCACTCTCTCATTTTATCTTTACATGGGAGAAGAAGGTACAAAAAGTGTTAGCTTTAATCAAGTCAGCGCTTTTTCTTGGCTTTGATGCAATTAATTTTCCACTCAGGTGAAAAGGACTCCTTCTGTGTGCATTGCCACGCATCCCTGTGATAAGGGAGGGCAGGGTGTGTGTGTGTGTCCATCCTGTCCCTTTCTCTCCTCCCCTCTGCTTCTTCTAAAGCTTCAGACCTACACAGCCCTGCCACCCAGCTCCTCATATGTCCCTTTAGAAAAGACCCTGATCTGCAGCCACGCAGATATGAGTGACTTCTTTACGTGAGCTTAAGCCTCTCCTTCTAAAGGCCACAAAGCCACAGCTGTGCCAGCATTGGTCTTCATCCCTGACTTTCAGGGAGTGAGCGGCACAGATTGATGGCAGGCCTGCCGTAAGTCCTGAGATCGTTTGTAGCAAGGTGAGATTTTAGGAAACCAAGAACCCAGGCACACTCCAGCACTTGGTGGAGACCCTGAGACCTCCCAGGGATGGCAAGGATGGGGCATCATCTGCGGGTGGGATTGACTGATACCAGTAATTTGGCAAGAAATGGGACATCAGGGGAATGAACTCAATTGCAGATCCAGACTCGATTCAACAGGCACTTCTGGCTGCAAAGCGAGTGTGGGAGGGGGATTTTTAAAATATCAAAACATTTCATTTCAAAAAAATCTTCCTGAATTATTCTGTTTTCTAAATGTCAAAATGTTGTGAATGGACATTTTCAAAGAGAATTTCTGACATTTCGTTTCAAACCAGCACTTTGCATTTAAAACTTGACCCAGGTTGAAGCATGAGAGGTCAGAAACAAGAGCCTAATAACCACAAAATAAAACTTGCTATTTGAATTTCAGCAGAAAGTTTCAATGTCTGAGTTTTTCCATTAAAAAAAAAAAAAATTAAAAATATCACAGCAGAGCTCCCTTGCATGTCCAGATCAATGTGCCCCTGCGCAACTCCTCTGAGGAGATATGGGACACCAGAGTAGAAACAGCTGGTGTGGTTGGGATGAAACCAGCCAGGTAGTGGAATGAGATGAACTAGAAAATGCCCTTGAGCATCCCAGACAGAATTTCACTCTTCCCTCAATAAATTTCACTCTGCTCTCAATAAGGCTGTTTATGGTGGGACCTCTTAGGCATGGTCAGCTTCATGGGTAGTGACAGGCAGAGCAATGACGAGCAAAGCCAATATGGCTGTGGCAGTGCTACCCATGCTGTCATCTAGCTTTAGACAAAGTTGTGATCAAAGTGCCATCATCCTCCAGCACTCTTCCACTGATCCCTATGAAAACCAGTGGAGCTCTCTATAGGCATGTGTCCATAGGCAGCTCTGGGGCAAAAAATACAAGCATAAGCAAAATCTGGGAGCAAGGAAAGCTCTGCTAATTTGGGAGGAGAGCCTGGGACTTCTCATGATAGGTGGATAGGTTAGGGGATGATGACCAAGTGGCATGAATCATAGAATCATAGAATGGTCCAGGCCGGAAGGGACCTCTAGGGTCATCCGACCTCATGGCAGTAAGCAGGGACACCCCTAATTAGACCAGGTTACCCTGTCGAGCCTCACAGAAGGAGGCTGCCAGTGCCTTGAGAAGGTGCTGTGCCCCCCAACTGTCTCTTTTGTACAAAGGCAGGTTCAGACTTGAGGGATGTGAAGAACAGCCTTCCTCCCCTTTCCCTGCCGGCCCCAACCCATTACTCCTGCCGCCCCATCCTCTCTGCCATGTGCACGTGGTCCCTGCTGGCCATGAATAGAGTTGGCACGGGTGGGCCCAGCCCGAGCCACTGGAGCTCACAACTCCCGACCTGAATAAGCAGCATAAAGGCACACAGCAGCCCCGTCGCGGCTCTGTCCCGACCCATCCTCCCCAGCTGCGACAGCATCCGCTGCGGGCCCAGACCGGCCATTCTTACCAAGTCCTTCTGTGCCGTTTGTCTTTCTCTCCCTCTCTCATCNNNNTTTTCCCCCCCTCCCCCCCCCCCCCCCCCCTTTTTTTTTTTTTTTATTTAATCCCCTTTTTTCGAACATATCATTACAGGAGCAACAAAAAAGATGGGACAATACAGCCATTGATGAACTGCTCTCGTCCTCCCGTCCCAGTTCCCCCCACTCCCTCCCTCCCCTCCTCTGGTGCGTGCCAACACTCTTTCCACCCGCCCAGGGCTGGAGCCAGC